>JAVLUZ010000152.1:8478208-8553413 GCA_036768485.1 Mermis nigrescens | reverse complement strand
GAATGATTGGTCTGATTATTTTACTTGAAATATTTCACTGATTAATTCATTTAACACACAGCAGACCAAGGTCTGGGAGCATAGGTGGCAAGAAGGACCGGTCTTGGGGTCAAAATTTCCGCTTTTTTTGGATTAATGGCCGAAAAAATGGGTGTAAACGCTAAAATAAGGTTATTACCATGTAAATCCATAGTTTCTGATCACTTTTAGGCATTTTCAGAAAGATTCTTCAATTTTCATTCAGTTTTAGTCCTCAGCTTGCCTCAATTCCCCTGGAATATTCCCATTTCTTCCATTCTGAGGTGGTCTAGACCCCAAATCCACAGGCTTGTCAGATCAGGAGGCCTGCAAGGATTTTGCAGTCTTGAGAGCTAATTCTTCGAGCCTTTTAGGGCTGAAATGGCCACAAAAATTGACTGTGAGCATCAAAATAGCATAAACTCCAACTTAAGTGACAGTTTCTGCTTGATTTCAAGACTTTTGCAACAAAATATGATTTTTGTCTGGTTTTGGCCTTGATTTTACACTATTTTTGACTAAAACAGACCTTAGTCTAGGAGATAAAATGGCCACAAAAAACGGGATTTAAAGCTTAAATAGCGAAAAAACCATGTAACTCCTTAATTTCCGTACGGTTTTTGATGTTTCTAAACAAATATTTTAATTTTCATTCAATGTTGGGTTTTATTTTGCCTCATTTTTCCTAGAAAATCTTCACTTTTGGGGCAAAACCCCCAAACCCTCATGTGAGTGTCTGGCCAGGAGGCCTGGGAGGATGAGGCAGTCTAAAAGTAAATTTTTCGAGCTTTTTAGGACTCAAATGGCCCTAAAATTCATAAAAACAACCGAAAAGTTATCTCAACTTGCAGTTTTCAGCTGATTTCAAGCACTTTCTCAACAAAGCTGCAATATTTGTCTCTTTTTGGCCTTAATTACACATAATTTTTGCCCAAAGCAGATCTTGGTCTGGGAGGTTGAAGTGGGTAAAGAAGTGTCAATTTTCCAAACCTTTCAAGGCTGAAATTGCTGAAAAACTGACTAGAAGGGTAAAAATAGTGCAGAATCTGCCTGAGCTGCCATTTCTGGTTGATCTTAAGAACTTTCTGAACAAAACTGACATTTTTCCATTTTAGCATCTATTTGCATTATTTTTGCCTGTTCCTTGTTTGAAAGTTAACATCATTTCTACCTGAAAATGTGTCTCAACCCTCAACTACTGTGCACATGGAGACCAAACTTTTCCCAGAATGTTCAGAATGATTCTTAAAACACACAGTTATCTGCCTTTTGCTATGTCGGTGCTATACATGATATCTATTTTAGCATAAATTTTTGATTCTTTTTTCCTAGAGAACTTCTGCTGGGTGCAAAAGTTTACCTTTCTGTGCGGGAAAATTCTAGAGTTTTAATAACAAGTACTATTTTGAGCAATGGAGTGGAACAACTCGAAAATTGCGAAAAATTCGAAAATTTCCTACAAATGCATGTACATTTTCTTTATTTTCATGCTTTGGAGACAGAAAAGGTGGCTATCCCTACTATCAGAAACTGGTCATGTTTTATTGCTATCAAAATATGCTTATTTTCTATGTTTATTCTCGTTTTCTTCAGCAAAAGCACATGTTTTTAGCCGAGACTTGTTGAAAAATCAGCACAAAATGTATGTTTTGGACAACAAAATAGTCGCATAAAGGTAAAATCCTTCGCACATACAGAAAGATGCATTCCATATACAGATATGAGGCTTTTGCGTTGAGAATTTCCCATGTTTTGAGCCATATTTGGCACAAAACTGTGTTTAAAATAGGAAATTTTGGCCTCTATGTTAGCCAAAACTACATAAATTTGTTGTAAAGAAAGGGTAGTTTTTGATCGTGGTCAAAGTAACACATAGCCGTAACAAGAGGACTAAATATTTTGTTCATTTGCAAGAATATACAGGACAATTTGTTTCATATTTATTAAACTTGCTCAACCTTTACCTCCTTAATTTCATTTTCTAATGATAGATTACCAAATCTTGCAAGTTTTCCATGTTCGGATGAGAAAATTGTTTTTAGATTTCTAAAAGTTCACAAAAGCTCCTCTGTATCCCCAGATTTCTCAATGTTTTTCAGAGACAATGCAAGAATACTCAAATTCTGCAAGAAAATTCCAAACTCTGCAAGAAACTTTTTGATTTCTACAAGAGGAATTCCGGTTTGTGCTTGGAATTTCTCAAACTTTGAAAGAAATTTTATAGACTTACAGAAAGTTTCCAAATTTTACAAAAAAGTTTCCAAATTTTACAAAAAAGTTTCCAAATTTTACAAAAAAGTTTCCAAACTTTACAAAATAATTTCCAAACTTTACAAAAAGTTTCCAAACTTTACAAAAAAGTTTCCAAATTTTACAAAAAAGTTTCCAAATTTTACAAAAAAGTTTCCAAACTTTACAAAAAAGTTTCCAAATTTTACAAAATTCCTATGCTTAAGCACGTAAAAAAGTTTCCAAATTTTACAAAATAATTTCCAAATTTTACAAAAAAGTTTCCGAATTTTACAAAATAATTTCCAAATTTTACAAAAAAGTTTCCAAATTTTACAAAAAAAGTTTTCAAATTTTACAAAAAAGTTTCCAAATTTTACAAAAAAGTTTCCAAAGTTTACAAAATAATTTCCAAATTTTACAAAAAAATTTCCAAATCTTACAAAATATGTCTGATTTTTTCGTTAAACCCTTATCTTCATGTTTTATTGTCTCATAATCTTATTAAGTATTATGAACGTTTTCAGTGTGTTCATACAAAAGATCTGCAGTCTACAGAGTGATCCTCTAGCTTTAGGTTGGGGGAGATCTGTGCGAGACTGTGGACCCTTTGTAACCTTTTTCACAAACACCTTTTCCTCACTATGGGTCACTAAATGTTGCCTATAGTAGTCCTTGTGTACTGTTCTATCGTGTTTCTTAAATCTCTCAAATTTCCAGCTCGGCGAATTAAAAGATACGTGTTGTAGCATACCTACAGTAACCCCATCCACTATATTTTGCGTACGTTATTTTTTACTCATATGCATCTAATTTATTGAATTTCAGCTTTATTTGACTGTTAGTTTGTGAGATATAGAAAATCCAGAAAGCTACAGTATACCTACAGTAAGCCAATGTGCAAAGAATAAGTGACTCGCGTATATGCTGTTTCTCAAATTTGAGCTCAATCCGGCCATTGCTTCAAAAAGTACGTGTTATAACATAGCTACAGTAAGCCAGTACACGATTTTCCATATACGTTATTTTTGGCATGTAGTCTTTATATTCTGAAAATTTCAGCTCAATCCGGCCATTGGTTCAAAAAATACGTGTTATAACATAGCTACAGTAAGCCGGTACACGATTTTCCATACACGTTATTTTTGGCATGTAGTCTTTATATTCTGAAAATTTCAGCTCAATCCGGCCATTGGTTCATGATTTATAGCGGTTTTATGATATTGTGTAAACTACTCGAGTGTAAAGTGTAAAGTGGTCAAGTGATACCCGAGTTAGAATATTGTACGCATTTAGTATGGTAAGCGGTGTTCATAGTTATCCCCCAAAAAATAAAATTCTGATAGATTCCCCCATTTTTTGTATATCCCCCTGCATTAAATAGGTACTCTTGCTGTAGTGTAAAGTATACCTGGTTGACTTGATCCGCAAATTTAAAATAGTCTCCAGTATACCCATAGTTGAGGTTAACTACAGTGTGACGTCATCCCCTAGATCGCAACACAAAGCATACTGCCTATGCTTCAACACAGGACTATGCTTCAACACAGCCTATGCTTAAGCACGGGCTATACTTTGTGTTGCGACCCTAGGGGGACACGGCTTAACTACTATCATGATATCATGTAAAATTGCTCTAAAAATTAAAAGCTCACAAGTTTAGACTTTTGAGTCAACCAAAAGACAGTGTAGTCTGCTTCGTACAAAAGCGACATTAAACCAAATTGCAAATGCAATTTTTTAAACATTGGCTGCTAAAATTATAATCACTCATGAATACTTATCGTACTATTTGAAAGTTCCTTTCGTCTCACAGACATCAATTAAATAATTTTAATCAACAACAATTCAAATCTAAATAGAATTTTGTTAATTTTAAACGAGGTAATATTCTTTTAATTGGTGTCTTTCAATCTGTTCCGACGTCCTAAACACGACAAAAAAATTCAAAATTTTTCCATTTTTAGCAAAAAAGTCTCTCAAAGGTCAATTTTGATGATCATTTATGTGAAAAAACAACCTTTAATACATTTTTATCATTTGAGTTACTTTTCTGCAGAGCTTTAAAAATTTTTCTAAACCAAAAAATTATGGGGGGTCAGCAGCACTTTTTGGCCATTCTGATGGGGGGTTAGCACAGAACTGAGGGTCAAAGGTCAAAACCTTCAGCAGACGCCCCCACGTGCATGTAAGGCTAAACTACCCACATGAAATCGTAGAACAGACATATAACGCTGAAAAATAACTTCCTGATCTGTTTAATTAGATATAACTTGACTAAACAGATCCAGATCCAGATAAAGATCGTTCTGAATTTCTGGCGGACAGATCCAGATCAGATGAGCAGATCAGAAAATAACCAGATCCAGATCCAGATTATCTGGATCTGGATCTGAATCTGGATATCATTATACATAGCACGTGATTGTCCTATTCTCAACAATAATGTTTCATCATATCCTTTAAATTTGTTTTAATTTACCACATTTTTCTTTTTTTTAAAGCTTTAAATCTTTTATTATTATCTTTATAATTTAATGGTAGGTTTAAACTTTAAGCTCCTCTTAGTTTACAATCCTGCTTAGCAAGCTCATTTTCAAAACTATTCTTCATGATCAGTCAGTTCTATCTTTTACATCACTAGTGTTTATATACATCTGATACTGGTTTGAAAGCTTCCTTATCTTTGGGACCTGACTCTATACCTAACATACTTTTGAAAATTGTGCAATTTGTCTAGCTGGTCCTTTAACCACATTTTTTCGAAATTTCCTTCCATACACATACGCTTCCTGACGATTGGTTAATAGCTAATGTTAGTCCGGTATTTAAAAACAAGTGGAACTCCAGAGAACATGGAAAATTATCGTCCCATTTCACTTACATCTACCTGCGTTGCAAAGTTTTTGAAAAATAATGAAAAACTCCTGACAACCTTTTTGGTTAACGAAAAAATTTGAATCCAGCACAACACGGTTTTTTGAGTAGCAAATCTACTTGTACCCAACTACTTCTGCATGTCTTAATGAATGGGTAAAAAATCGATAAAAAACAAAATATAGATGTTGTCTACATTGATTTTTTAAAAAGCTTTTGATACAGTATGTCATGCCAAACTTTTGCATAAACTGAAACAATTAGGTATTAGGGGTGATATACCGTTTATTTTGCCTTTCTGTCAAACTTAAACAATGGGTCAAAATAAACAATACGTTTTTAAGGTCAATACCAGTAATAAGTGGCAGTCCAGCAGGGTACAATTTTGGGATCAATACTTTTCCTTGTATATATTAATGACCTTCTTGGTGCTCTTCATGACGACCAATCACAGGCAATGGTTTTCTCAGTATTCCGAAAAATGTTCCGAGTGGTAAACAACATTATGGACTCTACTAAATTACAAGATGACCTTAATCAGTTACATTTATGGTCAGAGTTGAGGCAATTAAAAATATCAGCAGCAAAATGCAACACGTTACATCTAGGAAATAAAAATATGTATTTTAGTTACTATTTAGGAACAACAGATATTCCCAAGAAAACTACATGTAATGATTTAGGCATTTATTTTCATTGTCTCATAAGTTTACGAGTCACCTGTATAGCATCAAAGTAAAAGCCTTACAACCAACTAACTTGATTTTACGTTTCTTCAGATCTAAGAATTGAGACTTACTAATCCGCGCTTTTAAAATTTACATTAGGCCCATATTAGAATACAATATTCAAATATGGAATCCACATCTACCGAAGGATATTGATGCCTTAGAGTCTGTACAGAGATATTTTACACGGCATCTTCTGGGTCCTAAAGTTACTTATTTGAATAGAATCAAGGAATTTAAATTGGAATCCTTGGAATATTGGCGCACCATTTTCGACCTTGTTTTTTGCTATAAAATAATCCACCAATCTGTTGGAGCTTCCAATGTTAGGCGGTCTTGTATTAATTCATGGTTCAGTAAAGCAACTTCGGAGAAGTTCTATAGAAGTTCTATAGAAGTTCGATAAAGAACTTCGAAGAAGTTCTATAGAAGTGTTCAATAAAGAACTTCAAAGAAGTTCTATAGAAGTTCTATGGAAGACTGCCAAACTTCGAAGAAGCTCTATAGAAGTTCGATAAAGAACTTTGAAGAAGTTCTATAGAAGTTTGATAAATAACTTTGATCAAGTTCTATAGAAGACTGTTGAACTTCGATGACACGCTAATCGAAGTTCGATAGTTTTTAGTAGAACTACGATACATAGAATGTACAACGAAGTTAGTCTAACTTCGAGACAAAGTGCTACAAATCTTTAATAGAACTTCGATGTTGTGCTAATCGAAATTCGGCCTAAGTTCGATAAACCTTTTATAGAACTTACTTCGATAGTGAGCAAATCGAAGTTCGACAGATCTTTTATATAACTTCAACAAATATACAAGTCAAAGTTCTAAGAGACCAAAAATGAGGTCATAGAACTTTGAGTTAGCAAATAGCGAGGGTCATTTAAATTTTAATAGGTACCTAAGTACCTAAAGCTCCTAATATGTGCTTCCTTGTTGAATAATAACCTTGAATTGTATTGATTTTTGGTAGCCCATTTCCGAGTCAGTGTGAAACAGACTATAATTAATCCATGCAATGCGCCTACATAATTTATGCTCATCTTTATTGGCGATAGCATGACCTTGCACTCATCTGTTTAGCGACCCAAAGACGTTTTTCTATACGCACCTTCAAAACGTCTTCCCTAGAAAAAGATCTAGGACTTCACTTGATTGACATTTGGAAATCCAGAAAGATGTTTAATTGCAAGAAATTGAATAAGGCAAAGCTTTTTGCAAGCATAAATCTGATATAATCAAAGCTCACGCTTATGTTTTAAATCGAGCTTTCTTAATCTGAACTTTAATTTTGTCATTTTCAACCAAACTTTACAGGTATAAACAAAGTAGCACAATTGCAATTTGAATTCTAAAATTAGATGAGTGATATATTTCAAATTTATAACGCTGGTTCGAATGAAGCTCTTTCCTAATATTTATTCTTAGCTACAATTTACTGATACCTCAAAAAGTATTTAAGTTCGGAAACTTCAATTTTAGAAACTTAGAACAATTTTAATTTTAAAAAAATTGTTTTTGCATGGCATATTATATTTAAAAAATGAAATAACTTTGAAATTCGTATTGAAATTTTAATTTTAAATGCTTTTTGAAATATTAACAATTTTTTAAATGAAGATGAAAACAACTGTGTAGGTATAGTCGGTTTGATGCAAGTTCGGTCGTTTTAAAACTATTTCCGGCACTGGCAGATTGCGATTATAGCATTTATCTGATCTGATGTATAATTATTGTGAACCTCTGCTTAGTATCGATTAAAATTCTTAGAATTTATGCACGAAGTTACAAGTGAAACAGACTAGGTACCTACCTACATAGTTTACGAAGCTGACTATTGACATGCCTATGCAGTAAGAGACATGCATAGGTATCCATAATTAATGAACACAGCTTTTTTGCACATTAAGTATACCTATGTAATCCGAGCTCTTTACTGTGTGTATGTGACGCTAAAAGCAGCCTGTAGGGAGCGCATATCATGCTATATTTCATTCCCAGTGCTTAAAGTCGTTTGTAGCCTAATAATCGGGCTGAGGTTGGCTGCTTTGACAGAAATTATCCTACTGTAGTTCCACATATTCCATGCACTCCATGCAGGCTGGCCACTAATAAAGCATAAATTGTTTCATCCTGAGTGGAGAAGAAAATCTGTTTTTCTTCCTTACAACGTAGTATGGCTGGCAGGGCCTAAAGGTATAGTCTACAAAACGGAGTTCCGGAATGAAATTGGGAATTTTTATTCAGGTAGCCAATTTTGATTAATTGACTGAATTAGAAAAAGGATGGGTATACAATATGCGAGATAATCAATGACAAGATGGAATAATGAAATTTTTATTTCATTGTTTCGCGTGAACTAGGCGAAATTAAATTGAAATAAAAAGAAAGGCAGCACTCAAGAAAGTGTAGGCTGAAAAATTCTTCAATATACGTAGGTGCCTGATTTTCGGTTTTTTGACAAATGTCCTCAATTTAAAAACAACTTTAGAATAAACATGTCTTTACAGAATAATTATGTTGAATTTTTTACAATCAAATTCAATTAACAAACCATTTTCACTATTTTAACATGTGTTTTGAACCTTTAATGGTTTGCTTTATGATTTTCGGAGTCTTATCAATTAGTAAAAATTGTTCAAAAATTGTTCAATTAAACACATTACGTCGACATGGATGCATCAAATGAATGAGAACATCGCCTAATTGGCTTGATTACGAATACAAATGCCCGTTTGTTAGGTTGGTTTCCTAGAAAATATCGTTTCTTGCCTTTCATATGAAAATTTTTACCTGCGCATTAGTTGGACGGACTGTGTGTTCTGTCCGTTTGACCATCAGTATAGCATCTTGCCTTTAATAAGCATTGCCTACACATGCCACGATGACATGACCAATGACCCCTGCCCTATCGTGATGTCTTTTCTACTCGCCATTGTTTGATTCAACTCATAAATCAACTCAAGCGCACATTCATGATTTGCTATACAGTGTAATACTAGCGAACGAGATGTTGCCATACCTGGGCATGGCGGGTTTCGGGGTATGCATATGCAACCCCAGAGTGTATGCGTATGCAGCCCCAGAAACCAAATATTGGGGGTGCATAGTATGTGGCCACCTCCAGAATTCAATTTTTGGAAATTTTTTTCGTTTTTTTCCGCAATTTTTTTGTGGCCAATGGTGCTCAATGAGAAATATGTTTTTTTCGTCATAACACCACACCTGGGCGTGGGGCGGAGGTAGGGAAGGGGGTATGCACTCCCCCAGAAACCAAAGTACCCCCAGAATTCAATTTTTGAATTTTTTTTTTTGTTTTTTTCGCTGTTTTGTGATGCCAGTGGATAGTGCTTGAGGAGAAATGTTGAAAAATGGTGATTTTCCGCCATACCGTGCACCCCCAGATTTTTTTACCTTTGAAAAAATCTTGCACCCCCAGAACTTTGGTGCCGCCCGGGAGTAGAGGGGGACTTTTTGAAATTTTTTTGTCTTTTTCACAAGTTTTTGATATTAATGAAGTTCTCGATAAGAAACGTTGAAAAATTGTTTTTTTCCGCCATATTGCTATTTTTATGGCCATTTTTTGACCTTTGGAAAAATCTTGCACCAACCCCTCCTCCCAGGCCTTGGTGGCGCCCACCTATGGTGGTCGCCACACATAACAAAAAATAAAATTAATATGGACATTCAAATCTAAACATTTTCAATCAGATGCAAGAGCTTCAAAACGCCGTTGTGATCTAGAATTTATTATTCCAACCACACATTTAGAAATTGATTTTAATCTGATATCAGAAGTCCAGACTTAACACTAATGAACTAAATACTTAAGTTAGCTTTTAAAAACAATATTTTTTTTCAAATTTTACGCGTCTAAAATTAAAATTTAAATATGAAGTTTAGAGTTATTGCATTTTTGATAATATAATATACGTACAAAAACAATTTTTTAAAATTAAAATTTTTGTAAAATTTCAAAATTTTTTGAACTTAAAACATTTTTTGAGGGATCATAAAATTAAGCTAAGACAAAATATTAGAAAAGAGCTCCTTCATTCGAATCAGCGTTATTAATTGGAAAAATATCGCTCATCTAATTTTAGAATTTAAATCGCACTTGTGCTGCTTTGTTTATACCTGTAAAGTTTGGTTGAAAATGACAAAATTGAATTTCAGATTAAAAATCCTCGATTAAACATAAGCGTGAGCTTTGATTTTATCGATTTATGCTTGCAAAAGCTTTGCCTTATTCCATTTCTTGCAATTAAACATCTTTCTGGATTTACAAATGTCAATCAAGTCAAGTCGTAGATCTTTTTCTAGGGAGAACATTTTGAAGGTGCATATATAAAAACGTCTTTGGGTCGCTAGACAGATGAGTTCAAGGTCATGCTATCGCCAATGAAGATGAGCATAAATTATGTAGGCGCATGGATTACTTGTAGTCTGTTTCACATGACTCGGAAATGGGATACCGAAAATCAATACAATTCAAGGTTATTATTCAACAAGGAAGCATGTATTAGGAGCTATAGGTACTTAGGTACATACGTGGGCAGCAAGAAAATTCTGGGGGTGCAAGATTTTTCCATGGTCAAAAAATGACCTTGAAATGGTGGTATGGCAATAAAAACACCATTTTTCGACGTTTCTCATCAAGCACTATCCATTGGCATCAAAAAATTGCGAAAAAACGAAAAAAATTTTCAAAAATATTGAATTCTGGGGGAGGGTATTCTGATTTCTGGGGGAGGGTATTCTGATTTCTGGGGAGGGTATTCTGATTTCTGGGGGTATTTTGGCTTCTGGGGGTGCATACCCCCCAAACCACCCACGCCCAGGTGTGCTTAGGTACCTATTAAAATTTAAATGACCCTTACTATTTGCTCACTCAAAAGTTTTATGACCTCATTTTTGGTCTCTTAGAACTTCGACTTGTATATGTTTGTTGAAGTTCTATAAAAGATCTGTCGAACTTCGATTTGCTCACTATCGAAGTTCTATAGAAGGTTTGTCGAACTTAGGCCGAACTTCGATTTGCACAACATCGAAGTTCTATTAAAGATTTGCAGCACTTCGTCTCCAAGTTAGACGAACTTCGATGTGCATTCTATCGAAGTTCTATTAAAAATTTATCGAACTTCGATTAGCGTGTTATCGAAGTTCGAAAGTCTTCTATATAACTTCGATCAAAGTTATTTATCGAACTTCGTAGAACTTCTCTCGAAGTTCTTTATCGAACTTCTATAGAACTTCTCGAATTTCGACAGTCTTCCATAGAACTTCTTTGAAGTTCTTTATCGAACTTCTATAGAACTTCTAAAGAAATTCTTCGAAGTTCTTTAATGAACCATGAATTAATACAAGACGCCTTAATGACTTTTTTAAATTGAACCATTCTGTAACAAGGGGGCATTCTTCTTCAAAAACCACTTGTAAAAACTGACTTGGCTAAATATTTTTTACCAGTAGAATACTTAATTTATGGAACTCGCTTTCCAAAAATGTAACAAAACCTACCGCCGCATTATTTAAAAGCTATGTCCGAAATCTCATTTCCAGTAAAGGGTCACTCATTAGTGGATTTGGATTAAAAATCCCTCGTGTCGCTTTGTAGTGCAGCGTTTTTCATTATTGGACAGTTTCGTTATATATTTTGCCATTGTACCTGTTTAAACTTTTGTGTACAGTATATTGTTTTATCGCTAGCTGCAGTAAATTACATTACATAACAAATTTTTTTTGCTTTTTTAGCAATTTTTTGATGCCATTGGATAGTGCTCAATGAGAAACGTCGAAAAATGGTGTTTTTTCACCACACGACCACTTTTAAGACCATTTTTGACCTTTAAAAATTTTTTCACCCCTCCAGAAATTTTTTCACCCCCCCCCCCCCCAGAATTTTGGTGCTGCCCACCTATGGTGGCGTGGCGCAGGTGTGGGCTTGCTTCAGTCCTCCTACCGAAACTGAATCAGGACTTTTAATGGAATAAAAAATATAAAAGAACATACATTCATAATTAAATTATCAGATTAGTATGTTTTGTTCACTTTTTCTACGTTTTTACATCAGGTAATTACTATTTAATTTTTTGGAAACAATCATTTAGAAAGTGCCTTTTTCCTCAAATTCAAAACAATTCCTTAGACCCTTAACTATGGTAAGTTGGGTACGTATTTGAAAAATACTAAAATGAATTTTTAAAGTCTGCACTGAGTGACCCTGATGGTAAGTGCAAAAGAGCTTGCCAGAAAGCAATTTTATGGGATTACTTGAAAGAAAATGTAAAATGCAATCTATTTTATGTTTCAAAATCTTCTCGCATCGAAATATGCTGTTCCCGTAAATTTAATAATTTTTGCGCTTTTCTGCTGTCCTAATTTCGACTCTTTTGTTTGTATTTCACATAAATTCAATAAAATTTTAAGCATTTTTTGGTATCAAAGTCTCCAAAATTTTCACGCTTCGTACAATTCAATCATATTTATGTGTCTTTTGGTACTAAATTCTAAAAAATTCTTATGATTCAGTCATTCTAATGCTACTTCTGAAATCTCTTAAATGTTATCTCAAAACAATTGTACGTCTAACCCGGATTTGATCTTTTCTGTACATTTCTTGCCATCACAATTTCCAAAAATTCATGTATTTTTTTCCGAGAATCGAATTATTTGTATGCTTTTTCTGGTGTCAATATCTCAAAATTTGCCATTTTTAGCACGCATTTAATAATTTAAATATTAAGCGTTTAATAAGAGCTAAATCATTTTGATGCATATTTAGCTTTAAAATCTCTAAACATTTTTATCAAACTTAAATAAATTGGATGTTTCTGGTGACTTTGATCACCTATGCTTTTCTGGCATCATAATATCCAAAAATTAAGTTTTGCGAAAATTAAATCATTTGTATTCATTTTCTTGTGTCACAGAATCTCAACATTTGCCATATTTAGCACTAATTTAATCATTACTTTGCATCCTAATTTCCAAAATATGTTAACCATGAATTGGATTTAATTATTTGGGTGTATTTTATACGATTTGGAACTTTTCGTGCATTGTGAGGTCTTAATTATCTATTTTCATCAGTCCTTAAGATTTCCAAAAAATTTAGTACTCCAAGCGGATTTAAGTTTTAATTATTTAGTGACACTCAGAATTTATGTGATTCGCTTTAAGGTAATGAATATCTGAAAACACATCTGAAGACTCGGAAAAACGTTGAACATAATTTACATATACTGTATGACCCCGTCGAACGAAAATTCTGTTTATGTCTTTTAACGTCAGTATTATCGCATTTTGGTAAATAATTTTGCTCGAAGTTGTAAATCAATTGATCCTTGTTATTCCACGTGTTGCCATGTCTCAGTTATAATTGAGGTACCCAGGCACGTAGCTCAGGGGAGGATGGGGGTCTACATCCCCCGAAATTCAAAAATCAGGAAAATAGGACTTTCTGAACGTTATTTTATGCTTTTTTTTGGCTTTTTTGGCAATTATAACCTTCGTCATCCAAAATTAGTATTGGTCCCCCTAAAATAGGACGGCCAGCTATGTGCCTGGAGGTACCATTTGCCATCCTGTATTTATTGTCTCCGGATCGTTGCATTACGAATGTTTTATCGCTTGAACAGGCACGGTGACTGGGGGGACTGATCACTTCTAAAATTTTGAAAGTGGTAATGGTTTTTACAAGAGTCTTCGAAAGGAAAAAATTGAAAATTTAGGAAGCGTTTGCATATCAAAGATAGTCCGGATGAATTTTAACCTCAGTGCTTTCGAGCTAAGAGCCTCGAATTTTCGGGTGCTCCGTGTCTAATTCTGTTTTTATATAACTTTTGTCTTCCAAACTGCCACCTTTACTCGAACATAGTAGAATATGGCAAAATTTCCTAACGCTAGAACAGAATTGGGTATGAAATCAATTCAACAATTTTCCAGAACGGTCAAGCTGGAATATAATGTTGAGGAATCATTTGTGGGGCCATTTATCTCCTTTTTGAAAACAGTTGAAATCGAATTATTTTTTAACTTTTTTAAAACTTCTTTTTTAAAATAGAGCTCGCCGAGAAAAGCTCAAAACTAATTATTTTTGTCTATCTAAAAGTATTTTATGAGATATCGGACTTCAAAATTCAAGTCCCCTCAAATTCAATTCAAGTCCCCTCACATTTTTGCTTTTATTTTCTATAAAACATTAAGCTATAAAAATTTTCTGAATTTTTTCTGCAAATCTTGATTGTTTCTATTTTAAGCGTAAGATATGGCGTAAATGAATATCCTTGTGCTTTACAAATCAAAAGATCAGATTATTTCGCTCAAAGTTTGAAGATTTCTGCAGTGAATATTTGTTTATAACATGATCCATTCATCTTTCACCTTTTGCATTTGCTTACTGTCAACACTGCTTTTGCTTTACTCAATATTACGATGTTTTCTTGAGTTTTGAAGTTTATCGATGCATTCCAGACTGTCCGTTGAAGAGCACATACCTACTGTTGCTTTTATCGACGTACTTATTGTATCTGTACCGTGCTTAATTTTGCATAATAAATCGAAAGATTAAATCTTCATCAATCATGCAGGCGCTTCATACGATGAATACGTACATAGGTGCATATGTCAATAGGTGGACACATCCCGGTATATTTGCGAGCAGCATTTCAGATGTCAACCAGATAAGTAGGTACCTACGCATTACTGCTGAACAAAGGCGATCAAGCGCACGTGGACCACTCGTTGGTGGTTCAACCTACAGTATGCATGCACGTGAAATACTCAAATAGCCAAATTCGCGTTTCAATGAAATATTACTCTTGTGATTGACACATTGTCAGCAGTTATGTAACATTACGTAATCGCCTGCTTCAGGCTGACGTTTTTGGCCTTTTAGAAAAATCAGGCTGAGGGTCAGCCTGACGTATCCGCACTTCAGGCTTACGTTCAGAAATACATCATCTGGCGTCAGAATTGAGCTGGAATTATGACAAGACGCCTTATGTAAACCTAGCTATGTAAATGTAATAATAAATATATTATTTTTTATTATGTTTTGCTGCAATTTGGAATGTTTTGACCAGGTAAAATTAACTTCATAGGCAAATCCATCGACTCGCCAAAATTTGTCGAGCCCCTTCCTGTTGTAAAGAACATGCTGCAGCAAGTAATGTTATGTCTTTTAGCTATACATGTAAATTATTGAATCAATCCTTTTATTTATTTTTCATTTGTTTTAGTTAAGCTTATAAATAAGATCTGCTGAATCTCAAAGTTATTTTTTACTCCACTGTTATTAACTAGTTTAAACTATATAGCACTTATTTTCCAGCTACTTTTTTACGTCATTTCAAGCAAAAAAACATAGAAATTACTAATATTTTAGAATATTTAAATTTCATCGAGTTAATAAGAATGCTGACAAAAGTAATCGCTCTGTAATGATGTTAGCATTGCTCGTGTTTTTTTCCTATGTAGTTTATTTCGAAATCAACATTATTAATGAATAGTAAACTGAATTTTAATCGTTAATGTTTCAATGTGTCTCTGTTTTTAAAAACATTGTCAAATGCATGGCACTCTGGGAATAGTCCCACCCACCGTCGAAAGTTCTAAGCCAAAATCTTTTTGCACATAAATATTGTACATAGCTTTTCGCAAAAAGATAAGCGACCAAGAACTTTCACTCTCCTATATAATAGGCAATCTTTAATCAATAAACGTAAATCATCATGGTTAAAATAATCAAAATGGTGAAGACATTAATAGGGGAGGATACGGATTGAAATTTTTGAAATAATGAAGACAATAACAGCAAAACATTGGAAAGTTTTGTGATTTCTCGCCGTCTCCATAAATCGTGCACGCAAGTTAGGTTGTTTGTGCAATTACAAAAAAGAAATAGTTTACTATGATTGTCTATGCGAATCTTGTTCGGACTCCGGAAAGTCCGGTTTTTAGGAATGACGGTCCGGTTTTGTCCGGTCAAAAGTCTTGTCCGGTTTTTTAAGCAGTTGGTCCGCTTTTGTCCGGTCTTAACATTTTGTCTGAAACTGTGGGCAGGCACTACACACCTGGCCAGCGGTGTTGCCAGGTTGGCACTTTTCCTTCCATTTTGGCAGTTTCTTGATTTTTTGGAAGTTTTTCACTCCTATGCTTAGCCGCATGTTGGCAATTTTTCGAGGGGCCCGTGGCAGTCTTTTCAGGCCGCTTCCATATACTTTGTACATGAGACCGCAGTTTTTCTTCAGAATTGTGGCAGCTTTTAAAGCTTGACCTGGCAACCAAAGCGTAGCCAGGATTTTCGGAGTATATTGAGAATAAGGTGACCTTGTCAAATTTTCAAAAAAACGTGATTTTATGCCTTTTCAAACAATAATCTTCAACTTAGAAGTCGAAAAAATTGTCGGAAAGCATGTTAGTCAAAGAAGAAAATTTTCGAAAAAAAAATTTTTTTCAAAGATTTTTTTCACTCTCATAATTGACAGATCGTGTTTTCAGCATCTATGCTATGGATTATTGCTTTAAAAGGCATAAAATCACGTTTTTTTTGAAAATTTGACATTTCAACATCTAATCATCTATACATCGACCTAAGCATCTATACATCGACCTAAGCATCTATACATCGTCATGAGCGGGAGCGACCTCGTGCTAAACTTAAGAATATGGTACTTTTGGAAAAGGTGCAAAACAAATACGGAATGTCGAAATTTTTCTGCCAAAATGGTAGGGCACTGATTATTGGCCAATGTTGGCCCCGAATTTTTCGTTAAAGGCCAACATTAGCCAATAACGCCGCATTAGGGGCCAATATTTGCAAGATTTAAAATTCTTAAAAAGCTTCACTTCCGTGGGTTTCGAACCCTGTACTTTCGTGTTGGTAAACTCACGCGCGCACACTGCGCCATACTAGCGAAATTGTGGTCAAAATTCTGAAGAATGATACTAACGCAGTTGCTATTTTTTGTTTGAAAGAGATTGCTTATGCTATCTTTTATGCCTAAGTACGTTTGAATTGTATGGTAGGTATTTCTAATTGTCGTTGGTTTGCCTTACGTATTGCAAAATCCAACATATGTACCTACATAAATACATATGTACGTACATGTGTGCATAAATATTCTAAGGCCATGTCAGTATGCGATTTCAAATAGCTAGGTAGAGGTAACCTACCTAAGCAGGACAATAGGTACGTATAAAGGTACCTATGCAACTATAGTCTGTTTCATTTATTCGAGAGCTTTTTAGTCAATTCTTTTGAGGGCTACAGTAATCGAAACAAGACAAATTACTGTAATTCGGCAGATCAGCTCAGTGAGGGCGAGTGGCTGGAATTCTTCCATTTTTAATGCACTAATCCGCCTAAAATAAATTTAATTTAGGCATTTAATCATTTTTGGGACATACTACAGTAAGTGCGCTAAATAAAAAGCTATCGGGTGGAATCGAACCCAGTTGCTTCGATACGACAAGCAGACGTTTTACCACTGAGCTATGAGGGAGTTTGGCGGCGTTCCTTAACATTTTAGTCTATTCTGTTTAAAGTGTCAACTAAGGATAAGCTGAATGTGCGATTTTTATCTGTAAGTTGATTAATTTGCTGAGAGACGAGAATAAATTATGTCGTAAAAATGTTATTGAAAAACCCTTCTCTGCTACGTAACTATAGTGAGATCTAGCGAACTACAGTAAATAAGAAAGAATGGGGTTACTGTAGCCTCCAAAAACATTTACTGGAAAAGCTCTCGGATAAATGAAACAGACTATATATAGTGTGTTTCATTTGATCGAGGGTTTTTTGAAAAGTTTAAAGTGGCTACAAAAGTGTTTTATACTAATGCGACAGCAAATAGGTATATTCTACAGAATATCGAGTTGCATTATGATCTTTGATACTGCTAAGAGGCAAGACTGCATCATATAGGTATGCACTTATAGGTCACTTTTGTAGCCTGGTTTATGCGTACTAAATTCAGCGGAAAAGCTTTCCAATAAACGAAACAGACTATACTTAATTCTTGTCATACAGATTCGGCGTGTGAAATTTTACGCTTTACGGTAGGTTGAAATTCTCTTTGACATTTACTTGAATGTAAATAGTATTTTTACAGCAGGTTCTAATTTTTCTACATAATATGTTTAACATTATTTACTGTATTTTTATTGATATTGGCCCCTAATGCACGCGTTATTGGCCAATATTGGCCTTTAACGAAAAATTCGGGGCCAACATTGGCCAATAATCAGTGCAAATGGTAGAACATGATAAATTGGAGCGCGGGAAAAAAAATTTGGTGAAAATCTGAGCCATACTTGCAAAGTTGCAGGCAACTCTCGATTTGAGTGTTGCGTGGGACGATTAAACGGGCTTAAACCAAGGACTTACACATTTGTCAGAAATAAATAATATGGGCTGAAATTACGGAAGGAAGCATAACAATGATGGAGAAAAAGAAAAAGGCGCATAAGGCTGTTTGAAATTTTAAAAAACTTTGAAAAAAATTTCATTTTTTCGCATGTTCTTTCGGTTTTACTTGATAAGATATAGGAAAATCTAAGTTTTTGCTTCTAATATACTTAGGCTTAGGCTTAGTATATCTGAAAAGGTTTTTTAAGCTGCTTAGTGTCAAGGTCGCTCCCGCTCAGGTCAATGTATAGATGCTTAGGTCGATGTATAGCTGCTTAGGTCAATGTATAGATGCTTAGGTTGATGTATAGATGCTTAGGTCGATGTATAGATGCTTAGGTCGATGTATAGATGCTTAGATCGATGTATAGATGCTTAGGTCAACGTAAATTGGGTATCTACATGTGATTCTGCATTCAGCTGTTTGAATCTTCAAAACTTGAGATCAAGAAGAGGCTAATTAAAGAGACCCATAGCTTTTGTAATATTGATCATAGACAGATGAAATTTTTTTCCGTGCTTTCTTTCAACATGTTCTAAGTACTGAGCAAAAAAATCCGCTCTTCTGAAGTTTAGTTTTCAGTATTCTGAAAGTACCATATTCTTAAGTTACTCAGCAACCTCGACCTAAGCAGCTTTAAACACCTTTTAAGATATACTATGCCTAAGCCTGAGTATCATTGAAGTAGAAACGGCTAATATTGAGAATAGCCCAGTTCATCTTAATTAATTTGTTATCCTTGAACACATGAAGTTCAACAGCCTGTAACTTGGTCAACAATGCCAACTGACACCTAATTCTTTCAGATTTGAATTTCTTGACCCTTAATTAGATTAAATCCTCCATGCAAAGTTAATTTCAAGGAGGTCACCATATTCTCAATATTAGCCGGATTTTCGCCAGGGGGAACCCGAAAAATTTTTTTATATAAAAACTATGAAAACATGCGGAGCCGTTTAATAACTTGTTTTTTGGGCTTTTCACATCGTTCTACACTATTTAAGCAATAAATTTTTTTTCTCGAAATTTTTTAACATTTTGACGGAAAAAATGTTTTTGACTCGTGCAAAGCGCTAATTTTTTTGACTTTACCTACAATAAAACCATAGAAACTGCCAAAATATACAAGAAATTGGCGCAAAGCGCTGTATATTTCGATTTAACATCACAGAACAGCATCATGCAACTATATTGCTCAGTTCTCCTGAACATGTCAAAATTTTTCCCCAGTAGGAGGCTATCCTCCCTTCCTCCCAGGCTACGTCAGTGCTGGCAACACTGCTGGCCAGTGGACTGACTGGCTAGTGGCTAGTCATCCGTCTTCCTCCTCAATATCCCTCAACCTCGTTAACCTGTAACTTCACTACTTACACATTAAGTCAAGTCAAATCGCTGGGCATAAGTAAAAGGTGGCGCTGGCACTGGCCCTGGCGCACATGGGTAAAAGGTGGCGCTGGCTATGGTGCTGGCGCTGGCCTTGACCATGGCCAAGTGGGTAAAGGTGGCGCTGGCGCTGGCCCTTGCCAACTGAGTAAAAGGTGGCGCTGCGCTGGCCCTGGCTATTGCCACCTGGGTAAAAGGTGGCGCTGGTCCTGGCCCTCGCCACCTGAGTAATAGGTGGCGCAGGCGCTGGCCCTGGCCATTGCCACCTGAGTAAAGGGTGGTGCTGGCGCTGGCCCTGGCCCTCGCCATCTGGGTAAAATGTAGCAATGATGCTGGCCCTGGCCATTGCCACCTGGGTAAAAGGTGGCGCTGGCTCTGGCCATTGCTACCTGGGTAAAAGGTGGCGCTGGCACTGGCCCTGGCCCTCGTCAACTGGGTAAAAGGTGGTGCTGGCGCTTGCCTTGGCTTTGGCCACAGACAAGTGGGTAAAAGGTAGCGCCAGTCATTTGCCCTAGCTGATGTCAGCAAAGGCTAGCAAAGATGTTTTATATAGCTTCTTTGAAAGATCAAAATACGGGTTAGCTACTTATTATTCAAATGAAGGTAATAGGCAAATTAAATGTTGTACAGACTATACTAACATATTGAACTGAAAATTTTAAAATTATTTGAGTGATTTTTGAGCATAATTAACTTTTAAAATGCAGAAAATACGCGGTCAACTATAACTTTTGATTCTTTTACAAATATGTTCTTTGCGTAAAATTAGGTTATTGGCCTTGGCTGGGTAAAGGAGGTGCTGGCACTTTTGCCATCAGTAAGCTGACAGTATACAGTGATTGTAAGTAAGCTTTTTTGTCACATAAAACGAAAGCAGCTAAAACAAGCAGATTGACTGATGGCATTCAATCGCATCTCTCAGCTTGGGGATTAAATATTATTTTAAGTTCTTGGGAATTAGATATTTCTTGAAGTTCATGTCCATATTCAAGAGGCAGTTAGTGTTTCAACTGCTTTTGTAGTCAAAATAGGTATTTAGGTAAATTTACTAAAAGAAATGTGGTCCATACGCAAGGTTTCTTGGAGGATCAGACTATAGATTGCATATTAATGCTGGGCGCTCTATTATGCTGTGCCGCCGCAAATTGGAAAAATCTGTTTTATTTTTCGACTGAGTTTCCTGACAATTCTTATTACATGCCTAATGCCAAGATACTTTTCTTGGTGCTTTTTGAAAGAAATATGAACAAAACAGATCTTTCTTCAGAGATTCGATGAAATCATAGTCGAGCTGACTATAAATTGATCAAGTGGAGAAAATCTAGTCGTATCAATCATTGCCTAACTTGACTTGTTAGTCATTTGCCCGGCATATAATAATTTTGGAAATACAATCCTAAAACATTCAAGATCATTCGATTTTCAAAAAGGGGAAGAATGTAACAATCAAACAGTTCTTGTCACAGAAATTGCAAACGCATGGCGCAGCTGTGATCTACTACGATTGACCAACTACTGTGGGAACATAAGCGCTTCTGCCGTTGCCAACGTGTTCAGGTCGTATTAAAATCGCATTCGGCATTAGTAGATCGCAGCTAGCTAACGCCATACTGCGTTATTTGTCACACTAAACGGGAAAAAAATTTCTCTATCTGCTTTTGATTTTTACGCATGCGTGCGTCTCAAAAGTGTGCGTGCTGCAGTCCTGATCCGAGAAAAAAAAGTAAAAATAGATTGGAATTTTTGTACATATCATTATAATTCTCGTTTCCTCCATTGTAATCTCATCTAAGAGATAATGGGCACAAAAATGAGAGAAAATAGTATTTCAATAGTGCGATCAATTGCATATTGCTTCTGCCGTAAAAGAGCATTTTAAAAATTAATTTTAGGCTGAGAGCGTTCTGCATTTTACAACAAATTCATAGCCAATGAAGAGCAAAAGATTCAAAAATCTACATAGGCCCAAAAATTTCTTTTGCCAGTAGTAATATGAATTTTAAAAAGCGCATTCTTTTTGACTGAATAAAAATTAGAAATAAAATCAAAGCAAATTGCTCTTATCTTTTTGAGGAAAGGTTTTTTAAAGGCATTTTCATTCTCCTCCTACAAACCATATTTTTCACCATTATATTGCAAAATTGGGAAGAGAATGAATGAGTGAGTGACTATAAGGTCTAAGCTAAATAGAAAATTTAACGAAATAGTGAAATACAGATGACAAATACTTTTGCAAATTAATTTTACGTCATCCTTAGTAAATCGCGGATAGTAGAATGAGATGACCTTCTTATTGCGTATTAATACAAACATACAGTATGCGTGTCTTTTTCTTTAACGAATGGGAGAATAATACGACCATGCCATTATTTGTTACAATGATGATCGTTTTTACGCGAAGTTGTAGTTTTAATGTTATTGCTGCATGCAGGGTGGAAGGTTCCCTGCGCGCCTAAGTACGTAAGCTTTGATGCCTGCTCTATGCAGTGTAAATCAGAAAGATAAAAACGCGCCAGGCTGGCCGTTCTTTTGACACAGGCATGGAAGAACGAAAATCTATTTTTTGTTGAAAAAAATTGAAGCTAAATAAGCATCTGAAGTGATTGGATAAAATAATTATATTTTTATTACATAATTTTATATAATATCTACATAATGAAACAAATAGTAATATTAGAGGGGAACTGACATGGAATACGACTAGACAGGAATTTGAAAAATTGATATTTGATACCATTGTCAAGAAATGAATGAACTCGGTTAATTAGCTGTAATCTTTGTTCTGATTCTTTTATAGTGCAGAAAAGAATAATAAAATTAATCATATGTCATACCAGCACAGCATGGGGATTCTGGAGGGATGAAACCTAAATAACTTTGTGGTAAAACACCGTTGATGCTCCTTCCTTCTGGCCACAAATGGTCATGGGGGGATTGTGACCACACCTGGGCGTGGGGGGGGGGAGTTTGGGGGGGTATGCACCCCCCAGAAACCGAAATACTCTCCCCGAAATCAAAATACCCCCCCCCAGAATTCAATTTTTGAAAATTTTTTTTCGTTTTCTTCGCAATTTTTTGATGCCAATGGATAGTGCTTTGATGAGAAACGTCTAAAAATGGTGTTTTCGTCGCTCCAATGCTCCATTTTTAAGGCCATTTTTCGACCTTCCAAAAAATCTTGCACCCCCCCAGAATTTTCTTGCTGCCCACGTAATGATTGTGGTGACCCCAGAAGTTGAAATACATGCCCCTGCAAATTGCTGTAGACCGCAGAATTCTATTTTTAGTTATATTTTTGGCGATTTGCCTTATTCTGGCCCCCTAGAATTTAGGTGCAGCATATTTAAAATTTTTGTTACATAAAATAAACTAAAATGATAAATATCATTCATGCTCTTCTAAACTACAAAATTGATAAAAATTCTCATTATCACGCTTCAAATATTTTGTATCTTCGCTTTTTCATTTATTTACAATATGTACATCTATTAATAATATATTCAGTTTCAGAAGTGAAATACATCACATAGTGTCTGTCTCCTCAGGCAAGCATATAGTTCAAAAAATATTGCCCGTTCTGTTATTTCGCGCAAATTTTATTCTGACCAGCCAGCTTTTCTTCGCAATTTTTCCTTGTTCAGTTAAAGTTCTTTATATATGCGTACCTAACCATTTTGTATGTTATTCTATTCAGCGGACATGCGCCTAAAAAATGTAATAAAGGCAAGGCTTGAATTGAAAGCTTCTTTCCTTGAAATTTTTACCTCCTGATATTTTAATACACAAGCTCACAAAGATTTTGCTCGCGTTCCCTGGGTCTATATGATTTTTTAAATCTTTTGCTCTTCATTGGCGATGAATTTGTTTTAAAACGCCGAGACGTTCTCAGTCTGAAATGGATTTTAAAAATGCCCTTTTGCGAGCAGAGCAATATGCAGTTGATCGCAAAACAGGAAATACTTTCTTTCCACTTATATGCCCATTATCTCTCAGATGAGATTCCAATGGGGGAAACGAGAACTATAATGATATGCACAAGAATTCCAATCTATTTTTACCTTTTTTTCTCGGACTAAAGCTGCAGCATGCACGCGCTTTTGAAGACGCACACATGCAAAAAATCAAAGCAGTGTGACAAAAAACGCAATATGCTAGCTGCGATCTACCAAGGCCGAGATGCCAATTTTAATATGACCAAACACACGTGGCTACAGTAGAAAGCGCTTACATTCTACTGTAGTTGGTCAATCGTAGTAGATCACAGTGGCGCCCTGCGTGTGCAATTTCCAGGGACAAGAACTGTATGTGGGCAGCAAAAAAATTCTGGGGGTGTAAGATTGTTCAGAAAGTCAAAGGGTCTTAAAATGGTGGTGGTATGGCGATAAAACACCATTTTTAAACGTTTTTCATTGAGCATTATACATCAGCATCAAAAAATTGCAGGAAAAAACAAAAAGAATTCAAAAATTGAATTCTGGGGGGATTATTTCAATTTCTGGGAGAGTATTTTTGGTTTGTCGGGGGGGGGGGGGGAGGGGGGGGGGGGGTGCATACTCATACCCCCCACGCCCAGGTTTGGTAAGGATTCTTAAGATTTCTGGTCAACACAGGATGACAGTGGGACCTTTTTTATGTGCTCGTATGCAAATATTTTTATATGCAGAACAATCTACTGCTTTTTCCTGTATATAGATGGTGGAACTCTTATTTTTGTTCGTATAAATATCCGTTATCAGTAGACGGGCAGCACCGAAATTCTAGGGTGAAAAAATTTCTTTGGGGTGTTGAAAAAATTTTCAAAGAGTCAAAAATAGTCTTAAAAGTGGTCGAATGGTGAAATACACAATTTTCAACGCTTCTTATCAAGCACTATCCATTGGCATCAAAAATTGCGAAAAAATATAAAAATAATTTTTAAAAATTGAATTTTTTTGGCTTCTGGGGGTGCATACCCCCAAACCCACCCACGCCCAGGTGTGGTTGTAACAGTTATGTAACTCACTTTTTCCAAATAAAATCAATAGATAGGTGTTTCATATCTTTGAAATCTCAAATTTTCAGCACCAATATGCAATCTACATATAGTCTGATGCTCCAAGAAACCTTGCATATGGACAACATTTCTTCTAGTAAATTTACTCTACCTATTTTTGACTACAAAAGCAAGACCGTCAGTTTACTATTGGAAAAAGCGGGGCCAGCACTTTTTCACTTTTTACCCGGCCGAGGCCAGCGCCAGTGCCACCTTTTGCCGACCTGGCCGAGGGTCATGGCCAAAACTTGCACCACGTTTTACCCACCTGATTCATTCCTTTACAATTTTTCTTTGATGAGAAATATTAATTGACTGTCAAAAGCGGCATAGAACCACATATCTTGTGTATCACAAAAACACAATTGTTGCTGCAAAGAAAGTTTGGAACAATTTATTTTTCGTAAAAAGGAATATGTTTAGCTAAAATTTTCATAGAAATTGAAAGTTTATAGTGAACCGCATATTTTCTGTATTTTAAAAGTAAATTTTGCTCAAAAAATTACTCAAATGATTTTAAAATTTTTAATTCAATATGCTAGTATAGTCTGTATAGTCTGTACAACATTTTAGATGCCTTCTACCTTCATTTGAATTATAAATAAGTATAATTAAGTTCAACCCGTATTTTGATGTTTTAGAGAAGCTATATGAAACACCTTTGCTAGCTTTTCTGACATCCAAGCTGCAACGGCAAATGACCGGTTGCTACCTTTTACCCACTTGGCACGCGGCCAAAGCCAAGCTGAGGTGCCAACACCACCTTTTACCCGGTTAACGAGGGCCAGAGGTCGGTTGCCAGTGCCATCTTTTACCCAGTTGGCAAAAGCCAGGGCCAGTGCCAACGCCGCCTTTTACCCGGTTGGCGAGGCCAGCAGGACCAGCACCAGCACCACCTTTCTGCCGCAGGTGGCAATGGCCAGGGCCAGCGTCACCTTTTACCCAGTTGGCGAGGGCCAGCGCCAGCGCTTTTCCACCTTTTACTACCTCATGCGGGCCAGCGCCAGTGCCACCATACCTATGTGCGCCAGGGCCACGGCCGGCGCCAGCCGCGCCCACCTTTTACCCAGTTGGCAGGGGCCAGCGCCAGTGCCACCTTTTACCCACCCGGCAATGGCCGGGGCCAGCACCAGCGCCACCTTTTACCCAGTTGGCGAGGGCCCAGGGCCAATGCCAGCGCCACCTGCTACCCAGGACGGCGAGAAGCCAGCCCACAGTGCTCACCTGCCACCCGGTTGAGCGAGGGGCCAGGGCCAGTGCCAGCACCACCTTTTACCCAGGTGGCAATGGCCAGGGCCAGTGTCACCTTTTACCCAGTTGGAGAGGGCCAGCGCCAGCGCCACCTCTTACCCCTGCCTGGCAGTGGCCGGGGCCAGCGCCAACTCCGCCTTTTACCCAGTTGGCGAGGGCCAGCGCCAGTGCCAAATTTTACCCAGTTGGCAAGGGTCAGGGCCAGCGCCAGCACCACCCTTTACCCAGTTGGCAAAAGCCAGGGCCAGTGCCAGCGCCGCCTTTTACCCAGTTGGCGAGGCCAGCAGGGCCGGCACCAGCACCACCTTTTACCCAGGTGGCTGTGGCCAGGGCCAGCGTCACCTCTTACCCAGATCTGGCTGAGGAGCCAGCATGGCCAATGCCACCTTTTACCTATGTGGGCCAGCGCCAGTGCCACCTTATGCCTATGTGCGCCAGGGCCTTGGGGCCGAGCGCCAGCGCCATGCCCGCTCCAGTTGGCGGGGCCAGCGCTCAGTGCCACACTTTGCCCGCCCGGCCCTGGCCAGGGCCAGTGTCTACCCTCTGCCACCAGTTGGAGAGGGCCAGCGCCATGCGCCACCTCTTACCCGCCTGGCAATGGCCAGGGCCAGCGCCAGCACCGCCTTTTACCCGGTTGGCGAGGGCCTTTCAGCGCACAGTGCCTGATGTTACACCCAGTTGGCAAGGGTCAGGGCCAGCGCCAGCACCACCTTCTACCCCAGTTGGCAAGAGCTCAGGGCCAGCACCAGCGCCACCCAGCACACCCAGTTGGCGAGGGCCAGGGCCAATGCCAGCGCCGGCCTTTACCCTGCCTGGTCGAGCAGCCGGCACCTGATGCCACCTGCCCGCCCAGGTGGCGAGGGCCAGTGGCCGGCTGCCAGCACCGCCTTTGCAGGTGGCAATGGGCAGGGCCAGTGTCACCGTCTGCCCGGTCGGAGGAGGGCCAGCGCCAACGCTCTGCCCTACCCACCTGGCAGCGGCCAGGGCCAGCGCCAGCGCCTCCTTCCCCTGCCAGTCGGCGAGGGCGCGGCGCCAGTGCCAGCTGCTGACCCAGTTGGCAAGGGTCTGGGCCAGCGCCTGCGCCTGCCCCACCCAGTTGGCAAAGGCCAGGGCCAGTGCCAGCGCCGCCTTTTACCCAGTTGGCGAGGCCAGCAGGGCCGAGCACCAGCACGCTGCACCCAAGGCGGCAATGGCCGAGGGCCAGCGTTCACCTGCTACCCAGTTGGCGAGGGCCAGCGCCAATGCCACCTTTTACCTATGTGGGCCAGCGCCAGTGCCACCTTATACCTATGTGCGCCAGGGCCAGGGCCGGCGCCAGCGCCACCTTTTACCCAGTTGGCGAGGGCCAGGGCCAACGCCAGCGCCACCCTAACCAGTTGGCGAGGGCCAGTGCCAGTGCCACCTTTTACCCAGTTGGCGAGGGCCAGGGCCAGCGCCAGCACCACCTTTTACCCAGGTGGCAATGGCCAGGGCCAGTGTCACCTTTTACCCATTTGGCGAGGGCCAGCGCCAGCGCCACCTCTTACCCACCTGGCAATGGCCAGGGCCAGCGCCAGTGCCACCTTTTACCCAGTTGGCGAGGGCCAGCGCCAGTGCCAAATTTTACCCAGTTGGCGAGGGTCAGGGCCAGCGCCAGCACCACCTTTACCCAGGTGGCAATGGCCAGGGCCAGCGTCACCTTTTACCCAGTTGGCGAGGGCCAGCGCTAGCGCCACCTTTTACCCACCTGGCAATGGCCAGGCCTGCGCCACCTTTTACCCAGTTGGCGAGGGCCAGCGCCAGTGCCCAGCGCCACCTTTTACCCAGTTGGCAAGGGCCAGCGCCAGTGCCACCTTTACCCAGTTGGCGAGGGCCAGGGCCAGCGCCAGCACCACCTTTACCCAGGTGGCAATGGCCAGGGCCAGCGTCACCTTTTACCCAGTTGGCAAGCACCAGCGCCACCTTTTACCTATGTGGGCCAGCACCAGTGCCACCTTTTACCTATGTGCATGGGCCAGGACCAGCGCCAGTGCCACCTTTTACCCAGTTGCCGAGGGCCAGGGCCATTGCCAGCACCACCTTTTACCCACTTGGCCACGGCCGAGGCCAGCGCCATTGCCAGCGCCACCTTATACCCATGTGCTAGGGCCAGCGCCAGTGCTAGCGCCGCCTTTTACCCACGCCTCAAATCGCTTGCTATTCAGTCAGTTTTCACCTCATGTTGTTCCTTTGTAACAATTGACTTTGTTAGATCTTGAAAGACTCGAAACACGGCGTATCTATTTTGACCCCACTTTTGCTTTTAGGATAATTAAGGGACAGTTGCTTTCTGTTTCAGATTTTTCGAATCTGCACTAACAGGAGGTACTAGGTCAAATAACGACATAAAGTTGTGTATTAGGAAATCTCATTTAGATTGTAGAAAGAACGATTTTGCAAACAGGGTGGCTAGAATTTGGAATACATTGCACAATATTTTGTTGACTGCAGAAATTTTGAACAGTTTAGGCTTATTCTTTCAAAAAGCTCAATTTTTTGAAATTTCATAAGGGGCGTACATAAGTGCACTGCCTGTATATACGCTTTGGCTTTACTTACCAATAAACTTTACTTTTTTGCATTTATTTGACAAGTTTCGCTAATTTTGTTTATTAAGCTCATCAATTTCACCTGATTTTTATTTTTTTGTGTATACCAGTTACCACTTGTCATGCATTAGGTCTTATAGAACGTATAACATTGAATTCTCCCATGTTGTTCTCATATGCTTCTATTTGCGTGCACATTTCACATTATTGGGTATGTAAACTGTAATATTTAAACTAACTCAGCCAGTGAATATTATTATTGTTATAATAATAATAATAATAATAATAATAATAATAATAATAATAATAATAATAATAATAATAATAATAATAATTATTATTATTATTATCATTATAACCTCTAAAAAAACCAAGTTAATTGTAGCCTAAAAAACCACTTGTAACCTAAAAAAACCAGTGCCGATTTTTGTAAAACTTAGTAGGAATGTGCTTGCTAGAGACCTGTACGTGTTGTCCAACCCTTATTTTCTAAAAAGGATAGGATCTCCCTCCAAAAAGTGGAGAAAATTCGATTTTGACCTAAAAACCACTCTAACCTAAAAAAGACCACTGCTTAGTACATATAGCATTATTTTCTTGCAGGGAACGTTGAAGTGACTTCGCTAGAGTTGTTTCTGCAAGTTAAAAATTGTACATAATTGTAAAAATAAGAGGATTATTAACAGAAATCAAACAAAAGGATTGGTTTTTTGTAAGTTTGATTAAATGGAAGCAAATACACGTAAAATTTGTTTTTTTTCAAGGGCAATGAACTAATCTTTACTGCAAGCCATGAATATCACATCACACGGATTTTTAAGGTTAGTTTTTTAGGTTACATGGTTTTTAGTTCCCATTCTTAATTTGACTTTTGCTGTTTTTGTATTTTTCACTTTTGATCGAATTCCTTTTCAAGACAAAAGGGATTTATAAAATTGGTTCATCATCGATAAGATGGGGCTCTGACCGGAAATTGTTCTGATTACAAAATGCGTTTAAAGTGGCAGATATTTAACTGCAGTAGTTGATTTGAATAAATTTTAGCCGCTTTCTTATTTATCAACTGTATACATCATTTGTCCGGTTTTGTCTTGAATTTATATACCTGTGCTCTTGACCGGTTTTGTCCAGTTTTAAATGTTGGTTGGTCCGGTTGGTCTTTCTATAGTTGACAACACTGGTTCGAATAGACCGAGAGCTATTTGCAGATTAGGACAAAAATCTTGAAAACTTTTTCTCTCCAAAATTACCATTTTTGGGGGTAATTTTCAACGCTGATAAGGAATCCAGCATTCATTTTTTATTTCAAACAAAATTCGGGTGAAAAATGAGGTTTTCTGTCATTTTTGTGAAGAATTAAAAAAAATTTTTTTTGGGTATTTTTCAATTTTCAATTTGTGGCGACAGCAATTGCTTGTGGATTCGGATTGGTGCCAGACATGGTCTAAGCCTAAGGCATATATTGGGCAAAAATTGCTCTGCTCGCTTCGCTGGCTCTGCAATTTTGCTTTATTTAACTCAGGCTGCGTTGGCATTAATGTGAATGCATAAAATTAAGTTTAAGCCTTGGACATTAATAACCCTGCTCAGTCACAGTCCTCCGACGGTTCAAAGTAAAATAAATGGAATTCTTTACTGGCATGCTGAATTATCCCAGAATTTTCAGAAAAAAATTGGAAAAAATTTTGTTAAAATTATGAAAGATTACAAAAAACGTGATTTTTCACCCGAATTATGTCGAAAATAAAAAATGAAGGCTGAATTCGTCATTAGCATGCTAAATCACCCTATAACGTGCAAAAATACGAAGAAAAATTTTTTTGAAGTTTTTCACAAAAATGACTAAAAACCTAATTTTTCACCCAAATTTTGTCTGAAATCAAAAATGAATGCTGGATTCGTCATCAGGATACAAATTCACCCCAGATATTGGTGATTTTAGAGTGAAAAAAATTTCAAAATTTTCTGTACTCCTAAATTGCATAAGTGCCGTGAATAGCTACTGCCCCTAAGCTGGAGCATGGAGCATGGGCGTAGCCAGGATTTTCGCTAGGTGGTTGGGGGATCCTGAAAAAAGTTAGTGTAATCTAAAAAGTCATAAAAATAGGCGCGGTCGTTAGATAACCTTGTTGGCCTTTTCACACTGTCCTGCACTATTTAAGCAATATAGAATTAATTTTTTATCCGAAATTGTTCTACGTTTTGACGGAAAAAATGCTGATAATGCATGCGAAGCGCTAATTTTTTGAGTTTTCCTGCAATAGACCGAACCTCAAAATTATCGATATTTTATGGATTCCATGTAATGGATGGAAATATCAGTAGGAAGTGAAATGTTTTTTTTCAAAATATGTTAATTTAAGTCCAATAATATACATTTTCGCAACAAATTATGCATGCAGCACAGCTTTTTAGGACTCGTTTTTGAGATAACAGTGTTTTAGCTAGCAATTAGATTTTGTTGGTTTTGTTTGTCTTGACTTTGATCAATTTTTTCTCTAAGACAAAAGAAATTTGTGGAATCAACTAATTGGGGTAACATAGGGCTTTGAAGAAAGATTGCTCCGAATATACATGGGCAGCAAGAACATTCTGGGGGTGCAAGATTTTTTAAGGTCAAAAAATGACCTTTAAAATGGTGGTATCGGTATGGCGATAAAAACACCATTTTTCGACGTTTCCCATCAGGCACTATCAATTGGCATCAAAAAATTGCGAAAAAAAACGAAAAAAATTTTCAAAAATTGAATTCTGGGGGAGGGTATTTTGATTTCTGGGGGAGGGGGGTATTTTGGTTTCTGAGGAGTTACATACCCCACGCCCAGGTGTGGTTGTAAAGTGCTTACAAGCAGAAAATCTAAAAATTGCTTTTTAGAGGCCAGCACTTTAAATGCTGTCAAAGCTGAAAATTGAGTGTTTTAAGCATGCACTTGAGACCACACGTGGGCGTGGGGGATTGAGGGATATGCACTCCCCAGAAGTTGAAATACCCCCAGAAATCAAAATACTCCCCCTTAGAATTCAAATTTTGAAATTTTTTTTTGCTTTTTTAGCGATTTTTTAATACCATTGGATAGTGCTCGATGAGAAACGTCGAAAAATGGTGTTTTTTCGCCATACAACCACTTTTAAGACCATTTTTTGACCTTTGAAAAATTTTTCACCCCCTCCCCCAAATTTCGGTTGCTGCCCACCTATGCTTGAGACTAACTAGACTAATTATAATTGTAAAATTTGGCGTCAAGCGCCTAAAATTTTCAGCGATTTTTTGCTGAGAAAGAGCAAAGAGGAGTAAAGGAAAAAATAATTCTCATGTCTATTCTGGGGGCAGGGGGGCACATTCCTCTATCCCTCTTAAAAATGTGCTAGAGCGCAGGTCAAAGTTTTATTCCGAACTCTTCAGTGAACCAGTGAGAATTTTGTAGACAAGTCGTTTTCCTTTTTTAGAGGCCACAGAATATACTTTGATTTTTGTGTTGCTAAGAGAAACACACCTGGGCGTGTGTGGGGGGGGGGTTTGGGGGGTATGCACCCCCTAGCATACCTGGGCAATAGCTAGAGCTTCGCCCCATTGCGGCATCCAATTTTTAGGTTGGTTGGTCACTTTTCGAAAAAGGTTGCCTAATTTTTGGATACTCGGATACTGGTCCATATTCAGGATTTTATTTCGGCGGGGGGGGGGGCGGAAATTTTTAAAGTCAGATATCTCGAGAATTATTTGGAGATGGGCTGAAATGAAGGCATTTTTCCGTATCTTGGCGAGCTCTACACAATGGCGAAGAAAAACTGTTTAAAAAATTTCAAAAAATTTTCACTTCATTTTATTATCATACAAAACAAATCTCCATCGTTTAAACTATCTGTACAAGTGATTTCTTACCATTCCATCGACAAACAATTTCTTAACTTTTGACTTTGTATTTAATGTTTGTGTTTTGCTAAGAAAAACAAAAAAGGAAATGGATAATTCGGTGCAGACTGCACGGTTTTTTTGTATTCGGTAAAGATTTTTCCCGATGTACAAAGACTTTTTGGGACCGTCTTTGTACACGTACAAAGATTTTTGGAAGAGCAAAAACTGCAAAAAAGGTTTGAAATTCGTGAAAATTTTCGGCACTTAGCGCCGAAATGAGTAATTGTGTATTGTATCTTTATAATGTCAGAAATTGCATTTTGAAAGGAAAAATATCAAATTTCGCCGTTTTGAGACGATTATCAGTGATTATTGCCCTCAGAAACCCAGAAATGAGCTAAAACACTACCAAGGGTTGAATAAGTCTGTTTTTGCCACACTAAAATCGCTACTGTACCATATAATAGTACCCAAAAATTTGTGTGTACAAAATGTACAAAGACTTTTAGGAACCATCTTTGTACATGTACAAACGGACCTTGTACAAAACAAAAACACTGGTGCAGAGTTGCTAAAAAATTTATTATTTTCTTCATGTCTAACTCAAATTTGAGTGGTTTTGAGCGGGCTTGAAGACAGAAATTATACATGAACGAAAATTTGCGCCGGAATAAAATTTATGTCATTCATGTCATAAATCAAATTTGAGCAGTTTTGATCGAATAGAAGACAGAAGCTATAGATAAACGATAAATCCGGCGCAAGGCGCCGGAAAAAACTTCATGTTTTTCATATCATATCTTTAAATTGATCGATTTTGAGCAATGTAGAAGATAAAAACTACACCAGAAAAACAAATCCTGCGCGAAGCGCCGGAAAAATTGACATGCTCTCGATGTCTAACTCAAATTTGAGTGATTTTGAGCGGTTTATAAGACCAGGACTGTATACACTATAAACAATAAATTCAGCCCGAAGCGCCTAAAATATTTGCGTTTTCTTGCTCAAAATTGCCTCAAAAACCTGTTTTGGCGATGTTTTAGACGCGATTCAGGAATTTATCATTTTTTCTTCCGGGAGATACTTGTGAATTCGAAAAAAATTTTTATTTTGGAGAGAAGGCGGTCCGTTTTGGGAAAGGGCCTGCTCGGATATCGTAAAAAATTAGTATACGCAATAATAAAAGCATTTCCAGCACTTCTTTGCAAGAAATTTTCGATGAAACAGAATAATTGCAAATAAATCAAAATTATATGCTCAATTTCGTAGTCAGACATAAAAATCTATGATTAAATTAAGTTCACGGTTGATTTCTCAACATGTGAGTCGTAAGGTCGAAACTGGACCCTAATGAATTCGTGAATTTTTGTCAATGTTTATTAGGGATCGACCGGAGCTCCGGTTCTGGCTCTGGCTTCTGCTGTTTTTCGATTCCTGGCCTCCAGCAAACGGAAAACGAAAAATTGGTTGGAGCACGGTTTTTAACACCACACGGATACAAAGTCCTTTTAGAGCAAAAGTGTAGTAATTTTTATGCATTTTTAACGTATTTTTCAGCAAAAATCCCAAGAAATTTTTGGCGCTTAACGCTGAGTATTATGTTTACTGTTTATTTAGCCCCAACTGCGCGATTTAAACACTTCACAGTCAATCTTCTTGTAATCTAAATGGTTATGCATTTTCCTCGTCTATTTGTTTAAAGGTTTCCAGCACAAAATAATTTACTTTCTGACAACTTCGCATTGTTTTCTGCTCATTGAAAACAAAATTAGCTTTCTAATGTTTGTTTACTTATTATTCAATTCATACAGAAAGCGCAGTAGCGTTTGTTGTCAGATTAAATTAGTATATGGCAACTGCAGTGGCGGATCTGGGATTTTCCTAAGGGGGGGCGGTATCCCATTGTATACTTTTACATAAAATCACTTTTGACGCAATATTTTTTCTAAAACTTTTAAAATTTTACACAATTTTGTGCGAAAAAATCATTAAATTTTTTGACTTTAACAAAAATCTAGCGCGAAGCGCCAGAAAATTTGTAAAATTGAGGCGGATAGACATCTAGAAGCGTGATTTACTGCTTGATTTCCTGTATTTACAGCATTTGATGCAAAACATCGAAAATCTTAATTGAAAATAGAAGAAAACTATGCAAAAATAGCTGTTTCTGCTGTTAAAATTGTTTTGAAACCTATATACATGAACAGAAAATTCCAGGCAGTATTTTTTGTACAAGGTCCGTTTGTACAGGTACAAAGATGGTCCCTAAAACTCTTTGTTCATTGTTTACACACAAATTTTCGGGTACTATGATATAGTACGGTAGCGACTTTCGTGTGGTAAAAACAGTTGTTCGACCTATGGTAGTGTATTTTGGCTAATTCCTGGTTTCATAAGGGCAAAAATCATTGAGAATCGTCTTAAAACAGGGCGAAGCGCCCAAAAATTCTGACATTTTACCTTTCAAAATGCGATTTCTGTTATTACAAAGATATATAGGACACGCAATTACTAATTTTGGCGCGATAGCGCCGAAAATTTTGCGAATTTCAGACCTTTTTTGCAGTTTTTGTCTTCATAAAATTCTTTATACATGTACAAAGACGGTCATAAAAAGTCTTTGTACATCGGGAAAAATCTTTGCCGAATACAAAACAAAACTGTGCTTCCAGGTCGCCAAGAAAGTAAATAAATGTCATTAATAGGTATCATCCGGCGCGTAGCCCCGGAAAAATTCTAGAAATTATGGTCACTGATAGCCAAAAATCATTGCAAATTGCATATCCATTCTTTATCTCGCCAAATATTTTTGGCCAATGGGTGGGAGGCGGCCGCCACTCCCCGCCCCCTTAAATCCGCCCCTGGGCAACTGCCTTTTCATTTCTGATGTGGTAATAGATACGAAAGTCTCAGCTTTCTGTGTCCACTGAGCATTAAGAAGTCAATAATTGTGACTTAGCGTGAATTTTTTGATTGCTTCAAATCTAATTGTACTGACAATAACACAAACAAACCATTGATCTGCAGAATATCACGTCATTCTCAAACAGCTGTATTGAAAAACAAAAGAACATGCACCCTTTGACACCATATGTGTTATACAGGTAAAAAGAGCGTGCTAATGTAAGTCACTCTGTGCTAATGGAAAAAAATGTTAGTTAGCAACAATGCTAATTCGGGTTGTGCTAAATAAAAGCTGGGCCGAAGGTGTTCTCATGTTAATAAATAGATATAGTCTACTTCAAGAAATCTTATACATGAATGGCAATTCTTGAATTAATGTGAACCGATTATAAAACCACCTCAGACCAGTGTTTTTTTGTACTAGGTCCGTTTTTACATATATAAATATGGTCCCCGAAAGTCTTTATACATTTTGTACACACAAATTTTTGGGTACTATAATATGGTACAGTATCGATTTTAGTGTGGTAGAAAGAGTTGTTCGAACTTTTGGTAGTGTATTTTAGCTAATTTCTGGGTCTCTTAGAGTAAAAATCATTAAAAATCGTCTTAAAATGGCGCGAGGCGCCGAAAAATTTGAAATTTTCCCGTTTGAAATGCAATTTCTGCCATTATAATATATTATATAGAACACACAATTACTCATTTCGGCACAAAGCACCGAAAATTTTTGCGAATTTTATACACTTTTTGCAATTTTTGTCTTCCCAAAAATCTTTGTATATGTACAAAGACGGTCCGGTAAAGTCTTTGTACATCGGGAAAAATCTTTGCCGAGCATAAAAAACGCGTGGTTTAAACTGAGGCAACAAACGTATCGGTCGCACTAATTTTAATTTAATTTTATTCAATTTTAACGCGTAAATGTTACTAAGCAAAATCCTAGATATATATGAGCAGTAGACGGGAGATTAGATGACGTGCAGTGTATCGTGCTTCGTGCTATACAGCTGGGTTACTCAAGTATAAATCAGCTTCAAAAAAATGAACAGTGCTCTCAAAAATAAGCGCAGATTCGGCATTATTTTCCAATAGCCCAACATAATTTGCAAAATGAAAATATGTGATGTAAATTTTCAAAATTTTTGACATTTAAGGTCGGACTATTACTTTATTGAGATTCTAAGCATTTAAACTTTAAACGTTTTCAAAATACTTACTCTGAAGCCAATACTTAAAATGCGACGAAAAACTTTGAATTTCGACTTGAAATGTTTAAAATTCTACTTGTTTAGATCCTTGTTTGTTTCAGAAGCACTATTAAATAAATTATTGTAGGGCAAACTTCTTAGACTGTGAACGTCGCTGGTTTGAGCATAACTTTTGACATCGCTGAAAATATTTCTTGCTATTTTTCGAAAAAAGTCATTTCTACTCCACCCCATCCCATCTAGAAATCGTGGATCTATTCAAAAATAATATGATCCACATCTAAACAGCCCCTTGGCCAGGATTTTATTTCAGGGAGAGAGAATTGCTAATCTCTTGAAAATGTATATAACGTTCATAAGCCAGCTTATGCGATAAATCGACATTTTCTGACGTGTTTTGCGTCGTCATGGAATGATGGAATCATATCTTTAGCCCGTGGTGATAAAATAAATAATAGTGATTTGAGAAGAATTTCAGCGTTTTTCACTCTTTTGAACTCAATTTCGCAGTTTTTTAGGACAAACAATGCATCAATGTGCACATTATAAAACTTTGCAGCAAAGTAATGGAAATTTTTGACTGTTTTTATAATTTTATCTCTCGAAGCTCTCTGAAGATGAGCAAAACAGAAATTAAATTTGGCGCAAAGCGCAAGACAATTACAAACATTTTGTAATCCTTTTAAGCTCAATTTTACAGGTTTCTGAATATAAGCCATGCCGTAATTACATCTAGCAAGAAGTACCAGAAATTTTTGGAACTTATTCATTTACACTAAATTATGCGACTTTCTGAATCAGTGGGGCGGATATAGGATTTTCCTAAGGATGGCAGTGCCCCAGCTATTTCAAAAACAGTCAAGAATAGGCCTGCTTTTTAAAAATGTCGTTTCTAGAATGGTTCGAAAAAGGTTGTTCGATCCCTGAAGAAGATTGCCTGCTTCTTGAAAAAGGCTGACTGGTTCCAGAAAAAGGTTGTCTGGTTTTTGAAGAAAATATTGTCTGGCTCATGAGAAAAGTTGCCTGGTTTTGGAAAATGAGCTTTTCTGGTTTCTGGAATATGGTTGCCCGGTTCATTAAAGTTGCCTCGTTCTTGCAAAAGGTTCCCTGGTTTCTGAAAAATGGTACATAGTCTGGTTTTGGAATAAAAAGTTGTCTGCTTTCCAAACAAGGTTGCCTGATTCTTGAGAAAAGGTTGTCTGGCTCGTGAAAAAGGTTGGCTGGTTCCTTAGAGAAGTATTAGTTCCCAAAAAGGTTGGCTGCTCCTTAAAAAGGTTTGCCGGTTCCCAAAAAGGTTGGATGGTTCCTTCAAAAGGTTGGTCAGATCCCAAAAAGGTTGCCTGCTCCCTTAAAAAGGTTGGTCGGTTCCCAAAAAAAGTTGGCTGATTCCTTAAAAAGGTTGGCTGGTTCCTCAAAAAGGTTGGTGAGTTCCCGAAAAAATAGTTGATTCCCAAAAAAGGTTGGCTGGTTTCTTAAAAAGGTAGGTTAGTTCACAAAAAAAGTTGGCTGCTTCCATGAAAAGGTTGGCAGGTTTCCAAAAAGGTTGCCCGCTCCCTTAAAAAGGTTGGTCGCTTCCCAAAAAGGTTGGCTGGTCCCTTGGTTCCTTAAACAGGTTGGCTGGTTCCTCAAAAGGTTAGTTGATTCCCAAAAAGGTTGGCCGGTTCCTTGAAAAGGTCGGTCGATTCCCAAGAAAGGTTGCCTGCTCCCTTATAAAGGTTGGTTTGCTCCCAAAATAGTTTGGCTGGTGCCTGAAAAAGGTTGGTCGGTTCCCAAAAAAGGTTGGCTGGTTCCTTAAAAGGTAGGTTAGTTCCCAAAAAAGGTTGGCTGCTCCCATGAAAAGGTTAGTTGGTTCCCCAAAGGTTGTCTGCTCACTTAAAAAAGGTTTGTCGGTTCCCAAAAAAGGTTGGCTGGTTCCCTAAAAAGGATGGTTGGATCCCAAAAAAGGTTGCCTGCTCCCTTAAAAAGGTTGGTCGATTCCCAAAAAAAGTTGGCTGGTTTCTTAAAAAGGTTGGTTGGTTCCCAAGGAAGGTTGGCTGGTCTCTTAAAAAGGTTGGCTGCTCCTAAAAAAGGTTGGTCGGTTCCCAAAAAGGTTGGCTGCTTTCTTAAAAGGTAGGTAAGTTCCCAAAAAAAGGTTGGCTGCATCCAAGAAAAGGTTGGCTGGTTTCTAAAAAAGGTTGCCTGCTCCCTGAAAAAGGTTGATCGGTTCCCAAAAAAGGTTGCTGGTTCCTTAAAAAGGTTGGTTGGTTCCTAAGAAGGTTGGCTGGTCCCTTAAAAAGGTTGGCTGGTTCCTAAAAAGGTTGGTTGGTTCCCAAGAAAGGTTGACTGGTCCCTTAAAAAGGTGTCGATTCGCTGGTTCCTTAAAAAGGTTGGTTGATTCCCAAGAAAGATTGGCTGGTCCCTTAAAAAGGTTGGCTGGTTCCTTAAAAAGGTTGGTCGGTTCCCAAAAAAGGTTGGCTGGTTTCTTAAAAAGGTAGCTTAGTTTGCAAAAAAGGTTGGCTGCTTCCAAGAAAAGGTTGGCTGGTTTCCAAAAAAAGGTTGCTTGCTCCTTAAAAAGGTTGGTCGGTTCCCAAAAAGGTTGGCTGGTTCCTTAAAAGGTTGGTCGGTTCCCAAAAAAAGGTTGGTTGATCCCTTAAAAAAGGTTAATTGGTTCCCAAAAAAGGTTGGCTGGTTCCATGAAAAGGTTAGGCGGTTCTCGAAAAAACTTGGCTACTCCCTTAAATGATCAGTTGTTTCCCGAAAAAAGTTGCCTGCTTTCTAGGACAGGCTGGCCGGTCCCCAAAAAAGGTTGCACGCTCCCTTTAAAAGGTTGGTCGGTTCCCAAAAACGGTTGGCTGCTCCCTCGACAAAACGTTGATTTGTTCCCAAAAAAGGTCGGCTGCTCCCTTTAAAATATTGAGTGGTTCCCAAAAAAATTGGCCAGTTTCCAAAAAAAGTTGGCTGCTCCCATTAAAGGTTGGTCGGTTCGCAAAAAAGGTTGTCTGCCACTTAAAAAGGTTGGTCGGTTCCCAAAAAAGGTTGGTGGTTCTATAAATAGATTAGTCGGTCCACAAACAAGTTGGACTGCTTCTCAAAAAAGGGTTATCCTGAGTTGTCATGCACTTGGAAAAAGGTTACTCGATACATAGGTAGCATAAGTAGTTTGCTCATTTGCTTCTCAAGTCGTCATAGTTAGACTGTCAATCGACCTTCAGCATGTATCTATGCCCATATACAAAACATAGCCCCCATCCCAGAGACCCTTCGCCCCGTTGCAGGATTGGTCCGGCACATTGCCGCTTGCGGGTGATATAAGGCATTGCCCAGGTGTGCCCCCAGAAACCAAAATACCCCCAGAATTCAATTTTTTGAAGATTTGTTTCGTTTTTCGCAATTTTTTGATGCCAATGGATAGTGCTTGATGAATAACGTCGAAAAATGGTGTTTTTAATCGCCATACCACCATACGTGGGCAGCAAGAAAATTCTGAGGGTGCACGATTTTTTGAAGGTAAAAAAATGGCTTTAAAAATTGTGGTATGGCGATCAAAACACCATTTTTCGACGTTTCGCATCAAGCACTATCCATTGGCATCAAAAAAATGAGGAAAAACGAAAAAAAATTTTCAAAAATTGAATTCTGGGGGGTACCTATTTTAATTTCTGAGGGGGTATTTTGGTTTCTGGGGGGTGTATACCCCCCAAACCTCACGCCCAGTGTGCATACCACCATTTTAAGGCTATATTTTGACCTTCAAAAAATCTTGCACTCCCCCAGAATTTTCTTGCTGCCCACGTATGAAGAGAAAGATAAATGTTTAGCAGATTCTTATGATTTTTGTGCATTTTGGTGACTTTTCCTAATCACTTCCTTTTACATCTTTCATTATCCGCATTCCCAAGTATTTGTCCTTTTTTTATTAGAGAATTTTTCTTGCCAGTAGCCTACTTTTTCATCAGCATGATTTTAGTAAAGCAATCTGTAGACTTAAAACAATCAGTAAACTTACAGGATGACTTTCTGAATGAAACGCGACAGTTGAACAAATTGGAAAAGGCGATTGCTTTTTCACATCTGCATATACAACATAAATATGATAATTTTTCCTTAATTCATTATCCTGGTGGTATGAAGATCAGTCTTTAAGAAGAAGTCACCTTCTACAACCTTATAGAATTAATTTACAGTGCAGACCATAGGTGGGCAGCACCAAAATTCTAAGGGGGTGGGTCAAAAAATTTTCAAAGGTTAAAAAATGGTCTTGAAAGTGGTCGTATGGCAAAAAAACACCATTTTTCGACGTTTCTCATTGAGCACTATCCAATGGCATCAAAAAATCGCTTAAAAAGCAAAGAAAAATTTCAAAATTTGAATTCTGGGGGGTATGTCAACTTGTGGGGGGTGGAGGGTGCATACTCCCCAAACTAATCATGACCATGTGTGGTGAGAGACTATACTGAACCAGTGATTCACAGAAAATTGTATTTAAATTCACAATCTTGATGATATGGGGAACAATTTGCAATAAAATTCACCTTATACAATCTCAATGATCTAAAACTGATTTTCAGTGTAAACTCTATATATACAACTTCTGTGCAAAGAAAATTGTAATTAAGTTCATAATCCTGGATAACATTTTCAAAGAAATTAAGCTTTGGTAATGTTTTGTAACTAACGTCAATCTCCAGTGTAAACTTTTCACAGTAAAGAATGTCTAAAATTTGACTTTTAATCTCAATGTTTCATATAACATTTTGTGAGACATTTGATTCTCCCGAACACTCTGGGAGCAAAATAAATCCTTAGTGCAAACAAATTTACACCCGTGCCGATTGCAAACTAATTTACACCGCACATGGGCATGGGGGTTAGAGGGTATGCACCCCAGAAGTTGAAATACCCTCCCCCATCCCAAAATCAAAACACCCCAGAATTCAAATTTTGAAAATTCTTTTTGCTTTTTAGCGATTTTTTGATGTTAAGTGCTCGATAAGAAACACCATTTTTTGACCTTTGAAAATTTTTTCCAACCCCTCCCCTCCCCTCCCCCCAATTTCGGTGCTGCCGCCTATGATTTACACCCCTGTTGAGTACAAACTAATCCATCCAGTAGAATGTGTAACCCTTGAGCATGAAGCATTGTTAGATTTGAGATCGTACATGCAATGGCTCGAAATTGGGAGTTCCAGTTAATTTTAAGGATGGGGGAATGACCTCGACTTTTTTTGCCAAAAAATGGCCAAAAGCGGCTAAAAAACACCTTGAAACGGCCAAAAAAAATCAAAAAAATGGGGGGAGTCATAAATTTTCTGGCTTTCGGGGGATGGGGGGCGTGTGACTTTGTGGGCAACCCCCTCCCCCTGTTACATGTATTGTTGAGATCATGTCCCTCCCTACCCATAACAGACAACCAAGGACAAACCCAACACAGAAACATGCTTTCCACCAGTTTTTTGTGCAAGGTCCGTTTGTACATGTACAAAGATGGTCCCTCTAAGTCTTTGTACGTTTTGAACAAACAAATTTTCGGGTACTCTAATATGGTACAGTAGCTATTTTAGCGTGGGAAAAAAAGAGTTGTTCGACCTTTGACAGTGTATTTTAGCTAATTTTTGGGTTTCTAAGGGCAAACTTCACTAATAATCTTCTGAAAATGGCGCAAAGTGCCAAAACGTTTGACATTTTCCTTTCAAGATGCAATTTCTGACATTTTAAAGTAGGGATGTCCGAAGTCCCAGCCTCGTTCCCAGTGCTGGGGCTTATGCCTCGGCCTTGGGGTAGGAACCACATGTGGGCATGGGGGTTTGGGGTATGCACCCCCAGAAGTTAAAATACCCCCCATCCCTATAAATCAAAATACCCCCAAAATTCAAGATTATGAAGTTTTTTGCTTTTTTAGCAATTTTTCGATGCCATTGGATAGTGCTCAATGAGAAACGTCGAAAATTGGTGTTTTTTTGCCATACGACCACTTTTAAAACCATTTTTTGACCTTTGAAAATTTTTCACCCCCCCCCCAGAATATTGGTGCTGCCCACCTATGGTCGGGACCATAGGTGGAGCGCCGAAATTCTGGGGGTGGGGTGAAAAGAATTTTCAAAGGTCAAAAATTGTCTTAAAAGTGTCGTATGGCAAAAAAACATTATTTTTTGACATTTCTCATCGAGCCCCATCCAATGGCATCAAAATTGCTAGAAAAAGCAAAAAATTCAAAGTGGAATTCTGGGAGGTATTTTGATTTCTGGAGGGGTATTTCAACTTCTGGGGGTGCATACCCACCAACGCCCACGTCCCTGTGTGGCTGGGGCTGAAACGTTTGTAATTAATTTCAAAACTTTCTTTCAAAAGCAATTTTGGAAATTATGAGGAACCAAATAAATGATATATGTATTTTAGAATTTTGATGACTTCAAATGGGCAAAATTTGATCATAAATTGTTTCTGTAGCTCAAACGTAGATTTGGACCCAACTTAAGCAATTTTAATTCAGCGTATTTGCTTTACTTCTAAATTAGTTATTGCTAAAATCAATTAATATTTATTATTATTACTATTTGATATCCTTGATACATTTATGATTTATTTATTAATTTTATACTTCATCTCCAAATAAATAGCATCAGATCTTATAAATTAAATGTGATGATCTGTTTGAACAGACGGACGGAATGCATAAAATTAATTAAAGGATCAGCATAAGAAGGAAGCAAGATTCGATGCTTTGATCGCAGTTCTTGGTGTGCTGACATAAAATCATATATAAATATTGTTTTGTAATTCGTAATTTCAAGGAATTTCTTGAAAATCAAAGTTTTGCTGTCAGGAATATTTATCGCATCAGCCACAATCTTGGCAAGAAAAAGATGTTTAAAATTTGTACATCCATCAATTTGATGGCTTAGTACAGCTGGAAGACTCCATTAATTCGAATAGAAAATCTAGAATCGGGAGTCTTAAATCCAAGAACTGCAATGTTTATAATCAATAGATAAATTAACAGTTTTTACAGAAAATTAATGAACTTCTAAAGTGGAAAATGGAACAAAAATGATAATGTCTAACATGAAATTTTATGCTTTGAACTGAAATGCTTATACTTAATTTATCTTTTCAGTGGAAAAATTAATCTTTTGACATATGTGAATGAAATGACGAGACTGTAGCATCATAAAAAATTTCTATTATTCTTAGAAACTGACATTATTCATTAATTGAGAGCTTAGATCCTAAGAGATATGGGAATTCTATTTCAGAAATTTAAAATTACCTCGTTATTTTTCACCTCCCAGAAATCAGTCATGAAGTTCTAAAAATCGGAAGGCAGTTGAACATTTATGATTTATTGCCAATAATTGTCATTTAACTAGACTGATTCAGTACACGCATCACTGATATGTTTCAAAGTCTTATTTAACTTCTAAAGCTTCTAATTTAAAACCATCATTTGCAGGGGCGTAACCAGGATTTAATTTGGGGGGGGGCAAAATTTTCGAAGTCCTATATCTCGGGAACCATTAGGAGAAACGCGAAAATTATGGCATTTTTGAGCGTTTCTCGACAAGATTTATATACACCATGGTGAAGTATAGGATTGAAAAAAAATTCAAAAATTTTTTTACTCGATTTCAAATTTGGATATCGAAAATCTATCTTTTAACCTATCGGTATGACTAATTTCTCAATATGAAATCAAAGCTCGACTCCAAAACATTTTGAAATTCTTTTCTTTGCATTTAATTTTGCAGTTTTGCCAAGAAAAATTAATGCAGAAAATAATAAATTGGCGCGAAGCGCCGAAAATTTTTAACAAATTCGCAATTTTTAAGTAAAATCTGGGCTTCTAAGGTAAGAAAAAAGATAGAACATGATAAATCCGGCGCGAAGCGCTAAAAAGTTCGAGTTTAGAAGCTAAAAAGTGTGCTAAGAACGCATTTTGGCTGTCCTTTTAGTTGACTCCATAAAGCAGAGCATGCAGATTGAAGCATACAATTGAGTATGAGATAATTATTTTTCAGCGGACAATTGAAGATTGCGCTCATTTCATTAAGATATGAGAGCACAGAGAGGGTCATCGGCAAATCGCCCCTGATACACAGATGCTCTTTCTAGTGAAACAAATAACAATTAACAAGTTGAGTTGGCTTCTCAACATACTTCCAAAGCACTGTTTTTTTTTGTACGAGACAAAGATTTTGAGGCTCGTACAAAGATTTTCGGAGCCATCTTTGTACAATGTACAAAAAGACTTTTTGGAGGCAAAGTAATAGTAATTTTAACGTTTTTTGGAGTATTTTTTAGCAAATTTCTAAAAATTTTCGGCGCTTCGCGCCGAGTATCATAATTACATTCTATTTAGCTCCAAGCGCGGGCATTTAAGACTCCAAAATCTATCTGTAAGCGTCTTTGTACAGATTGAAGCATCTTTTACATATATTTCCACTGTTTTATAAAGATTTTATGCAGAAAAAAGAACTATTAAACTACTTTACACTGTTTTCTGCCGTTTGAAGATAAAATTGACTCTTTTATCTTTGCGTTGCATTAAATTCATAAGCAAATTGGTGTCTATCATGAGATTCAGTCAGCACATTGCAACCGCTTATTATTTATAATTGTGTAACACAAGTCATTTTAACTTGCTGAGTCGAATTTTATGTGTAATTTCAACCAAAGACTCATGAAAATTTTGGCGTTTGGGGCCGAATTAATATAACCAGCTGGATTTAGGACAAAGTTACACCTTTTACGAAGCGTGCGGGTCACCGATAACAATCTAGTAGTATGTAAAAAAATTGTGTACATTCAATTAGATATCTATACGTTATATGTACAAAAAAATTTTCGCTCGTACAAAGACTTTTCCGGAGATCTTTGTACATGTACAAAAGAAGGCTCATACAAAAAAACAGTGTTCCAAAGCATCCCATTATGCACTATCCGTTTCCACTTCACCTGAAGAAAAAAGCAAAGGGTCCCTCCCCCTTTGCTTTTGTAAAATTATTTTTTCATTTTGGGGGACCCGTCCTATTTTAAGGGGACCAACACCAATTTTAGGGGGGACTTAGGTCAAAAAGGCCAAAAATAACTAAATAATGTTTAAAAGTCATATTTTTCCGATTTTTCTGAAATTGACCAGAAACTTGGTAATACTGTGGTTTTAAGACTATTTAGCGCTTAGATTAGTTTTTGAGGTATTTTTGACTAAAAACGCTCAATTTTCGAACATACCCCCAGACCAGCTGACCTACCTGCAGATCTGTGCATCTATGGTCATAGGTAATTTCCTCTCCTTCTCAAGAAATGGACAGCCAGTGCTTTTTTGATTTAAAATGGTTTCAGAAACTATCACAGATGCTAAAATGATTAAAAAGCTATGTTAATAATTATTATTAATTATTATTATTAATATTGCAATTAATTTTGATATTCTTTCTTACTTTACTTTTTGTAATTTTTTTGTGAACATAATGTCGAAAATTTTCGATTGTCTCGATAAGAATTATTCATGCATCTTTCATCATAAGAAGCGTCAACAAAGTGACGAAGAAATTAAAGAGATCTCGGAGAAGATGCTAAAATAAATATACATTATAATCGGTCTTTTTGCCTCAAGAAAAAAACAAACTAAATTCATGTTGAGGACTAAACAAAATATTTGAATTATTGCTTCAATAAAAAGTCATCGCATCAAATCAGAAAAGAACGGAAAAAAATAGAAAAAAAACAAAAAATGTAAATAAGTAGAATTAAAAGTAATTAACATAAAAAGTATGAGGTCAATAAGAGAAAAAGCAAAAACGCGATGAATTAATCTACAAGGAAACTTATACCAAGTGCAATTGATCCTGTTACAGTATTTATGTCTTAAAAGACTTTAATTAAATGCTTAAAAATATGAAAAATTAGTACAGAAACGTATAAACCAGTAACGTAAAATGCAGTATTGTAAAAGGCATGCCTTCGCCTTGTGAATTATTGAATTAGGGAATATATAATGCAAGAATGATTAATAAATGCACCAAAATACGAGCACATGTGCAAGCTGCAAAATAAAACGGATATTTAATATTAGGACAGTAAGTTGAAGTAGCAAAATTGAAGTAAAATTAAGTAGTCAAAAATTTAGCAATTAGTTCACAGAATTATTAAAGGAGCTTTTCACTAGCCAACATTATTCAAAAATTTTAGCTCAACTGAATAGCATTATACCACATCTTGTGTGACTTGACTTTTCCATGAAAGGAGTGGCATTTTTCTTTGATCGTAATGATATGCATGGTTCAACTGATGCAATTTTTGACGTCAACGTCATTTGCTCATTTTTCAGACAGCATCTGGTAGAAATAAATATAGCAGCTGTTACTTAACTTAAGCATGTGCTTCAAAGATTTAAGCACATACTTATAAGCACGTGCTTGGTTAAGCACGAAGCCACAATTTTTATTGCAACCCAATTAAGCAGATGCTTATCCTAGCACGTTCGTTAGCACTTTAAGCATGAAGTTAATGGAAGCACATGCTTACAATAACACAATCGGACCCTAGTTGTTTGTTAGCAGCCTAAAAATCAAGGCCTCAGCTAGCTTTTTCTGTGTAGTAAAGGTTGCTTAAGTTATGGCCTGATTCTTCCACCGCGATATTTTACGAGGCACTTACAGACCAAATAGCATAAGGGATAATAATTTCTAAGCAATTTGAATGCTACTGCTGCATTCAGCACCAAAAGTTGTACTAGAATAAAGGAATTCAGAGTATTGGATACTACATGAAGCACAAGGTTTTATTAGAGCTGACCAAATTCTAATACCGCGCCCAGCATGACATTTTATTGGTCACTGAGGTGGCCCTAGCTCTGTAACCACTGTACCAATCCAGCCAAAATTTTGTATAGTAACCTAACACATCCATGTGTATAATGCTCAAATTTTGAACAAAATCCGAGGTGGTCAAGTGGGGACTCCTACACTTGATATGGAATGACCCAAAAAATCGAAGTTGCCACCTCTGAAAAAAAGCTCGCCTTCTCAAAACATTGTTAACTGGCTCAGAAGAAGAAATTATATGGGAACTTTGATGTGTTTTTATAATCAATTTAGTTTCTTCTCAATATTAAATTTCTCTGTCAGAATATAACCAGCATTTAATTCGTCAATTGCTTCATAAATGAATTATGACAAGCACACCAACTTTTTAATTGCTTCCCCATAGCAATGCATATATATACGCACTAGCGTGACAATGCACATTATGTCTTTTGATTAGCCATCGCTTCTTTATTAGGAATAAGCCATTCATGTTATTTATTTTTACGGTGGAAGTGCAACTCCCTTCTGCAGGCCATGGCAGTGGCTGATCTAGGGTTTTCCTAGGGGGCGGTATCCCAACTTTTCCAAAAGCAGTCAAAAATAGGTCCAAAAATTTGCTCTAAACTTGCAAAATAGCGTTTTTTGGTGTTTTACATTGTATACTTTCACATAAAATCACTTTTGACACAATTACTCATTTTGGCGTGAAACGCCCAAAATTTTTGCGAATTTTAGAACTTTTTTGCAGTTTTTGTCTTCCGAAAAATCTTTGTACATGTACAAAGACGGTCCCGAAAAGTCTTTGTACATCGGGAAAAATCTTTACTGAATACAAAAAGTGTGCTTCCTCCAGGTCGCCGAGAAAGTGAACAAATGTCATTCATAGGTATCATCTGGCGCGTAGCGCCCAGAAAAATTGAGAAATTATGGTCACTGAAGGCCGAAAGTCATTGCGAATTGCATATCCATTCTTTATCTCGCCAGATATTTTTGGCCAATGAGGGGAGGCGGCTCTCCTGCCACCCTCTCAAATCTGCCCCTGGGCCATGGCGATTTTTCCGATTTTTTTTGCATTTCAGCGAAAGTTTAAGTTTTTCATAGTCCCCTATACCCCTTTGTCCTAAATGATGCAAGCGTAATTTCTAGTAAATCCGTCCTTTTTGTTCCATTGGAGCATTCTTGATTGCTAATATTTTTTATATATATATTCAATGTTAAATGAATGACTAATTTTTTCAGGCATTTTCAAGCGACTGTACCTGTTTAGCAATAAGGATATGGACTATACGACTCATTTTTGTCCAATCTGTAGGAAGAAATTCAACCAAGAATGTAACCTTCAATGGCATATTAAAGCAGTAAGTAAAAATTAGCCACAAGAATTCAAGTCACAGCAACACAATATTGAACGGAATTAATTCTGTCCTCGTGTGTCAACGTGGTGGACTGCGAAAAACTATTGTTTCCTATTACTGCTTAAATACTTGACCAAATTTAACGTGGTTGGCTTTGTCTATGAGCCTATAACCGCTACAGGAATGTAATGATGTTTCAATTAAGCTGATTGATCTATGACTGATTCACACTAAATTTAATAAACATCGTCTTTTTCTCGGACGTTGCTGGTTACCTGCATACATAAATATATACTTGAATACTTGCATACGAGGTTATTTTTACATCATTATTATTCTGCAACTAGAGCTGTGCCGCCGTCTTTTTTGCCGGGGCCGGGCCGGGGCCTAGGCCCCGTGCCGGGGCCGGGCTGGGGCCTGGCCGGGGCCAATAATAGCGTGCTTTACCATGCTTATAGTACGACCCTGCCCTACCCCTTATATGTACCTATGCATATATTCTTGCTTGTAGATATGCACGTCAATCGTTAATATTTGTTGGGATTACAAGATATAACAGAACATGGGCATCGGGGGATCTAAACCCCCAGAATTCACTTTCTCCCCCAGAAAGAATCCGCTAGACCCCCCAGAAATTGATTTTCAGAATTTTTTCTGTTTTTCTGCGGTTTTTTTATGCTAATGGATAGCTCTCATTGAGAAACGCGAGAAAACGGTGTTTTTTCGCTCTACCATATATTATCAGGCACTTTTTGACTTTAAAAAATTTTGGATTCCCTTGAATTTTTGAGCTGCCCATGTATGGATTTAACTCCTCTGACTTGGATGCGTTTCTCAATGTGCTTTGCATTGCACTTTTTTAGGCTTATTATTCTATTTGTTCTGATAGACGTAGCTGTCTGCTACCAAGCAAGCTGGAAATGCCCGTCTATATGAATTGCAATTTAAAATATGTCAATTTTGATTATTAACTAGAAATTTTCACCAATCTGACATAGTGAAATAAAGATTTGAATTGACAAGATCTGTGGTTTGCTTGAAATTGAGTTTGAAGGTAAATCTGCCCAAAACATTATCAATTTTCTACATTATAATCAACTCTAACATTGGCTCCGGCCCCGGTGCCTTGGCCAGCCTGGCCCTAGCCCCGGGCCGGGGCCTAGGCCCCGGCACAGCTCTATCTGCAACACAAAAAAGGTAATTGAACAAGGCTTCTTACATTCATAATGTCAATAGCTCGGGGGAGGGGGTAGGTAAAAGACCAATTTTTACGTATTTACATAATGTCAAATTTGGGTATATGATTCGTCGTATTTTGTTTTTTATGAATATTTATGGCTAAATTTGCATGAAAACGATAACAATACGGGCAATGGAATGACCTGCTACATTAAATATGTACAAAATAATGCAGAAAAAGTGGATTAATGAATTGAACCTTCTGTTGCCATAAAAATAAGTATGTCGATGCTTAAATAACACTATGAGACATCAATTGACGCTTTTTCATGAATGGACACAATCGGTTTCGATTCAAAATGTCCTAAGGGGTATGCTCCTCAAAAGTCCATATTTCCATGTACCCCCAGTGTGCATGTGTTAACGGTTCGCTTTTGATGATATTTAAGATCTTTGTTTATTGCTCTAATTATTTTTTGTTCAGTTTTGTCTGTCTGAAATAAATGGACTATTAAATAGCTGCATTCAAAATCATCGTTTTTAGTTTGCAAACCACTGTCAAAACGTGCAACCTATGCAACTTCTTGTTTAATTTAGGATCAAATCCAATATTTTTAGAGCAATTCACTTCAATGATAGATATACAGAGTGGCTTAGAATAAAAAGAACTTTCATTCTGGCTTAGAATAAAAGGAGTTTCATTCAATGGTCAAATAGTGCTGCATGGTTACAGGACAACAATTGCAATTAATGTTTCTGGCAGATGCTTTATATACATATGACTTGAAAAAAACGACTTTTGCTCATTGTGTTAGTTTAATCTGATTTATCCATTTTGTTTTATCCACCCTTCGGCCAACGCAATTCCTCTAATCTTCTCTTCAATTTCTCAATGCAGGGTTAATATGCAGGTTTTCATCAAAGTGAACTGCATTACATTTAATTTCATCGTTAAGAAATTAAGTACTGCAGGCTATTCGCTTTGTTGTTCGATTGGCTTACCCTGTAAAACAAGTGTTTGGTGTCTTTTTACATAAGCCTTTAGTAATAAGTAATTGACGTTTCGTCACCTGTCAGTGACCAGACCAGTACTATGTACAAAAGTAGGCACGTTAGCTGAGGAGGAGACTGATGGGAAGCCATCAGACTTGCTCAGCATGCACACATGCCTATAAGGAGGGCTGAGAGGTAGATATTTCCTCTCGCTGAAGGGTCAGAAAGCTTAGTGCTATTGAGTGATTTCGGTCGAAAAGAGTAGGATTTTAAAGCCTTTTCGGCCAGATATTGAGGAAAAGCTTACATATATGCGTTCTAGCTGACAAGACATAAAATAAATGTCATTGCTAGAAAAATCTCAAAAATTACGGCCACTGATGGCCAAAAAATCAGTGCACATTATGTATCTATCCTTTATATCGCCATCTATTTTGGGCTAATGTGGAGCGGCAGCTTGTTCCCCCGCCTTCCTCCCTTATATCGCCCCTGAGGCTTAGCTATCGAGCTATTGCATAGTTGCACAAGGTCAGGGTCGGCAGGGGGGCATAACATTAATGAATTCCAAGACATTAAATTTAGTGTTCTGTTCACGATTTTTTTTGCTATTTAAACAACGGAAATAGTCAAAGTAACCTAGGCCGCATTATATCGCTTTTAACGCTGAAAAATCTATAAATTAATTAATTCTAGGCGCTTTTAGCGTTAAAAGCACATAATAGCATTAACCCGAAAATTGACGCTATATTACAGCTATTTCCTCACAAATGATGCAGTAAACGTTTCGTGCGCTCAAAATTGCCGGACAGCAACTGTCTGGCGGATCCTTCAGCAGGAGGGCAGGTTTATACCCTGTCACGCACCTAATGGAATTTTAGGGGAGGTGAAATTTTACAGTGCCTTTTTTGGGACCGAGAATGATGGATACGCGTCAAAAACATCGTTTTTGGCGTTTCTGGCGATGCTATTTCTTGTTAGAGCACAAAAACAAAAAATTTCGAAATAAACTCTAAACACTATTCGAAAGCACTATTTTTTACAGCTTTTCAGGAAAGTTTTAAAAACTTTAAAAATCGTTCATTCTGAGGGTTTAATAAATTTATGCGGGGGGGGGTGAAAATTTTTTGGAGGGGGTGAAAACACCCAAACTCCATTCCTCGCTAAGATCATGTCTAGGAATACTCCCTATCCATCTAGTTGCATGTATGGTTATTTGTATTCACCCATCCACACAGGAACGTAGCTGGCCGTCCTATTTTGGGGGTCCGGGGTCCAAAAAGGCCTACAATAGCACAAAATAACGTTTAAAAAGTCCAATTTTTCCGGTTTTTGTTTTAATTTAGGGGGTCCGGACCCCCCTCATTCCCCTAGAGCTACGTGCCTGCATCCACATACATATCAGACCTCACACCTGTATACATTACCCTCGGGCGACACCACCCTTGGCTTCACCAGAGCAAGGATTTTGTAGTGTCTCGATGGAGGCCGATGGTCCTAGATCTGCCCTCGGTCCTATGGCTGCTTTAGGACCACATCTACCGCACCGTACTTGTACATCATGTTCGATTTGAGCGATAATATAATTTTGATTAATTTTTTCTATTTAAATTTCTGAATTAATTTTTTTACTTTCTGTTTCTTTTCTTGCGGTTGGAAAACGGCGCTCGCAGACAGTTCAAAAAGTTGTTTCAATGTTTCTGATGATGCTTCTCTTTGAAGACAAAAACAAGATTTTATAGAATAGATTTTTTCCTAGAAAAATAATTGGAATTTAAGGGTTTCAGCAGCCGTAGTATACATGTAGTACATATAATGCAACGGGTTATGACTGTTTCTGTATGTTACCGCACTAGCAAGCACGTAGCTGCCCCTCCTTTTTGCGCGGGGGGGGGCAACACCAATTTTGGGGTGTCTAAGCCAAAAATAGCACAAAATAACGTGTAAAAAGTCATATTTTCCAGTTTTTCTGAATTTCGGTGGGGTCCGGACCCCAGCAGTCCCCCCACAGCTACGTGCCTGCGCACTAGTACATGGTTCACTGACACGACACCGACATGTATTTTTTGAAGAGGGCTAATGCGATTTGAAATTTCGGCTGCTTCACTGTGTATAGGTGCATTATGGTGCCAAACGGCTGCGACGAATCGACCGCTACATGTGCGAGATATGCCAGAAAAGTTTGTGCTCTAAGCGATCGTATCAAGAGCACAAGAACACGCATTTCAATTACAAACCACATAAATGTGTTTGCTGTTCCTACGCTTCGGGTTAGTTGAACAATTTTTTTCATAATTAGCTTTTCTGATCTCTTTCCTTTCTGACTTGATAGATACATTCTACTCACTGTTTGAAAATGTGCTACGCTAGGCTTGACAATGATTATGTCAGCAAAAGAAGCATGCACCTACAGTGGTCGCCATGAAAGATGACACGCTATCATCCTCAGAATTATGATAGAGGATGCGTCGCGAGCGCCGTGTTACGTCCATCATGTGCTATCATCTCTTTTTCTATTAAGCGCCATTAACCTCTATTATCCCGTCAATCTGGCAATGCGGACGGCGCAATTTAGCTATTAATAGCACCAACAGCGCTTCCTTGTTGGCGCTATTAATAGCTAAATTGTGCTGTCCACATCGCCAGATTAACGGGATGATAGAGGTTAATGGCGCTTTATAGGAAAAAAGAGATGATAGCGTATGATGAACGTAACGCGGCGCTCGCAACGATCCTCTATCATAATTCTGAGGATGAATGCGCGTCATCTTTCATGGCGACCACTGTATGTACTTGCATCGTTCGCTCGCATAAACCAATTAGAATAATTTATTTTTCAAAATGTAGGTATTCTAAATTACTTTAACATAAATATATAAACATTCAATGAATTTCCAAATTTATAAAAATTTACAGTACTTATTTAGAACAATCACTAAAAATTCTAGAGAACATTCGCTCTTTATTTTGATAGTCATATTGGCCCGATGGGGGCTGCATTGTTACCTTACCCCAGACGTGTAATGGCTCAAAATCTTAGAAGGGGTAGTCGGTCATTTTTTGGGAGAACCATCTCCAATTTTTGGCGACAAATGACAGAAAGCACCTAAAAATGGCAAGGAGTTCGCAGCTCCTTGCCTTTTAATTTGCCCTTACTTTGCTTTTTCCTGTCTGCTGATCTCCGTGTCCGCAACTTTTCATCGTGTTTTCAATAATTTCAGCTTACAGGTGCGCTTACCTGGATTTAAATTGACTTGTTCATTAAAAAAGTGTCAAATTTTCGTCGCTTCGCGCCATATAGTCATTTTTTTGACTGTAGTTTGTTCAATTTATGCAAATTTTGTTGGATTAATTTTTATGTTTTTATGCTAGGAAAGAAACGCAGAAAAAGTATGTTGTTGACGCGTACCCACCAGACGTATTCTTGGGTGGGTTGAACCCTCCCAGCAAAATGGCTGCGACTCCCAGAATTATTAATTTTTTTTGTAAAAGTTGGTAAAAACTGCAACAAATGTGCCTTTTTAGGCGATTTTAGCTCATTTCTGGCTCAAAAATCTCAGATTTTCGGCGCTTCGCGCCGTATGCACAATTTTTGACTATATTTTGTTCAATTTACTTAATCTTTTTTTAAATTTTTTTGAGATTAATTGTACGTTTTTATAATCTTGAAACAGCGAGCATTGTCTGAAACGTCAAACAACGGTGTTTTTTGACGTGTATCCACTGTTTTTTAGCCCCAAAAAAGCACTTTTTAAAAAATTTTTGGGCCAGACCTCCCCCACAATTCCCATGCTATGCGTGTATGGTACCAACCCGCTATTTTTTGAGCCCAAAAAGGGCTCTCTTAAGTTTCGTCCCTCTAGAATTCTCGCGTAATGCGTGTTTGGATAAGAATGAGAATACTACTCCGCATAATAACATTTTTCGTGAGTTAATAACATCGTTTTCAGGGGCGGATTTAGGGGGGGGCGGCCGCCCCCCATTGGCCCAAAATAGTGTGCAAAATTAAGGAATTTTGAGCGATTTTTTAGCGATTTTCGGGTTAAAACGGCTAATTTTTCCGCCCAAGTCAGTGTTCCGCCCCCCCCCCCTTAGGGGTACCGCCCCCTTTAGGAAAGTTCTGGATCCTCCACTGATCGTTTTTCACCAATTCAGATGCATCCGACTTTTCATTTGCTTTTTAAATTATATGTATTTTTGTTAGAGCTACTGTATTCAGTGGCGGATCCAGGATTTTCTGACAAGGGGGCGCGCGGCAGCAGATTTTCCTAAAAGTGTCAAACATCGTCCGTTAACTCGTAAATTTTGCTTAAAGCCCGCTTCTTTTTTACTGTATTTTGATAGGCCAAATTATTTTTAATGTAATAAAGAATTTAGAGATATTTTTTAATGAAAAACTCGCAAAATTGATGCAGAAATCGACACAAATCGCCGTAGAAAACAGTCGAGGAACCACTGTAGGAGCTACGAAATCTTTGTTAAAAAGTACCCTTCTGCCGTTAATAAAATTTTTTAGAGCTCCAAGAGGGTCCACCGAACATAAATGTCATTAATGAGTACTTCCCGGCCCGAAGCGCCGGAAAAATTCGTAGAATCGTCATAAAAATCACTGAAATCGTCGAAAAATACACATCTATTCTTTATTGCGCCCAAATATTGTTTTTAAGACGGGAGGGCGCCCCCTCTAAATCCGCCAGTGACTGTATTAAATTAAATTTCTATACATATATGTACAATGTAAATAGTATACTTGCATAGGCTGTTTCTTATGTGGGTAACGCAATACGAATGACCAGGCTTGTAGCTGGCCGTCCTATTTTGGGGGGACCAACACCAAGTTTGGGGGGACTAAGCCCAAAAAATCCAAAAATAGCACAAAAATCCAAAAATAGCACAAAATGACGTTTTAAAAAGTCCAATTTTTTGAATTTTGGGGGTCCGACCCCCCATTCCCCCAGAGATACGTGCCTGCGAATGACAAGGATTGATGATCAAAGGTTCGATTTCACGAATCGCCTATGCTTCTGTATTTTACTCTAAGAGTTTGTAAATTTAAGTAATTGAGTCGTATTCATACCTCTACGGGGCAGATAGACCGTTAATTTCTGGCCATTTTGTGCTGGGGTAACATTTTTGGCTCATTTTGGAGGACAAAAACGGTACCTAATAATGTCAGGAAAATTTCGTGCATTTCGCGTTGAATTCGTTTTTTCTTTTTCTTACCCAAAAAGCGCCCAAAATCGTGTCAATATCGTCTTATTAAAAATTTCCGTCGAATAAATGAATAAATGTAGCTTTTGTGACAAAAGTGCTGTTATCTATTCGAAATTGACTAAAATCGCGTCGTATCTTACCACCTAAAAGCTCTTATTTAACCCCTTTCGATTATTTCTTTTAATTTAAGAATTTCTGTTTTGCCTAAAAATTGTCTTTTCTCGAGTGTTTATAGCTGTCTTTTTTTAAAACGTGTCAATTATTTCGACAGTTTACGCCAAATAACCATTTTTTGACTGTATTTCGCTTGATTCTATTGATTTTTTCCTGAAAATTTTGTATATCTTTTTATCAATTTTGAAGAAAATAAGAAGTCTAAAAAATGGTGTTTTGACGTGTATATCCCTGTTTTTGAGCTCGAAAAAGGCGCTTTGGAAAAGTTTATTCCATACTTTGCCCACGATAATTCTTATGCTGAGCATCCACATATAGCCTATCTTGAGCATCAAAGTTAAAAAATTTCGTTGCGATGCCGTGCGTTTGCCTAAAATCCTGTAGTAGTGCTCGATTTTCCGAAATTTTAGGTAGGAATAAAAATGTCATCGGAGTCGGCTCCCATATACAGTAGTACGCAGTATAAATATATTGTGTTTTCGTAAGGGGGTTGTGCCCCAACATTTGCCAAGACCGTCAAAAATTCGTCCTTCGTGTGTGAAATGACGTCTTTCACGTCATATTCATTTAAAATTATGTCGGTACAATATTTTTTCAAAAAATTTTAACATATTCGTCAATTTTCTTTCAAAAATTGATTGAATTACTTTGATTAAAGCCGGCGCGAAACGCCGGAAAATTTGTGAAATTTAGACAGAGACCTTCGAAGGCTTGAATTACTTCTCAATTTTTTTCTAATTTATGCACTTGGAGGAGTATAAATACAAGCAGAACACAAAAGATTTTCAAATTTCATGCTCAAAATTGAAGAAAACTTCATAAAAATAAAAAATAAAGAAAATTAAATTAAATTAAATAAAATTGATGTTAAATTACGACACAAAAGATTTTATGCACTAGAAATGGTTTTACGAGTTACGAAAATATTTGCTTCTATTTGCAGGAAGCTATAAACTGTTGTCCTTTAAGAATGTTCATTCAACACAGGAGCGAATTTAGGGGGCGGCCGCCTTCCCCTATTGGCCCATACATAATAGTGCGCAAAATTAAGCATTTTTGACCGATTTTTAGCGATTTTCGGCTTAAAACGGCTAATTTTTCCGCCCAAGTCAGGGTTCCGCCCCTCTTAGGGGTACCGCCCCCCCCTTAGGAAAATCCTAGATCCGCCACTGATTCAACATGAGTCCTATAAAACCCACCCCAGTGCTCCACTTATATGAGTGCCAGTCATACGTGTTCTTGGAGAGGGGGTTGATTTCACCGCAGAATTTCTGCGTCCCCCATAGAATTGTCGATTTTTAGGAATTTTATAGGCGTGTATGCCCTTAATTTTCGTAGTTTATACAAAATCCCATTGTGGGATCGCATGAGTTATACTAACGTTACATGCGTGTTATTAGCGTATAATTCATTCTATTTGTGCAGCTAGCCAGATGACCCTGCGCCGTCATCACCTACGGCAGCATGTGGACAGAAAAGACTGGCCCTATCGTTGTCCTTACTGCATATCTACATTTATCGAACCTACAAGCTACCAAAATCATTTACAGTAATTTTTTAATTTTATTCGCATATGTTTCCTTTGTATATATATATAAATGTTGATCCATCCAGCGTATTCAGTGGCGTGTGTTGGAGGGGGACCGGAGGAACGATTCCCTCAAAATTCTGGAAGTACGGGTACGAGTATTTTTGACAAGAGTCGCCTAAAGAAAAAAGCAGAACCTTCTTAAGGCTCATCTGAAACACTGCTTGGATAGGTTTTAGCACTTTTTTGAACTGATAAGCTCAAAATTTCCGGGCGCTTGGTGCCCTTTTATTTACGTACAGCATATTTTTAATATTCGAATAAACGTTTTTTTCAACTTTTTTATCGCGTAAATGCTGTGAAAAGCTTAAAAAACGCGATCACTTTGCTCACCTACGACGAGTACCTAATCATAGGTAGCGCGTTAGCGCATAAGTATAATATCGTTGGACCCCCTACATAGTGACTACCTTCTACAGCTATAACGGGACACTTCTGTATCGTGCGGTTTTTTTAAAGATAGATAATAATAAAAAAACTCGATGCCAGTGTTTTTTGTCTTTTCAAAATTTTGGCGGGCTCACGGCATTCCTTGCTCAGTTTCGCATTCTGTGTAGTCTGGTTTTTTAAACGTAGACAATTGATTAAGCAACATGGCACTTTTAATATTTTTTTGAAAAAAATGACTCACTTCCGGAGTGGCAGTGTTATGAGTGTAAACAGTGGCGGATCCAGGATTTTCTCAGGGGGGCGGTACCCCTTTGGGGGCGGAACCCTGACTTGGGCGGAAAAAAATTTGCTGTTTTAACCCAAAAATCGCTAAAAATCGCTCAAAAAATCCTTAATTTTGCGCACTATTTTGGGCCAATGGGGGGGCGGCCGCCCCCCCCTAAATCCGCCCCTGAGTGTAAACATCTAGGGTTGAAAAAACACTCCCTATAACTATCTAGGGAAATGTACTGCGGCTCAAGGGCTACCTTTGGCTTACCTGCAAACTTTCTTACACTCAAAGCGGAGTTAGATCTAGGGGTTCAGACCTTACACTCTAGTGGATGGTATTAAAAGAGATTTTGTCTCAGATTCCTCTGTCAACTTTTCCGCTTATAACTTGGGATAAATTGAATAGAATTGAAACAAAGTACTTTCTAAGGGCTACACGTCGCAGCAAAGCGGGTTAAAAAACGCAATATTGAGTAATTTATGGGGGTGTAAAGTTGAAATCAGGGGTGTGCAATGGGCAGAAAAAACACGTTTTTCCCTTTTTTATTGTTAGATATATCAAATGTTTTGTGGAACAGAAGTTTTGCACTTACAAACGCATTAGGATTTAAAGGCTACAAACTGGCCCTAACCGAATTTCTTTACACTCAAGGAAGAGTTAGATTCAGATTTTGAAAGCTTATAATGTGGTGGATGATAGAAAAGAACGTTTTTGTCCCTTTTTAGATCGTTCTTTTCTCCGTTTAGGAGTCAGGATAGGATAAGTCGAGAAGGTACAGGTCACAGCAGACACTTTTTATTTACATCAATATTTGCTTTTTCGGGAAGTGTAAAGTCAAAAATTGGGAATGAAACGTGTTTCTGTCTTGTTTTATCGTTAACGTGTACTTTACACTACATATTTATTTCACTTCCAGACAAACACATAGGTCTGGGGGGAATGAGGGGTCCGGACCCCCAAAATTCAAAAAATCGGAAAAATACGACTTCTTAAACGTTATTTTGTGCTATTTTTGTGTTCCGTAAGGTCAGGATTACGAATCTGACTGTATATTTTCTTTGCCATGAGCAGTCATATGATAAGTTAACACTGAAAATTAAATTCAGTTTTGGAGCGTTGCAGGAGCTCAATTTTCTTCATAATGTTACTTGTAACGTGGGGATGACGAATCTGAGCGTAATGGTTATTTATACCCAATATTTGCGTAAAGTTTATGCTGAAAACTTTTGATCTGTTGAATTAAGGTAAGGTTGTCTCGTTTAAAAAGATACTGCTGATGTTTAGAACAATATTGTTCTTCCGCATTCTTGGACTGCTGTGATCATATTGTGGCATGTTACCGTGTGTGTTTACTGAGTGATTTACTCAAATCATGCTAATTAAAAGTAGGGTACTAGCAATGAAAAATGCTCCTATGGAACAAAAAAGGCGAATATACTTGGGATTGTGGAATCATTGAGGATGTAAAAGGAGGCGACTAGGAAAAAGCTACCTACATATGTATGTGCCTAAAGTTGCAGAGTTTGCTAAAAAGTTGACTTTTTCTACGCAACGCAAAAAATCAATGTATATCCTGCGGCCGCTGAAAAAGTGTAAGGTTCTTTAAATAATTTTTCAATGCTTCACATAATAGTGTATAAACATAATCTGACAGTTTACTGTTTGTAAATTACTTGCAAGTTGCAACGCTGACTTGCTTCTTATTGTGATTGATAGAAAACTAACTGCAATTGTATTTAAAGGTATTTTATATTGTTATCATGAGCATTATAGCAAGCAAACTTGGCGTCAATTGATTAGTGCACACAATCGTTGCGGGTATGCAAGTGTACCTACCTACATGTAGTCTGTTTCACGTAAGCTTACGCGTTTCCTACTGCTTTAAACCAACAATTTCTTTGATTGTATTGAATGCATCGATGTCTGCTATTTCATTATATTGGCTCTTGCAAAGTCTCTCCTAGCTTACTCCATCTTATTTTCTTTAGCTACTGCATATAGCTCACTTGCTGCTTATTCAATCGTGTTTTTTGGTTTAATAGTTTCTTTCAATCTGCAGGCAGCAGAATATACTTCAATTTTTCGAGTTGCTGAGAGAAAGTCTGATTTATAAGTAAATTTTACGGCTTTAGGCACAATACATAGGTAGTTTTTCTCTAGTACCCTCCTTTTACATCCTCAATAATCCATAATCCCAAGTGTTTCCGTCTTTTTTGTTTCATCGGAGCATTTTTTACTGCTTTGCTGAGATACTTGACTTCAAAAACTTCGTCTCACCAAATTCATTAGCCCAGCTAAGTCCTTGAACATATTATCGCTAATTCCATGCGTTTAGAAGGCGAAATTTATGTAGATGTTTTAAATATTTGACTATTATTGAAATGAAGGTCATGATTCTTCCAACTTTTCTTGAAAATATTATTTATCATACCGATGAGATCTAAAAAATCGTCTTGCTCGAAAAACCGAGGATAATTTTGTCTAATAAACTGTGATAATTCCAAGAAAATGACGCAGCAGAAGGAATTTAGTGATCGACCGGGGCCCCGGCCCCGGTAATCCCCGGCCATTTTTCAGCATCCCCGGCCCCGGCCGGGGCAAGGTCAAAAAATGGCCGGGGCCGGGGAAAAATTCAGTGTAATTCGTATTTTGTGCAGGCTGTGATACTAGCACTTATTTATCAATGAGCAAGTGTTAATTTTGAGAACTGTACTGATTAGACCATATGTATACTTACTTAGTCCTTGTTATAACTTTGCTACTGTGTATAAATGAGCTTTTACTGAATAAATGTTCAGGAAAATCTGCATGTTTTCGATTCCTCAATTTAACTTACTTAAACTAAATGCTACTTTAAACTCATTCATTCATAGCTATGGCTAAAAGATTTAGAGTTAACAAATACGTTCTATTTCTAGTTGGAAATTGTACGTTTTCAACAAACTATTGTTACAAAAAGCATTTTTATATTTAATTGAATGGGAACCGCGTGCTTTAAAACGCGTTTCTTGTGTAATAGTTATTAGGACGTAGGTTAATTATAGCCGAATGTAAACTACGCTGCAGAATTGCGTTCGATCCGAAAAACTAAATATGTCTCAAATAGTTTCCTAAGGTACAGAGTCACACATTCCCATAGGGGGGTGAAGGGGGGTATTACCCCCACCTCAGGATCCGAGACTTGAATCACTGTCAGACGATTTTGAGCTATCAAACGTATTCTGCAATGATTTTTGGGTACAAAAGCAGCGCAGATGTTAAAAATTTTTCGGCGCTTCGCGCCGACTAGTACATTTCTGTTTTATTTACCCACAAAATACCTAGAATGAAGTAAAAATGATTTGAAAAGTCAAAAATTTTCGATGAATTCTTATATTTTTTACTTACAAGAGTGACGAAAGTAGTCAAAATGGGACAAAAAGTTAATTAACAATGCAGTTTTTCAAATTAAAACATGCTATATAAAATGTTTTAAGCGTTTTGCATGTTTGACCTGCAAAAAAGCCTAGAAATCTAAATTAAGTGGTCTTAAATTTTGGGATTTCACCCCCCTCTGAACTTTCGACCTTGGGAAACTATGTACAGAGTTGAGGGAGGGGTGAAATCCCAAATTGGAGGTCCAGAAAATTTAGTGGTAGACTATTATTAGCCGACTCTATTTTGTTTTACGAGCTTCATGTGCTTGTACAAAGATCTCCGAAAAGCTCTTTGTATGAGCTAACAAATTTTTGTAGCTATATTATATAAATATATTTTTAAACATACACATTTTCGAATACTATCAGTATGTGACGGTGTTTTTTTGTACAATGTACCTTTGTATATTTATATATATATATACATAAACAAAGATTGTACCCAAAAGTCTTTGTGCATTTTGTACACACAAATTCTCGGTTACTATAATATGGTACAGTAGCGATTTTAGTATGGTAAAACATGGTCTTTTGACTTTTGATTGATATTTTAGTTAATTTCTGGGTTTCTAACGCCAAATATTACTAAAATTGTCTCTAATCGGCGCGAAGCGCCTGAAAATTCGACATTTTTCCATTCTAAATACAAATTTTGCCATTTTAAAGATATATAGGACAGACAATTTTTCACATCGGAGCGAGTTGCCGAAAATTTTTTGGAATTTTACACCTTTTTACAGTTTTTATCTTCCCAAAATCTTTGAACATGTACAAAGATAGTCCTGAAAAGTCTTTGTACATCGGGAAAAATCTTTGGCGAATACAAAAAAACACTGTTTTGTACATGCAAATTTTTGTATACTTTAACATGGTACAGTAACGATTTCAGTGTGGTAGAACATAGTTTTTCGACCTTTAGTAGTGTGTTTGGCTAATTTTTGGGTTTCTCAATATTTGACACTTTTCCATTTTTCCATTCTAAGCGCAGTGTTGCTTATTACAAGATTTAATTCGCATATTACAATTTTTGTAATATTTCTGATTTTGTAGTACAAGTTGTTTTAGCTTTCTCAGTCGATTTTATGTGTGAATTCCATCAAAAGCTCATAAAAATTTCGGCACTTCGCGCCGAACTAATATTATCAACTAAATTCAGGCCGAATTATCACATTTTAAAGCATGGTCTTTTTGTATTCGGCGAAGATTTTTGCTGATGTACAAAGACGTTTCAGGACCGTCTTTGTACAATGTACAAAGATTTTTGAAGAACAAAAACTGTAAAAAAGGTGTAGAATTCCTTATTGCAAATTCTACCGTTTTAAAGATTTTAAGGGGGGTATGCGGCTGCAAAAATGGAGCCGCTTACCCCCTTCCTCTGAAAATGGCCGAGAAATATACATGTGACAGGGGGTTTTGGCCATCCTTATCCACGCTTTGAAGCCCCGAAGTTCCTTGAAAATCAGAAAATATTTGATCACCCTTCCCCATTTTTTTGGCGAAAACTGCGCTTTTTTTGGCTATTTTTATGTGTTTTTACCATTTTTGATCTAGTCGCTAAACCCCTCCTTCTAAAAATGGCGAGGGACCCCTACCCTAGATTTCCAGCCATTACATGTATACTGAAAGACCCTCATTAAGTTTTAAGCGATTGCATGCATGTTTTTTAGTGATAGTTTATCTATTTACTCTAGCTCATATTCTTAAATAATGTATCACTTCGTGAAATTCTAATAGTTAGGTACACTTTTGCCATACAAAAAAATTAAGTTCAAAAAATTCAAAAGGGTTTCACCAAAAATCGTCTGACAGTTACTTGTTTCTCGGACCCTGAGGGGGTAATACCCCTCAGCCCTTATGGGAATGTGTGATGTCTCATTTATTACATCCAATACCTATTGCATCCAATCACTACAGCAGCAGTAGCAGTAGCGAAGATCCAAATGATATAGAGTGTGCTAATAACAGTCACATACCTAGACTTTATTGATGATCCAAACAATGAAACACTGGACTAAATTTGTTTCTTGTGACATAAATAGTAATAAAACTTGATATGAAAAGGCGCACCTAACTTTGCGCTTGCCATTTATAACTGAATTGAGCAGTCGCTCATTATTTATTTTCCTATACCCACCCCAAGTATTTGTCATGCAATAATATTTTCCTTGTCTGACCCCGGCCAGCCCCGGCCCCGGCTAAAAAAGTCGCCCCGGTCGATCACTAGAATTAACTCTAGGTACTGTTATGTAAGCATATACCGGGTGTATCAAGAGTAATTAAACGGATTAGGTTATATATAAATCCAAATTGATGTCGATTAATTACTTTATTTTTGTTTGTTTGTTAAGGCATTTATCTTAAATATATTCTAATTATATTGAATGGCGGGAAGTCGTTTATCTTTGGAAGAAAAAATCAAATGTGTGCGACTGTATTCAATTTATGGAAGTGCTCATCAGGTTGTTCGGAAATGGCCGAAAGATTTCAGCTCACAACCGCCGGCTGTTAGAACAATTATCAACGTGAACACACGTTTTGATAAGACCAGAAGTGTTGCTGACCTTCCTCGCAGTGGAGGCCCCAGATCGTCGAGGTCTGAAGAAAACGTTGAATCTGTTCTGGAGGAGTTCCATAAGGAACCGGGTACCTCAATTCGAAAAGCATCAGCTCATTTGAATGTGGATAAAATGGCGATTCAGCGTATTCTCCAGGAACATGGCTTGAAGGCCTATCATCCTTCTCTGGTTCATGGCTTACTTGAAGATGATTACGATCGGCGCTTGGAATTTTGTGAAACATGGCTGAAAAAATTGGATGAAAATCGGGGATTGGAAGATCTTGTTTTATGGTCGGATGAGTCGATTTTTCACTTAGACGGTCATGTTAATCGCCACGACTGTATCTGTTGGGCACAAAAGAATCCGCACATGCAAATAGAACTTAGCTTAAAATCCCCACGGGTCTGCGTTTGGGCTGGATTATGGTCGCAGGGAATCGTTGGCCCTTATTTTTTGATGATACTGTTACACAAGAAAGCTATTTAACAATGCTGAATGATTGGCTTTGGCCAGATTTACAGGATTGCAATGACGCAAATTCTATGTGGTTTATGCATGATGGCGCACCAGCCTACTATGCTCTTCCACTTCGTCAATGGCTAGATGCGAAGTTTCCAAGCCGTTGGCTGGGTCGTCGAGGACCTGTTGAGTGGCCCCCGCGTTCTTGTGATCTTACTCCACCCGATTTTTTCCTTTGGGGCGTTTTGAAAGAAAAGGTATTCGCTCGAGACGCAGGCAATCTTGATGAGTTGCGCCAGTTCATCACAGACGGATTTGCTGAGATAACGCCAGAGTTGTGCGCAAAAGTTTGCAGATCAGTCCGTCATAGACTATGGAAATGTACAGAGCTTAATGGCGCTCAAGTACTGTAAAGCTGCGATCCATTTATCCTCCATTTTTTAGTTTGGTTGTTAATCTACATTGTCCAGTATAAATTTCGATTGGAAATAAATTTTATCTTTTCAGGGAGATGAACATATCCGTTTATTTACTCTTGATACACCCGTTATACGTATTCTTCAGGAATTCGAGAAAAGGATTTGTTCGCCCATTCCAGCGAAAGTATTTTCACCTTCCACCCTGATTTTCCAGGAAAATCGTAGAAGACGTAACGATTTGATGCTTATACATAGTTGTAAATTGCGTATTTGTTTGGCGCTATGGGCCAAAAAGCCATTTTTCATTATATTTTGATCATTTTTATTGAATTTTCTTCAAAATTTTTTACTTTTCTGTCATTTAGGAAGAAGTAGCATTGTCGGAAACGTTAGAAATGAGGTTTTTGATGCGTATATGTTGAGCTTGGGTCCAAAAACGTGTTTAAGAGAACTTTTGGTTGCCGCACAGAATTTCTATGCTACGGATGCATAGTCCTCATATTATTACAAATAATTTTGATAAGCATGTTATTTTATTCCTAAAATTTGCTGGTCATGCCTCAGACGAGTTCATAGTCATATTCTTCTTATGCTTGCAAATGCTTTACGCTGTTCGAGATCATGGTCACACAATGTACTTGACTGGCAAAGAAAAATGCTCCGATGGAACAAAAAGGACGAATATACTTGGAATCGTGGATTATTAAAGATATTAAAGGAGGAGGCTAGAAAAAGTCACCTACATATGCGCTCAAAAAATCATAAGAATCTGCAGAAAATCAGATGTTTCTAAGCAGTGCAAAAATCAAAGTATATTTTGCGGCATACCTAAGGTAGTTGTGGCCACAAGTTGACGTAAGAGGTTTGAGGGGTTGCACCCCCGTAAAATGAAAAACTCCTATAGGTTATTGTAGGCCTCCAGAATTATAGCTTTAGTAAGATTTTTGGTGATTTCACCCAACCAGACCCCCCCACAGAATTTTCTTGCTGCCCATGTAAGGTTGTGGCCTCAGTTTGAGAAATGAATAACACGTTACTTTATTTCTCAAACATTGAACATATAAACTAAGCAATCTTAATAAAGAAAACTACAACTGATTCTGTTTAACAACCTTAACTGAGTACAAGTCCGAACGACCACTATTGCAAATGTATTGAAGTGCTGTAAGGTACTAAACATGCGCAAACAGGTTAGCACCGAGGAATTTAAGACACGCGGCGTAAGAAGAATGAGCTCGATAAGCGTGCAAATAAATGCAATAGTGCATAACAATAGGGCGGAAATTTTAATAGGTCAATGCCGAAGCAGGAGAAAGTGTACCTACCTACCTACATTATCTCATTACCCCAGCATAAACCGTGTTACTTCAGAGCCATCATAAACAGCATGATAAGAATGTCATAATTCACCTATTGTGTCTTTTAGCTGAATATTGATTAAATATTGTCAGGAAAATGTGGCACTGATCTCGAGCTGAATCGGCTACTTTACATAGGCCTAGGTTTCCTTCCAAGCTCTTCACCAAACACCAGTGAAAAGTAGTTTGAGCGGACGCCTTTTTTCACAGGCCCCATAGTATACTTCGATTTTTGTGTCGCTCACAGAAATCCGATTTTTTTGCAGATTCTGATGATTTTAAGAGCGCATAGGTGACGTTTCCTAGTCCCCTCCTTTTATGTCTTTAATAATGGACAATTTCAAGTATATTCGTCCTTTTTTTCATAAAAGCATTTTTCATTGCTAGACCTGCTTTTAATTAGCATGATTCGAGTAAATCAGTCAGAAAACACATTCTATAACATGTCAAATAATGACAGCAGTCCATGAACGCGCAAAAGAATATTGCTGTCAACGTCAGCATTATATTTTTGATCACCTTTTACCTTATGAAAACAGATCAAATCTTTTCAGCGCACACATTACGCAATTACTTGGTGTAATGAACACTTACATTCAGATATGTAATCCAGGCGTCACTTTTAACATTTTGAAAAAATTAAGCTTTTGCAACGCTTTCGAACTAAAATTAATTTCTAGCTTAAGCTTAGCATAACTACAGGGTGTAAAAAATCATGCAGTCAGATTCGTTATCCTGACCTTAAGGAACATTTTTAAAAAAATTTAATTCTTGTCTCTTAATGCTTTGGAAGTAAAATAAATTTGTAGTGTAAACTTTACACATCAACAATAATTAAATGGTATAAATTAGTATAAATTTTGTATAACTTCAGGGTGTAGAGGAAACTAACAGTCAGATTTATTATTATTATATTATCATAATATTTATAGTATATACAATTTTAATTCGTTTATTTATTGATTTATTTATTTATTTATTGAATTTTTCCCCTTTTTTATTATGAGAGGCAGTTTAGCCGCCTAGACTGTGCCGCTAGGTTGCAGTGACGGTCAGAAAATTAAAACGCGGAACTGTAGCAACCTAGTTCCTCTCCAATGACCTCGTCTATTTATATGATTTTTTTACGTTTTTCTTGTTGTTTTTCTTGCAAGGTTTTTGTATATAATCCTGCCTTTTTTCTGCTTCATTCAGATTTTTGCGCCTCATAAAACACGTAACCTCTCATAGTATAAGTTTTTAGGTACACTTGTGCTATTTTATGCGTCATTTCTGGTTCTTACGAATAGTATGCTGCACTCCCATCTCTGTCTTTCATTTTTTATATTTCGTATATTCTTTTTTATTTCTCTTTATTTATGTATTAATTATTTTTCTCTTAATTTTCTTCCGTTCTTCTCGCTTTTTCCTCATATTGATGACTTCTTACTATTTCTCCACAATGGTCTGTGGACAAATAAATATTTGATGTAAGTCTCTTTACACCACTGTTTAGTGTAAACAAATATGCCGAACTGATGTATGACGTTTGATCCCCGCTATATTTTAAGACTTGTGATTATGTCCAGAATAACTGACTTCTAAATGTTTGTGACTGGTTTATATCTAAAGAAAGTGTATTTTTGGCCTATTGGCAGTCACATAAAATAATAATAATGCTTTATTCAAATCCGTAGGTACAATACAATGTTAAGAATAATACGCAATGTTTCGACAGTTAACCTACCGTCGTCGTCAGGCTCTTACAGAATATGAAGTTGTGGGCACCAGGAATGAACCTTACAGCTAAGTATCATTTTATGATAGTTAGCTGTAGGTTCACGGTGCCTAACTTCTTATATTCTGTAAGAGCCTGACGCGCGGTAGGTTATGTCGAAACGTGCGTTGATGTAGCGTATTGTACCTACGGGTTTGAATAAAGCATTATATATTTTATGTGACTGCTAATAGGCCAAAATACACTCTTTAGATTATGTCCAGACTTATAACCGGAGAAGTTGGCAGAAAAAAACACGACAGAAACACGTTCAACTACCCCGATTTTAACTTTACACCTCCTGAAAAAGCTCAATATTGATGTACATAAACACAATTTGCTGCAACACGCACCCCTTACAAAGTTCTTTATTTTTATTCTATTCGATTTATCCCGACTCCTAAACGGAGTGGAAGACGAATAAAAAAGGGAGGAAAACGTATTTTTCCTTTTTCCATCACGTTGTAAACTTTAAAAATCTGAACCTAGCTCCGCATTGAGTGCAAAGAAATTCAGTTTGGGCCAGTTTGTCGCATTTCAATCGTAGTAAGTTTGTTTGTTAAAAACTTCTGTTCCACATCCGATTTAAGATTGACCAATCAAACAAAAGGAAAAAACGTGTTTTTTCGTCCAATGTTACACCCTAATTTCGAACTATTACACATCCAGAAATAACTCAATACTGAGTGTTTTTAGACGCCATTTGCTGTGACGATTAGTTCTTTGAACGTACTTCATTTTTATTCTATTCAACTTGTCCCGACTAACAAGCGGAGAAATTTGGCAGTGAAGCTTCGTAAAACTCGTTTTTTACGTAATCCACTGAAGTGTAAACTTTAAACCCCTGGATCTAAGTCCGTGTTTAGTGTAAAAAAGTTTGCAGACAAACCAAGGATAGCCCTTGGGTTCTAGTATATACATTTCGAATAGAAAAAACTTTTTGAGTCTCATGATTGGAGTTGCTAGCAGACCGAAAGAAGTAATAAATGCGACTAAAATCTGTCTTTACATTCGCATTTTTTCGCACGCTTTACATTCATCCTCAAACACTAACGCAAAATTCTACAAACAAAACAATACCGTTTTTAGAACACTTTATTCTCTACAATTCTACGCCATTAAATCGTATGAGGCATTTGTACTGAGTTGTGTACAAGCTGCTGAAAACGAAACAACGATTAGAATCGCTATATGTTATAACGTTACCCGCTCATTACAAACTGGATATTGAGTGTAAACTAAAAAAGAAGTCCGCATGATCTTTTTTATTCTCTGTCCTTCAAAAAGCCGCTCCTGCCAGATGTGTTCTATTATAGCTGTAGTGGGGGGTGGACATATGTTGAGGGTACCCAAATGTATAATAGGTACGCGCTAACGCGCTACCTATGATTATTTGTTCGACTTTGAAATTATAACTAAGAGATTCCACGCTGAACATTACAAACTCAAAGTGAAAAGGCTCACGCTATTCCATCTAGTTTATAGCATGTTCAGGTTGTAGGTGGCCGTCCTATTTTGGGGGAGCCAACACCAATTTTGGGTGGGACTAAGCCCAAAAAGGCCAAAAATAGCACAAAATAACGTTTAAAAAGTCCTATTTTTCCTATTTTTTTCTGAATTTGGGGGGGCAGGACGCCCCATTCCTCCCAGAGCTACATGCTTGAGTAAGTCGTGCGAATGGTTTATTTTGGGCTGATTCCTTTCACAATTTATACGACTACAAATGAGGAGCAACGATTTAAGACGACGTTGAACCGCTGAAATTGAGGCTTGCTGCCCAATTAAAAATACCACAAAAATATGATAGAATAATTAAGTAATATTTCGATGCAGAAATAAGCATGCTGGTCTTTCGGGAACGTACGGCTGCTGCGATTGCAATTACACAACGTTGGCTTCAAAAATATTCATTGAACACATGGCCAAACACGTAAAAGGCGAAATTTTGGCATCCGTGGCCCGCCCGTTTCAGCGGCGCGACGGACGTCTTTTTGGCCCCTTTCACCCGAACAACTTGCATCTCTATTTGATCGACGATGACTTGGGACAAGGTAAAAGTGTAAAGCGGTCTTACACTTATTGCTGTCCTGTGGTTCTAGCGGACTTTTTGAACGATTTTCCCGCCACCGTTTTTTAGAGACGAAATAAACATACGGTAATCAAATTTTAGGTTTGAATGTGAAACAGAAATTATTTTTCCAAAACTCAATTATTTTGCAGGTGTTAAGACAAGAAGTCATAAGCTAGTTGTTGTATCTAAAGTTTCTACATGGATCGGCTAAAATACGATTCCGGGGAAATTGTTCAAAAGGTCCGTTCTGGCCGGCCTATTTCCCCATCAGGTCGTCTGAAATGCGCATTCACATTCATGCGTTATATCAGTGGCGGATCTTGAATTTTCGTAAGGGGGGGCGATACCCCAACCCCTCCAAAAACAGTCAAAAATAGCCGCGAGCGCCGGAAAATCGGTGAAATCTAGACGGATGGACATTTAAAAGCTTGATTTACGGCTTGATTTCCTGTATTTGTAGCGTTTCGAGCGAAACGTCGAAAATTGTTGATTGAGAATAGGAGACAACTATAAAAACTGAAAAAAAAACTTTAAAAAAACTTGTTATAAAAAATTTACGTAAACCATTATTTATCTCGCCAAATATTTTTGGCCGTTGGAGGCGCCCCCCCCTCGCCCCCTTCTTACATAAATCGGCCCCTGCTTCCTATATTTTTCTACACTAGAGCACTTTAAGTTGGATAAATAATGAATTGCGCTGATGACGAGAAGCCTGTTCAGTATAATAGGGACCAGGCCAGGGATCTAGGAGGGCATTGGAATCCTCTCATTCAAAAAATCCTTGGAATTCGAAAAACAAAATATGAATTATTTTTTTTCTAAGAAATGTTCGTTTTTTACGTTTTTTTCGCTATTGTTTGACGTCAGTGTGTAAATTATTAAGAGAAACGTTGACAAATTATTATTTTTTACCCCCAAGATCAATTTTCGGCACAGTATTTCATAATTTCCGAACAGCAAGCGGACCCCAGATTTCGGGCTTTACCCACGTACAGCGGCGGACGCGGGTATTTAAAGGGGGCGATGCAAAATTGGTGACCCTATATTTTGGTGTCTGTTCGCTGGGGCAGGAAATAAAATGCATTTTCTGACGTTTCTGAACGTGCTGTATCCATTAAGCTCATAGAATTCAGAATTTCTGGAAAAAATTTATTTTATCTGATAATATGTTATGAAAAATTACGTTTTTTGGACGCACCTAGGCTCAAATTATAAAAATAATGATGCAACGGCGCGAAGCGTCCAAAATTTTTAGATTTTTCTTTCGAAAGATGCTAATTTTCATGCATTTCCTTACTTTTCAAAAACCATTATTAAGCAGGGACGGATTTAGGGGCCGGGGGTGGCCCCCCATCGGCTCAAAATAGTGCGCAAAATTAAGGATTTTTTAGCGATTTTTTGCGATTTTCGGGTTAAAACGGCTAATTTTTCCGCCCAACTCAGGGTTCCGCCCCACCCCCTTAAGGGGGTAGGGGTACCGCCCCCCCTTAGGGAAATCCTGTATTCGCCACTGTTTTTAAGGTAAGGGTGGAGGCCGCCCCTTCCTTGCCACCCCCCCCCCTGCGTGCGCTCATGCCTGCATATATGAACCTCTGGCCTAAGGTAATCTTGAATCCTCATCTTGTCAAGAAAGTTAACGTTTTCAATCAAACGGAAACAGTGAAACAACAATTTATCTCGCTCTCACAGTCCAGCCTCAGGTTTAATTGAATTTTACGAAAAAAATATACTTTTTCATTCAGTCATTTCGCAGTGAAAACACCATAAATATGAGCATGGAATTAGGGGAGCCCGTATTTTTTCCCAAGTGCCGTTTCAATGCTCATAAACGATGGATATTAGACAAAAGCATAATTTTTGACCAACGGGTATGTTTTCATATTTGGGGTAGTCGTCTCATCAGGCACGTAGCTGGCCGTCCTATTTTGGGGGGACCAACATCAATTTTTTCGGGGACCAAGCCCAAAAATAGCACAAAATAACGTTTAAACAGTCCTATTTTTCCGATTTTTCTGAATTTTGGGGTGTCCGATTACCCCCCCCTCATTTCCCCCATGGATACGTGCCTGCGTCTCATCTCAGATGCGAGTCAGTTCCACACATGGGGGTTGGAGTCTAAGCAAAGATGCACAAGGTCAGGGTTTGTCAGGGGGTGACATCCATACGTGGGCAGCAAGAAAATTCTGGGGGGGGGGTGCAAGATTTTTTTTGAAGGTCGAAAAATGGCCTTAAAAATGGTGGTATGGCGATAAAAACACCATTTTTCGACGTTTCTCATCAAGCACTATCCATTGGCATCAAAAAATTGCGAAAAAAACGAAAAAAAATTTCAAAATTGAATTCTGGGGGGTATTTTGATTTCTGGGGGGGGGGGGTATTTTGGTTTCTGGGGGGTGCATACCCCCCCAAACCCCCACGCCCAGGTGTGGTGACATCCCAGAAATCCAGAACAGTAAATTTAGCAAGCATCACGATTTTTTGAGCCCCCTCCGATATCGGCCGTGCTGAGCACCTGTGCTCAGCATACATGGGCAGCACAAAATTCTGGGAGGGGGTGCAAGATTTTTCAAAGGTCAAAAATATGGCCTTAAAAATGGTGGTATGGCGATAAAAACACCATTTTTCGACGTTTCTCATCAAGCACTATCCATTGGCATCCAAAAATTGCGAGAAAACAAAAAAAAATTTAAAAATTTGAATTCTTGGGGGGGGGTATTTCCATTTCTGGGGGGGTGCATACCCCCAACCCCCACGCCCAGGTGTGGTGCTCAGTGTACCTGGTCTGAGAATTAAGTAGTAAAGGTACCAAAATTACTTGGCGAGGTGAAGAATGGACATGTAATTTGCAATGATTTTTGGCCGCCAGTGATTATAATTTCTCAAAGTGTTCTGGGGCTGCGCGCTGAATCATACCTATTGACATTTATTTACATTCTTTGCGACCCGAAGCCATTTTGTTGGTAATGGAATAGCTTCCAAAACCATTTCAAGAGCAGAAACGGTTATTTCGGCATATAACTCTTCTATTTTCGAGCATGACTTTTAAATATTTTCGACGTTCGGCGTCAAATGCTACAGATACGAGAAATCGAGCAGTAACTCGAGCTTCTAAACGTCCTTTAGCCTGAATTTCACGGATATTTTGGCGCTTCGCGCCGGATTTTCGCTAAATTCAAAGAAATTTAATGATATGCTCACATGAAATGTCGAAAATTTACAAATTTTATGAAAAAATGATTAGTCAAAATTGGTTTTGTAGACAACGTGAAACGACGAAAAACGCCATTTCGCACGTGAAAAGCAAATTTCGCACCTATTTTTGACCGTCTTGAAAAATTTGGGGTACCACCACACCTGGGCGTGGGGGTTTGGGGTATGCACCCCCCCCCCCCAGAAACCAAAATACCCCCCCCAGAAATCAAAATACCCCCCCCCCAGAATTCAATTTTTGAAAAATTTTTTCGTTTTTTTCGCAATTTTTTGATGCCAATGGATAGTGCTTGATGAGAAACGTCGAAAAATGGTGTTTTTATCGCCATACCACCATTTTTAAGGCCATTTTTCGACCTTCAAAAAAATCTTGAACCCCCCCCCCCCAGAATTTTCTTGCTGCCCACGTATGGGTACCACCCCCTTGAGAAAATCCTAGATCCGCCCCTAGTCGGAATGTATGGACCGTCTGAGCTTGCTGTTTAGCTTATAGGCCCTGAATTTTCGGGCGCTTCGCACCCAATTTATTTGTTTTTGCATAATTTTTGCCTTCCAAACAGTCAAATTTATGTAAACATGATTAAATGCTCGAATTGTCTTACGCTTCCGAGCAGCATTTTTTCGACCTGTTTTTCTTCTGTAATGTGTCACAACTGAGCATAAAAACGAAATGAACAATTTCTCCGCCAAGTCGAGCTTGTACACAATGTTGAGAAATCGTTCATGTGGCCATTTTATACAATATTCTTTCTTGAGACAATAGAAATCAGAGCTACTTCTGTAATTTTTTGGAAACTCATTTCTTCTCCAATAGTTCGTTAAAAAAATGCCATTACTTTTTTTCTACCTACAAGTGTTGAGATATATGAATTTAAAATTTAACCCCCCCCGGTTCAGAAGGCCAGCTTCATTGCCGCTCAAAAGTCTAAGCACCCCTTCGCAAAATCGCAATCGCATTTTAGCATTTATTGACTATTTTTCTGCACTGATATGTAGGAATAAAACGAACTTGACATAGTGAGGCTTTTATTTAAATTCTGGACATAATTTCACGCATTTACATAATTTAAAAACTAGTAGGACCACCTTTTGTACCAACAGTAGCCTGGAAGAGCAAACACGCAAAATTCGCTATTTCTTGAAGTAATTCACGTTGAATGGACTTCAAATATTTATCAGCTTTGTTTTCATTAATTCTTTTTGATTTTGGATGAAAGTTCTGTATAATTAGTATCTATTTCATTAACACACACCATGAAATTTCAATCAGATTTCAGACATTTGATTGGAATCACGTGTCAACTAATGACTTCATTTTTTAAGTAGAAAGTTTCATTGACACTATGCACTGCGTCATGTTTTAAATTGTTTTCTCATAAGGAAATCCATTTTTTATTGACTCCTGCTGAGCGCTCTAGACTTAATACTACATTTGAAAACACCCCGTCTCAAAATTAGTCAGCCTCCTCCATACTTAAACATCATCATTTCAGGGTGGCCACTCACTTATGAATCCGGGAAAACCGGGAAAAACCCGGGGATTTT
>JAVLUZ010000152.1:8420760-8478108 GCA_036768485.1 Mermis nigrescens | reverse complement strand
CCCAGATCATGAGGGCTTCACCTGCAAACGCTGCAGATATATTATTACGTGTAAGGAGGGCGTGAGCTCCTAGGGTTGGGTCTAATCGTAAAAGTTGCCAGGTGAATTGAAGTGAGCAATCAGCAGCCCTACAGAGTCATAGCAAAACAGTTCAATAATGTATGATTTTGAGAGCTTCCATGTTATTTATAATGAAATTAATTCTCATATTTGCGTCCCATGAAATGTCATAAGCATTTTTTAAATAAAATGGTAATTCAATGGGTGATTGTGTGGGGGTCTCAATCCAGTGGGATAAGAGCTGTAGAATCATGCCTTGAGAAGTAGTGTACATTTTTTCTTGATAGCAGATTTTTATGGGTTTCAAGATTGTAAAAGCGCCTTGAATTAAATGGTGATAAAATTATTTAATGAGTCAGCTGAAAAATTTCCCAAAAGTGTGTATGGGTAAAAATTTTCCGGCTGAATAGGGGTCCATAAAACGTGAGAGAGGGTGTAGAGCATTCTTCCTGGTGTAAAAAGCAATTTCCAGTGTCACTTAAATCAGAGTTTTTAGACCATCATAACAGTAAACAGTACCATATTCTAATATGAGATTAGTTATGAGCTGACAAAAGTCATAACAACAATATTTATAATTCACATTGAGTGTGTTAGAAGTACTCCATGTATCACAATCAATTTTTATTGGTTTTTGATTTCTGAAGATTATGTGTTTCCAAGCAGAGAGACAATCATGGATGTCACCAGCAAATTTTTCTGTTTTATCTTTCACTATTCCTTTAGAGAAGAAAAATCCGTAATTGGTGCAGACTGTGCGGATGACAAAATAACAATTAACAGCTTCAGTGGAGAGTGGTTTGGTTCAAGGGGTCCAAATTTTAACTTCAATTTTCTTGTATTTTTCTGCAACATTCTCTGGCATTATGCATGTAATTTCTTTTAGGAAAAGATAAAGCATGCCCTGGTCTGGCATGATTACACATGAAAAACGTACGCTGATTTGGAGGGGAGAGAGAGTAGCTTGAGCTCAAAAAACAAATGATGATGAGGAACCGAGATATCATCAGAGGATTGGGCATGAATTTTTTATTCATAAAGTAATCTGACTGAAAGTTGTGGTGGGGTTCAATAAGTTTTACTGATTGATGGATGCCTCTGACCTCCAAAAACCTCCCATTTCTCTGATATGGATTGACTGTCAACTACACTTTCATACTTTTCATCATTTTCACCACCTTGGAGACTGGGCCTGCGGCCCACTTTGATTTACTTTTGAAATTGGGTTTTGAATTTTCAGAAAGAATTTTGCATCTCATTGCACTATCATTGATAGGATTGGACCTGACCATGTAGGACCTCATGGAGGGAACAACCTCATCCTTATAGGCTTCTGCTAGCTGGGGTCCTCAAGAGTGAGATGATTAAGGGGATCCAGGACAGTGTGGGGGTCCAGCCACAGGTAATCAGACCCGTCATCCTCCACAACCTGGGCTGTGGCTCCATAGCTGTTAATCACATTAACATTCAACCAGGTTCTACAAAATGCCATTGTGCCTCTCCCTCTGGACAAATATTGGGGCGCCTCAGTCCAGAGAGGGGTCACGCTGTAAGTCACATGTCTGAAGCTATTTTGGGGAGATTAGTGGGGCTACTCAACCTCGGTGTTTCAGTATGATTTTGAGGATTTATTCTTTTGTCATTCATTAGAGTTCTGCAATTTACTTTGCAATGACCGCGTCAGCCACTATAAAAACAATTAGTTAAAGCATCTGGATTCATGGAAAAATTTTGAGTTTGTAGGATGTTAGTTCAAAAATTCTGAGGTGGTTTGAAAGCTTGAAAATGTGGCTGAAAAGAGGATCTTGGTGGAGAGTAGTGGTTATGGGGGTACATTGCTGCTGCTGCTGTGTATAAGTTTTTGGATTGATAATTTCCAAATCAACGATTATGAAAACTCTCAGAAGGTTTGGGTGGTAAAAAAGAAGCGGAAGTAATTTGTGGAGTTGATTGCTGATTCTGAGCATTTTGGGAGTGCTGAGTTGCAAAAAAAGGTGACACTAGAGTCGTAATTTGGGTTGATTTCCTGTTTTAGGGCCTCAGAAACTGCTTCTTCAAATGTTTTTTGGTGATGTGTTGTGGACCCACACGCATAAATTTGGGAGTACTTTTGAAATAAAATGACTTTTGATGAAATCATTTGGTTCACAGCCTGTCCATCTGGGTTTAGCTATGCAAGCAAGGTGCCTGATATCATCTGCATATTTTTGTTTGGATTCCCAGGGGTGTTAAGAGCGTGAGAGGAGTTGATCAGTTTTTAAATCAGAGTAGAAAGTTTGCAGAAATCCTTCAAAAAAGGCATCATTTATTTGTTTTAATGTGTTTGGGCCTGGGGTGCTGGATGTGAGATCATACAAAAAATGTGTGAGCTGATCCCTTCAGGTATGTTAAAAGTAAAGCTAATTTGCGATCCAATTGGGTGGCTCCCGCCAAAATTGTGAGATTTGAGAATTGTTTTTCCCATTCAGGCCAACTTATTTTGGCCTTGCCTGCAAAAGGTTGGAGTGGGGGGCTGCAACAGGCCACTGATCATACATGTCTTGAATTTTTGAAACAGTTTCTTGAAGTAAATGAAAAGCTTGCTGATCCACAAAGCCCAAAATCTCCCGCTATTGAAAATAAACCAACAAAATGCTTGCGCACCATATTTTTATAGTGGTGAGTTTTGGAGGTTGGGCCAACAAAGAGTACTGAAATGTGTGTTAAGCATCTTAAATCATTCTGGGGTTAGGCCAGTGCAAAATAATAACGTTAACAGATTTTATGTGGTTTAGATAGCTCGGGTATAGAAATATGGTTCAGAGTATACTGTGGGTGTTAAGGGTGCGGTTTAAAGGTTGGGCCAACAGAAAGCATTAAAACATGTTTTGATTATTTCAATTAGCTTGAGTGTAGAGATGTGGTTTAGAGCATGATAGAGCCTATAAGTTCTCATGACCAAAAATGGACGTGGCGCAAGTTGGCGGGCCAGATGTCAGAGATACGATTTTACCTAAATGCATTTTTGCTTATCTGTGAGAGAACAGTACTTTCTATTGAGGTTGAGTTTTTTTGGAGGACAAACAAGGAAAATTTGATTGACGTTTTGAAGCAAAAATATGATTTTTAATATTTTTATCAATGTTTATGGAAATAGGGAATTGGTTGGGGAGGTCAAATGGCGTCGAGTTTTTATGTTAATGGCTGAGTTTGGGAATAAATAATGAGATCCAAAAATGCGTGTTAAATGTAAACATTGGAGATGATAGCAAAGAGAATAGACTTAAATTTAGAGATATAGATTAATTAAGTAATTACAACGGCATTACAATTTACCAAGCAAGGACATCTGCAGCATGCTTTAAGATCTTCTTCTCTGTATGCTTGCATCAAATCTGATATATTTTGCAGGCAGGATGAACTAACAAAGCCTATTCTTGAATTGCCAATCCCGTTGTATTGATCAAGGTGATAATACCCAAAAGATGTGTTCACAAAAATTGCTATTCTACCTTTTAAGAATAAATTTTTAGGCCATGGATGATGCTTTAAAAAGTTAAGAGAAAATGGGTAAATAAGTAGTTCCAAAAATTTGTATGGTGCTTGGGCTGTGCTGCATACTGTGTAGCCAGCAACAATTTTCAAATTTATACTCATAATCAGGGGATATTTGCTGGATTTTTCTAAGGTGGGCGGCCCCATCTCAAGAAATATGTAGGATGCCTGTAGCACAGTCCATTTTATGACATTTTCAACCATGCTCTATCCATTCAAAATGAATAGAATAATTTTTTAAAAAATTCTAGTTATATTCTTGAGCCAATCATACAACTCTTGAAGAGCTGAGAGGGACGTGGCGCCATAAATTTTCAGAATAGGTTGTGAAGAATGGTGTCTTCTTGCAATTAAGTAGATTATAGTGAAACTGACATTAAAACCATGATTTGCACATAACTAAATCATTAACCCGGTGCAGAGTGCTGGAAAATTTTCAAAGAATTGTGATAAAATAAGAAGTGAGAACCATTAAAAGACATTTATTTTAATTCAAAGGCGCTCTGCTCGGCTTGTTGGAATTGTATGAAACTAATTAGGTAACACTTATGTACTCATGGCAGGAATTTTTCTGTTCTTGATCGGACAAATGACTCAGTATCCTTATAATGACAAGTTCAGAATAGTCAAATGACCTATTGTGAGGCATGAATGAAGATCACTTTAAAACATTTAAAGTGTAGTTTAAAGTGCTGAAGATAAAAAGCCCTCCCCTCCATTGGCCACTGTCTGCAATGATTACAAAATTATTTTGTTATATTTTTAAACACATTTGCTTTTGAATTAGTAATCTTATGCCAAGAATTGAGTGGCGTAGTATACCGAATTTTTTTCCAATTGAAGTAAATAATATGTGGGAAACTGATCCCCATTCCATTGTCCTAATTCCATCCTGGTCTCATTTTACTTCTAATAATATCTTAACAGCTGATGTTATGCTGCCTTTTCAAAGCCAAACATGCTTAATTGAATCAAAACAGTATTTGTTGATGTGTGTACATTCTGGAATAATTTGTAACTCACTTTTTGCAGTTTACCAATAGCCCCTGCTAAATTTGCTGTTTGTGATCTTTCTGTACAAATTTATCACCATTCTGGCATGTCAATCCATATACTTTTCACCAAAAACAAACTGTCCTGGGGAAATGTTTTCCCTTACATTGAACATAAACTTCCTGACCAAACAGAAAATATGAATATGCAGGCCTGTATTTAGGATTTGGCCAGGCAAGGGGAGGGGTTGGCGGACATAACTTAAATTGGTTGATATCTTGGTCAGGATATCTCACAAAAACTGCATTTTTTGACGTTTTCCAACATGCTTCCTATTAGGATTTTAAAATCCGAAATTTTTGAAAAGAATTTTTCATACCTAAAAGGTTCTGAAAAGTATCATTTTTCTGGTTGCACTCATTGCAAAATTATGAAAAATACGTCATAACTGGCGTGATGAAGCATCAAAAATTTGAACATTTGACAACATCACGCTTTGCCTAAAATAGCTTAAAACAAAGTAGAAATACTCCTCACCAGCATGTTGAATCATTCAAAAGTCTATAAAAATGAATCTCAATAGGCAAGAAAAGTAGTTGGGGCATATATGGAGCAGCTAATTATTTTTGGGATACTCAAATCCAAACCGGCCATTAGGGAGGCATGGGGTAGTGAAGTCCTAAGTTTGACCTGGGAAAAAGAAGTCTTCAAATAGTGTCACATACGCCGTGATTAGAAACATCTATATTACTCGTAAAATATGCATATTTATAAAAATACATGTTTTAAGCAATTTTTTCTTTTAATGATAAATTCCTGTAAGTATTATGTTTTGAGGTAATATTATATTATCCTGTTTCTTCTTATATTATGATATTCAATATATCAATGCTGTTATTTGAATTGCGGTGTTTGCAAATGCTTATGTGGCTACTATAGAGATGTAACAATAATACATTATTCCAAAATTGTTATAATTAAATTAATAACCCACATCGGTGTAATTGTTTGAAAACGGCAAAGTGGGAAGTGAATAAAGCGGTTCTCTAGAAGAGCATGGTTAAAACCAGATAAAACCGGTGTTTAGAACCAGACAGACGCCAGACAGATAAGACACCTTGAATTAATTGCTAAAATGTCTAAAACCTTGTTTACAAGAATTTATTTGAAATAACTGACCAGAAAAAGGAAGAAATGACAAATTAAAAAACCAAAAGTGGCCAAAGAAACTGATGGAAGACCACCAAAAGTCAACCAAAAAATAAGCATTAAAATTGTTAGACCACACACAAAAAATAGCTCAACAACTGATCTACTCTCTAAGCTTTTAATATAGAGCTTAGCAAGGTCACAAGAGGTCAAAGCATAAAACAAAAATTACCATTAAACTTGTAAACAAGTGTATATCAGTATGCAAAAAGATGCAATAACATTGAAACATTGAATAAATGAGTGTGAAAAGGTTAGCGCAAAATAGCTAAAAATCATCAATCAAAAAAGGCGCCAAAAGCGCCAATGAGGTATGAAAGCGGCGTGACTCAAAGGCTGGGCTCATTTTCTCCCCTTTGACCTAGTTTCTCAATCAGTCATACTCACGTCCATTACGTTTTGACGCATAGCCATCAGGCTATACACAATCCCAAACCTAGTTTTGTTTCACCTGTCCGTTCATCATGCTTGATTTTAATTGTTACGCACACACCGGATTACCAAAATTTGTAAGTTTCTAATGGGTTTTCTTTTGATAAAATCATAAATCATTGACTTATTGTTGTACTTCTATTGACATCTTTCAGAAGAATTCCAGCCCCAAACACTGTAGCTAGGCGAACTCAGAAAAATCAAATGCGCATTAGCTACTTCAAGATATAAACAGTGAATATCTAGTGAGGCAAAAGTCGGGCGTGACAGATTTTGGTGCAGAAAGTAGGATTGTGTTTTGGGTCTTTCTGAAATTTTCCAAAAAGGAAGTTTTGTTTAGCCAACCCAAAATATTGCTTGATACTAAAGAGTTTTCCTTCATAGATCAGTCATGTTTGTTTATCTAAGGACACTTAGAAAACTTTTGTGAATTTAGCTGCAGTGGATAAATGTTGAATAATAATTGTTGTGGATCAGAGTCTATCTGAAATTATAGTGAACTTAATATTTTTAGCAGTTTATTTTGTGGTAGAACACTGGCCAATTATTCAATCATAGTACATACTATATAATTTATTTTTACCTTAATTGGATGGCCACGGATTTTGGTATTTACAACATTGAGGATAAAATATCCATAAATGAATTTCTCAACTGGATTATACCTAAGTAAAAAGGGTTGAAGAGGTATGAAACTAAAGTGAATTTAGTTGATTATCTTGGGTATACCAAAGTAAAAAGGGTTGAAAAGGTGTAAGAGTAAAGTGAATTTAGTTGGTTATTTGGATTATAATGCAATAGAAAGGTTGGAAAGGTATGAAAGTGGATATTTTAGTTTTTGATTGCACATTGGTAGCTACCTACATTTTATTCTGAGGACTGATATTGGGTAAATCAAACTCCTGAAAGCGGAAAGCAAAAAAATTTTGGAAAAAATATTAAAACGGATTCTTCTCAGCAGTCATCTGAGGACAAACAGCAAACTGATATCAACAAAAGCGTAAAAGGAATAGGAGGAATTTTGGATAATTCTTCGGAGAAATTAAATAGATTAGAAAAGCTTTTGCAAGAATCTTCACCAACTTTACAAGTCCCAAGTGTTCTACTCCACAGCACTCCATTTTGGCTGACGTTCCTTCTGAAGCATACAAACAGGCATTTGAACTTTTTAAGGCTCATCTATAACTGAACAAAGTTATAAACGCGCTTTAGATTTTTCTGAATCAGAAATGTCACAAAGTTCATTCATATTTGGTCAACATTCTCTGTTTCCTTAAATAAACTCCGAAAGTTGTAGGGAATTTTCAGCTGAAATATTAAAAAGACTTATAACTAGAAAAATGACTCACGATCCTCAAACAATGGCTGATGCTTTTAGAGCAGCTTTCAGTGATTTTGGGGAACCATTAACTGAAAAAAACTAACAAATCAAAAATGATTGTCAAATAGAGTGGAGCCTAATTTTCTGGAGCTAACGTTTCTGCTCTTGATTCATTTAATTGTTTAGGAGTTTTACTTGGTCAAAGGCCACCTAGACTATTTTTGGGTGCTTTTGGCGAGTCATTGCAGGAATGGATAAAAAAATTCGAAAAATATATGCTTTTGCAAGGAGTTTTAAATGCTGATGACAATTATAAAATCACATTTTTTAGAGTTAAATTTTGCTGGGACTGCATTAGCAAAGTTAAATTGTATTCTTGGACAATTACAAACACCACATATGACAAACTTAAAGAAGAATTGGGAGGTATATTTATGGAAGGTAGGGACAGCAATATCTATCAGGGGATGATATACAATGCTAGGCAAAGAAGGAATGAGACCACCCCTAAATTTGCAGGAAGGCTTCAAAAATTATCAGAATTTGCTTACCCCAAATTAACATTCAAAAATTGAGATTCTATCATAGAACCAATTTTTATAAGGGGACTTCTTTCTAAAGTTTGCAAAGATTCAAAATATCAAAAATTTGGAACTTCAGATGAAGTTATATGAAGGGCGACATTTACTGAGAGCCAGCTTTTTTGGGAGGATATTCAAGATTTCCCAACCTAGCTCAATCAAAAAGATAAACTTAATTTGAGTATTTTATCTTCAGTTGAAATTAATCAAAAGAAAGAAAAAATCTGAATGGATTTCATTGGCTAAAATGTTGCATCTGCACCTGGTCAAGGGACCATTTCACCTTGACTTGCCCAGTTTTACGGAATCAACCACCTCCCATTGGCGGGTGTCTATGATGTGGCAGATTGCACTGGGCCGTTGGTTGCCCTGGTTGCAATCAAGAAGGTAATAATCCAAATTCTTTACTAAATAATAGCAATTCAAATAGGAATCATAATTTTTAAAAGAAATTTTGACAATAATTATGGAAGCAATTTTAATCGGATTCCTAGAGGCAATGCAAATATTAGAAATTATTTCAGGCAATTATAATTACAGAAATAATTGGAATAATAAGGATTACAGAAATAATCATGGTAATCATAATTATGAGAGTAAGCGGAATAATTGTGAATACTGAAAGAGTCAGCAGAATGATTGCAATTACAGAAATAATCAAAGTAATCAAAATAATAATTATTATCCTAGAAATACATACATAAATATGGAAGATAGGTGCACAGAACAGAAGGGACAAATTTCAGGCTCCTCTTCACGGACTCAAAGCCCAGTGCCCCGGTTGAATTTTGGACAAAATTTTGGAAATCATGAGAAAAAATGAATATTTTAATGAAAAGCCTAAAAGAAACACAAATAATACAATTCCTCAAGCACAATTTTTGACAGATGAAGGAAAAAGTTGTTTAGCAGCATCTGACAATGAAGATGAGGTGTTGCTCCCGCGTATAAATCCTGAAGGATATATAAATACAATTTACGCCCACTGTTCCTCAGATTTAGAAGATTATCAAAATTCTGCTCGTGTATGATTGTATGATCATTACATCAAATGGATTAATTTTCAATTGCATGGGCACTTCTCAAATCCAATTTGTTGGTCGGAAATTGCTGACTCAACATCAACATCAAGTGATGGTAATAATAATATTCAAAATAGGTTTCCCAAAAACCCCTTATCAAAGCGTGAAATCATATTCAATAATATGTGCCGCACCAAAAATACTTTATTGAATATTTTGAATGGAGACAATTTACAACTTGCAGAGAGCCGACCTTGCCCCAGTTGTTGTCGTCGTTGCCGTTATAGCCGCCCTTATCACCATCATCAGCTACCATGCACATGCAGAACACATCCACGCCATAACCAAAAACAAGGAGAACGTAAACATTCAAGTTTAGAACGTCATGAATGTAATGTCCACAATATGCCGCATTTATTGCAGATTTTAGCAGAAGAAAACGCGTTCAATGCAGCAGAATAAATGATCAACCACTCGCCATCAACATCATGACCTTCCTGGCCCAAGTAATTGCCCCATGGAACAAAATCCACGGTATTATTATGACAAATGGCCAAGCAAATTGAGTAAGAAATTTAGATTTTCTAAATATTTAAATAATAATTTTCTGTGGAAGAGTTCAAAAAAATTAGAGGCCTTATCAATAATACTAAATTGCCATCTAATCCATTAATTTGTTTCAAAGACAACATGTATTCCATTTTTGAATTTTTGTTTGTCTTATGTAGAAATTTTGCTGTGCCATTTTATATTTTTATAATGTCTTGTTTCTGTGATACTTGTTTCCCAGTACCACAAACAAACATAAAGGTTAATTTTCTTGCATCAAAATATTCATTTAAAACGCCTGAAGAGGACAAAACGTTTTTTCATGAAAAACAATATTTTTATCAATTGTCAGATTAAATAGATTCTGTCAAAACAGTTACTATTGATGATTGAAACAGATTCGTAAAATTAAAAATAAAATCTGTTGCTAATACTCAGATTGTCCCAGTGCAATGCCAATACGTCACTACCATGATGCAAACGCTGATAGCAATAGCAATGGTGATGACATCTTTCTGTCAAATGAAGATGTGGATCCAATCAAAAAAGACGTTGATCCCTCGATGAATCCACTTTTACATCAGCCCATGACTGACAATGAAAGTAGCAATTTTCAAATTATGGTCTAGTTGGCCAATATGCCAGCCAGCCCTGACATTGATGCGGCTAGTGCAGATGACAGCATCAACCCCATGCTGGCCAAAATATGCAATATTTCTGACAATATCGAATGTGAAAGATGTCTATTTGCCTGGATTGACAGTCGCATTAGCGCCCATAGGCATTGAATGTGGACAATCAAACTCAAAACTAATAGAAAATGGCAAAACAATTTCAAAAATCAAAAAAAACATTAAAAATCACAAAATTTTAAATTTTGATAGAAAATACAAAAGCAAAAACTCCATCTTAAAAATTTTTAAAATGTTAATAACCCAAAAACATTATTTAGATTATTAGACATTTGATATGTGTTCTGTATTGTATATTTTATTACTTATTTGAATAGTTTTACGCTAATTCTGTCATTGTACAAATAAGTGTATTAATTACTCAAAATTCTTATATTGTCCATTATAGTAGTATTATTTCTAAAATGTAAAATTTTGTACATAATTATTGCACTTCTACAACTCACAGGAAAGGTAGAAGCTAAGAAAAATCTTCAAATCTGTAGGACTAGTCACAGTGGGCATTTCTTTTAGTATCCCTAAAACAGGCCCCAGAAAAAGCCAAAGTCTCAATTTTTGTGACAAGAACTGAACTTAAAATCACATTTGCAATAAAAAGTATAAAAGTAACAAGGACCGTTTGCACTTACATGGGATTTTTGGCAGAAAAAGGACAATGTTTGACAAAGAGAAATTTGAACAAATTTCCTATGAAGACTGTAAATTTTCTTATGAAAATAAGGAATTTCAAGAAGAGCATTTAAATAAAAATCACAAAGGATTTTGGACGTCAAAATGAGATTTAAAACCTCAATTTTCCTATTGATGTTTTCAACTTTGCTCTAACGTTTTAAACTTAATAATAGAAGAAGGACAAGTTGCAAGTTGGGATGGCAGGTCTATTATCTTGGACCTAAGAGATGTATCTTCCTATCATTCTACCTACGGAAAATGTAAAAATTTAGAAGATACCTATATATGGTATTTTAAGAAATTTTTAAATAAATTTGCCCACTCACTTTTTGAGGAAAATTCGAAGCTATATTAAGTGACAAATTTGCGGTCGTAGACAAGCTGCAAGCTGCTTTTAAGTTAGAAGAAAAATACAAAAAATGTATGGAACTAACACATTATTATAGTAAAGAGTGAGGATTCTTAGTGGGATTTGACCCTCATTATGAATTAGGGGTTGCTCCAAATCATAAAATAATGGCACCCTCAAAAATCCAAATTGAATTTTGAAAAGAATCAATTAACATTTCAAAAATTGCAGTAAATAATTTGAAATCAGATTCAGTCGATTTAAAATTTAATTATCTCAAAATTCGATTTTTACAATAAGTTTCAAGCTTTTGGCAACTTTGGATTGAATTATGTAATCAATATCAAAGAAACATTTATATAATTTAGCAATTTTTGTATATTGAACCCACCGTAGGAGCACAAGCCTTCTTTCAGAGGACGGACATGGTTGCGTCCTTTGCTGGGGATGCATTAATGATATGGCCTTGTAAGCAAATAAATGTGAGCAAAGTTTACACTGACCATAAAATTAGGATATTTGTTTTAAGTACCTACTGGTGGAATATGAGGGAATCATATGGTTTGAACTCCCTGAGAGTAAAGACTTAGTCCATTTTTTGGAAACAATAATCAGTGATCATAAAAAAGTCAAAATTCGCCAGCATGGAAAATTATGGACAACTGGAAACAGTTTAGTGCATGTTTCAGAGAATCCTGTAGAATTAAATTGGAAGGAAAATCAAACATTCTTTCAATTTATTTCCCTAGCAGTTTTTCACAATCAACTTGAAGCAGGAAAACCAAGTTTTGGATTGTTCAGAAATTATCTTTTTAAAACCCAAAATTTGGAGAAATCTAAATCGATTATTAGACTATAGTTCACATATGGCCCTTCACCCCAGTGTATTACACAAAGCACTCAAAGGTGCAGGCATAGGAATAAAAACTGCTGCCACAGGAACCAAAAATGCAGTCAAAAAATTGATCACACAACTGCAAAATGATTTTTTTGACAAATTTTAGGATGCTTCTGAAAAGCCCAATACAGCTTTTAATCAATTTATCAATAATTGCATTTATTTTCATTGGGCTAGGGTATTCAATTTTTTATGTAATGCGGATAAAGCAATTAGCTGCTCTATATCTATTCCAATTGCCTAGGAAAATACATATGAAATTGACACAACAAGAAAGTTATCCACAATAGTTTATGCAATTTTTAAAAGTAAAACCATTGCAAGGGACAGACCCAAAAGTGGAGATTGTCAAAGTGAGTCATACACCAGAGATCTATTAGAAAAAAATAGATCCTTTGAACATCATCTGCCTTATTGAGCAATTCAAAATGCGTACTCCACACATAAGAGTTTTATTGAATGAACATATTGGAGTAAATGCAATGATAGATATGGGTGCGGTTTATTCTCTCATAGATTGCCTAAAAACTACCAAACTTCAATGCATTTCAAATAAACGCGCAACCTGTAGCAGCAAATGGAGAAGAAATTCAAGTTCTGGGAGTGGGATTTGTTAAAATAAAAGTAGACGACGTAAGAGAAACCTTATTAGTTTATATTTAAAAAAATGTCCAGCAGAACTCATTTTGAGGATAAATTTTCTTGCCAGATTTGAAAATATCTCATTCAATTGGCAAAAATCGACAATAAAATTCAAGGAAGTTGCTATACCAATGATGGGAATGACTTGTAATTCACCAAAAATAGAAGCACAGTAATACTAGATGAAGATGAAGAAATTGTGCCATGTTTGGTTTGTGTTACTCTAACAAAAACTTCAAAAAAATATTGGCCAGAAGATGTGGTTTTCTTTAACCCGACCACCCAAGATATCAAGGAAAATGTACTTTTAGGGCACTCAATTTGTATCATGTACATAAGTAACCAGATTCCTGTGCAAATAATGAACCCAAATTCATACAAAGTTCAAATGCATAGAGGCACACGTCTTGGCACCGTTAATCTACATAACAAAAATAATCCAACAAATGGCAAAATAGAAGAAAGAATGGCATCCCCGGAGAGCAATAAGAACCCAACAGGACAAGCAAGGAAAAGCTAATGCAAAATAAATTACGTTGAGACTTGGATCCAACAAAATGCGGATGTCTCTTCATTGTTAACTAACATTCAAAAGCAAGAAATAATTGAGGTCCTGACAAAATATCCCAACCTCTATGCCAGGGATGAAATGGATACAGGGAAAACGGACCTAACCAAATACATAATAGAGACTGAAGGTAACATGCCTATACATAAGCACCCCGATTGCACAAGTCTTTCAGGAAAAGAAATCGTAATGACTGAAGTGCAAAGCTTGGAAAACAAAGGTATAATTCGTCCTCTTATATCACCCTGGTCAACTAATATAGTTTTAGTTCAAAAAAAGCGTAGAAAACATGGGATGTGAATTGATTTTCGGGCTTGATTTCAAACTTGGATATCAAAAATCTATCCTTCAGCCTATTGGTATGACTAATTTCTCAATATCAAGTGAAAGCTTGACACTGAAACATTTTGAAACTCTTTTCTTTGTATTCAATTTTGCAGTTTTGCCGATTGAACTAATGCAGAAAATAATAAGTCGGCACAAAGCGGCAAAATTTTATGACATATTCACTATTTTCGAGTCAAATCTGGGCTTCTAAGGTGAGAAAAAAGATAAAAAATAAGAAATCCAGTGCAAAGCATTGGGAAATTTTGAGTTTAGAGGCTAAAAAGTAGGTATGCTAAAAGGCATTTTGGCTGTCCTTTTTATTTGACTTGGAGAATTTTTAAATTTTTCCTTTGGACACACTAGTGAAAAATAAAAATATTTCTTCATTTTGGGGAGCGGGTAGACCCCCTGCTGGTTATGCCCCTGAACCCATACATGTCTAAAATCATGCTAATGTTTTGTGTAAATCGCGAAGTATAGTGCTTGCTTTTTTAAACGCATTTGTTCACAGTCCTCCAAAATTTGTATACAATTCATGCTTAAGAAATTATGAAAATTAGTCTGTTTAGCATGTCATAAAAAGTCTAAGTAAAATTGCTTAGAACACGAGTTTTTCCTTTTGCTACCTAAAATCAGTGAGTGAGTGGAATGATGGCCAATGAATATCAGAATAATTACATTTATACACCATCAAGAAGACATTTTTGCCAATCAGTTTTGTCTGCCTAAGAACATCATCTGCCATGCAAGGACATCTGCAGCATGCTTTAAGATCTTCTTCTCTGTATGCTTGTATCAAATTTGATACATTTTGCAGGCAGGATGGACTAACAAAGCTTATCCTTGAATTTCCGATTCCGTTGTATTGATCAAGGTGATAAACCTAAAAGATGTGTTTAAAAAATGCTATTTTACCTTGTGAGGATAAATTTTCAGGTCGTGTTGATACTTTAGAAAGATAAGAGAGAATGGGTAAATAAGTAGTTCCAGAAATTTGTATGGTGCTTGGGTTACCTCATGATCTGGTAATGTGTCCCCGTAAATCCAGAGAAAATCTTTTAAAACTTTATTGTTAATGATACTTGCTACGCATTTTTGCCTATTATAATTAAATCAGCACTCTGGTTTGTGATCCCCAGAAGTCTAGATATTGTTCCACACTCACCCACAATTAATTCTCATGAAACATCTGGTATTTTTCTTGAAGGCCAAACATGGAGAACGGAAAGCGGTACCGCGCATGTTAGTCAGATTCCCGTGGAAGTAGCATGGCAGGGAAAATGGACCCTATAAGCCCTAGACCCTCCTCCAATCACAGGTTTTTGCAGATGTGCTCACCCCACACCACTCAGCCTGGCTAGATATTATTGGACAAAAACTTGCTCAATTGAAAATCAATTAAATTGCTTAGTAAATTATTCTGCATGTCCCTCACTCGATCCTAGTATTGTTTCGCATTTTCTGAAAGGCACTGGAAGCGCCATAGGAGAAATTATCAAAAATTCCGAGCAATCGATTGAAAATTTATTTATCAACAGGACCCACACAGTCACTGGTGGCCTAGCAACCCTCCTTACAGGCCCAATTCAACTCATATTAAATACTTTAATCATCATAATTATGATTGTGCTTGCTGTTTACATTGTGTATTTGTGTGTTCTCCGTAAACTCTCAAATTTTTCCCCCATGGCTTTACTTTGTTTTAAACGTAAACCGCGTACTATAGCAGTATAAATGACCCCCCAACTGAGCCCCCAAACTTTGTGACAGCAGCTCTAGGACCTCTACTCTCTGATGAAAATTCTAAAAATCAAACAAGTTGTATGATCTCTAGTCAAAACCGAAAAAAGTCATACCCACAAATTTACGTTAATCTTCACAATCCAGAAAACCAAACAATTTTCAATACTCTCAATGCAATGATTGAGACAGGATCCAAAATCACACTCATTTCCAAAGCTACCGTAGAAAAGCTAAAGCTTAAGATAATATCATCTCCTATTAAATCAATCACACAAGCCACTGGTTTTGAATCTTGTTTTTTAGGTGCTGTCTGGATCCATGTAGACTTATAGAAACACTCTAATCCCAAAAATTTTGAATTCCTGAGAGCCCACGTTGTTGAAAATTGTCCAACCAATCTCATAATTGGAAACAATTATTTTTGCCGCTTTCCCAGTATGACACTGAATTGGCATAAAGAAATCGTGAAAATAGGTCCAAACTCAATTCCTCTCATTGAATCACTACACAGTTCTGACGCTCTAAGTGGAATTATAAGATTCCCTGATCAGATAACCATACCCCCATGAAGCATGCATATTACGTACATTCCTGTATTGCCCCCGTATAATACCGTAGAAAATGTAATATTTGAACCTGTTGATCATTTTTTCTGGCAAGAATCACGCTCAATTAAGTTGTTTGCTCTTATACCCTCATAAATTGCAAATACCCACCAGCATTTTAAATTCAGAACATTGTGCACCACTTGTACTTTATACTGGCACAACATTAGGCCAAATTAGAAAGTTCGTCCCTTCATGCTTGAAAAAAAGCCAAAGACCCTAAAACCACTCAAAAAATAAATTTTTTCAGAAATTCCTGGTAATCCTCAAATTTCTGACCCTGAAAAATCACAACTCTCAAAACTCCTGTCAAAGTTTTCCTATATTTTTTTAATAATGATGTCACTCATCATATCAATACCAATTCCGCTAAAACCATAAAACAACAATCCTAATGTGTCCCTCATAATCAGCATGAAACCATGGATACTGGAATTAAGAAAATGTTAGATAAAAATGTTATTCAGCCCTCTCAAAGCGCATGGGCCAGCCCAATAGTTTTAGTCCCAAAGAAGACTGGTGGCTTTTGTTTTTGTGTTGATTATAGAAAATTAAACTGTGACTAAAAAGGACTCCTTACCCCCTTCCACGTATAAATGATATTCTCAAAACACTCAATGAATGTGCAAATTTCACGACTCCTGATGAAGCCTGGGTATTGGCAGCAGACCCCTCTTGGACTGCAATCTCAAGAAAATTAGACATATGATGTTTCAAGAAACCAATGCTAGTGTAGCTAAAGCACCATCCATTGCCCCAAAAACCCCACATACCCATACTTACAGCCTGCGCCCTCATTCATGACCTAATATTAAGTCATAATTTAATCTCATTTATCATCTCTAAATGTTAAAGAATACAATCTCAAAAAAAACAAAACCACAACTGTAATCTCAATAATAAAAACAATCTGAACGCTTTTAAGACTAATTTCCAAATCATTGATAATTAAATCCCCACACCCACTCTCTACAAGCTCTACTCATTATATAACACCTCAACTTATAAAATATGTCACATTAAGAAATGTTGCACAGTGTACGGTCTGAACCCATGTCACCAACCACTGAACAGAAGCCCCATCAAATGCCCAAGATACAACAAAGAAACCATCAGGAATTGGAAACGCCAAACACCCTTGCCCACCACAAAACCCCTAAGGACAAAAGCAATCGAGATTCAACACCTACCAACATCCAATCATCCCCTGAAGCCCCAACCCAGCTCGACAACTAATGGCTCTGCCGTTCCCCTTGCCACTTGTTCAATATCAATGCCATTTGACCACCCCAACCTATTCCCTATTTCCATAAACATTGATAAAAATATTCAAAATTGTATTTTTGGTTCAGAACATCAATCAAATTTTCCATGTTTGTCCTCCAAAAAAACTCAACCTCGATAGAAAGTACTTAAACCTGAATTCCGACAAAACGCTGCTCTCTCTCTTGCAGATAAGCAAAAATACATTTAGGTAAAATCATATCTCTGACAGCTGGCCCACCAACTTGCCGCCACGTCCATTTTTGGTCATGAGAACTTTTAGGCTCTATCATGCTCTAAACCACATCTCTATGCTCAAGCTAATTGAAATGCACAAAACATGTTTTGATGCTTTCTGTCGGCCCAACCTTCAAACCGCACCCTTAACTCCCACAGTATACTCTGAACCATATTTCTATACCCGAGCTATCTAAACCACATAAAATCTGTTAATGTTATTATTTTGCACTAGCCCAACCCCCAGAATGACTCAAGATTTGCTTAACACACATTTCAGTACTTTTTGTTGACCCAAACTGCAAAACTCACTGCTATAAAAATACGGTGCGCAAGCATTTCGTTTGTTCATTTTCAATAGCGGAAGATTTTGGGCTTTGTGGATCTCTAAGTGCATTTTAGGCACATCCGCATTTCACTCACCACTCAACTCACTGTTCAACTCATGGTGCAACCACAACTCCCCATTTTATTTGATCACTTTTATTTTAATTCTTGACTACTCAACATTCTCCCTCTTTTCATTCAGCAATTCATGTAGTTGTTCTTTTTGCGTTATTAAATTGGTAGAATTTACTTGCATCCAAATTTATTATGCAACACAGTTGAAAAGACATGGGAGCTCAGGTGCCTTTTCCATTGAGTATGCACCCAAGTTTTACAAATGGCGAGTGCTTAAAGGTCAACCCATTAATAAACGCTCCTTTAAAAAAAATCATCACCCACTCTTAGAAAACTTTTATCCCAAAAATTACCCATTGTTTGTTTTAATTGCTTGATTCAATTGCTGTACCGTGTTTCACTGTTGCATTATACGTTGCTGCTGCCCTCATCACACTAAAATTTTTTCTGTATTTCTTAACATCATTCATTTTTCAGCCATTTGCTAGTGAACCGCTTTCACGCCTATTCTTATCCTATATTATCCTTTATACGATCTCAACCGGCCTACAACTCAACCAAAAATTCCATAATCAAGCGCTCTTGACAAAATCCAATTAGCCACCCTCCACAACCGCACAAGTAAGTTCTCAGAAAATTTTAAGACCCCCAGGAACCCTTGTACACCAAAACAATCACCTACCCCATTAAATTCATGGGAACCGCCCAAAAATTTTCTTACTATTGATCAGCAAGATTTTAATTTACTTCAAGAAACTGTTTCAAAAATTCAAGACATGTACAATCAGCAGCCTGTTGCAGCCCCCCCCCGCACTCCAACCTTTTGCAGGCAATGGCGAAATAAGTTGGCCTGAATGGAAAAACAATTCTAAAATCTCGCAATTTTGGCAGAAGCCACTCAATTTGATCGTAAATTAGCTTCACTTTTTACATACCTAAAAGGATCAGCTCACACATCTTTGTACGATCTCACATCCCGCACCCCAGGCCCAAACACATGAAAACAAATAAATGATGCCTCTTTTGAACAATTTCCGCAAACTTTCCACTCTGATTTAAAAACCGATCAACTTCTCTCACGCTCTCAACACCTCAGGAAATCCGTACAAAAATACGCAGATGATATTAGGCACCTCGCTCACATAGCTAAACCCACATGGACAGGCCGTGAACCTAATGACTTAATCAAAAGACATTTTATTTTGAAACTACTCCCAAACTTGAGCTCGTGGGTCCACAATGCATCACCAAAAAACATTTGAAGAAGCAGTTTCTGAGACCCTTAAACAGGAAATCAACCAAAATTATGACTCTTGTGTCACCCTTTTTGCAACTCAGCACTCCCAAAATGCTCAAAATCAGCAATCATCTCAACAAATTACTTCCGCTTCTTTCTTACCTCCCAAACCTTATGAGAATTTTCATAATCATCCACTCACGTCATTTTCACCATACAATGAATAATTTTGAGGTTTTTGAACTTCCCTGAAAGAACTAGAAAGATTCAGAACATGAGACATACTTCATTAGAAAGAACATAAAATTTTCTAGCTATTTACTGAAAAAAATTTCGAAATATGTCAGAAACTCACAGAATAATAGCTGAAAACATCAAAAGCTACAGTATGACAGCCTTCTTGGCGGCCATATTGAAAAACTGTAATTCTTCAGTAAATCAAACAAATAGGATATTGTTCGAATGAGCTTTTTTTGAGCTTTCTAAAATGTGCTTAAACATCGAAAAATATGGAACATAGTGCAAGTAAAATGCACACCTTATGGGGGCAGCCATATTGGAAAAAAATTAAATTGGAATTGCAGGACAAACTATTCAAAAACACAAAAAACAAAAAGGGGTGAAATCAAGAGCACAGAAATATCTAACTATTTTGCTATTTTTCGAAATATGAAACTCAACCTGTATACAGTAGTGACCAAGCAAAGTTTGAGCACTTTTTCGAGCCTAGCATACTGTAGACATGAGCTAGCTATACTTTTTTTAGCAAAATAGTTTTATTTTGAAATTGTCTATCTAAAACACTTTATTTCATGAAAATCCGTTCAGTGGTTCTTGAGTTCATCTCAAAAAACCTCACTTCACTGAAATGACTTATTCAATGGTGAGCAGGTTAATCAGCTTTTACCGACTATCAAAGTGTAGGCATGCTATAACATGTAACACGGACTAATTTTTGAGCAAGCTGAATGAATTGCGATCATTTATTGTATTTATTCTCATAACAAATACCAGCGGATCAAAAGTTATACTCATAAATGTACTCAAATCCTCAAATTGTGTGAAAATGACGTGGAGTACTCGGAAATTATCAATCCAAAAACTCATACACAGCAGCAGCAACATACCCCACAACCACTACTCTCCACCAAGAACCTCTTTTCAGCCATGTTTTCAAGCTTTCAAACCACCTCAGAATTTTCGAACTAACTTCCTACAAACTGAAAATTTTTCAATGAATCCAGATGCTTTAACTAATTGTTTTTATTGTTGCTAACGCAGTCATTGCAAAGTAAATTGCAGAACTCTAATAAATGACAAAAGAATAAATCCTCAAAATCATACTGAAACACCAAGGTTGAGTAGCCCCCCTATTCCCCCCAAAATAGCTTCAGACACATGACTTACAGCGTGACCCCTCTCCGGATGGAGGCGCCCCAATATTTGTCCAGAGGGAGAGGCACAATGGCATTTTGAAGAACGTGGTCGAATGTCAATGTGATTAACAGCTACGGAACCACAGCCCAGGGTGCGGAGGATGACGTGTCTGTTTACCTGCAGCTGGACCCCCACACTGTCCTGGACCCCCTAAATCATCTCACTCTTGAGGACCCTCTACTAGCAGAAGCCTATAAGGATGAGGTTTGTCACTCCATGAGGTCCTACATGGTCAGGTCCAATCCTATCAATGAAGGTGCAATGAGATGCAAAATTCTTCCTGAAAATTCAAAACTCGATTTCAAAAGTAAATCAAAGTTGGCCACAGGCCCTGATCTCCAAGGTGGTGAAAATGATTAAAAATATAAAAGTGTAGCTGACAGTCAATCCCCATCAGAGAAATGGGAGGTTTTAGGTCAGAGGCATCCATCAATCAGGAAAATTATTGAACCCCACCACAACTTTCAGTCAGATTACTTTATGAATAAAAAATGCATGCCCAATTCTCCAATGATAACTGGGTTCCTCATCATCATTTTTTTGAGCTCAAGCTACTCTCTCTCCTCTCCAAATAAGCATACGTTTTTCATGTGTAATCATGCCAGACCAGGGCATGCTTTATCTGTTCCAAAAGAAATTATGTGCATAATGTCAGAGAATGTTGCAGAAAAATACGAGAAAATTGAAGTTAGAATTTAAACCCCTTGAACCAAACCACTCTCCACTGAAGCTGTTAAATATTATTTTGTCACCTGCACAGTCTGCACCAATTACGGATTTTTATTCTCTAAAGGAATAGTGAAATATAAAACAGAAACATTTGCTAGTGACATCCATGATTGTCTCTCTGCTTGGAAACATAAAACTTCAAAAATCAGAAACTCACAAAAATTGATTGTGATACATGGAGTACTTCTAGCACACTCAATGTGAATTATAAATATTTTTGTTATAATTTTTGTCAGCTCGTAACTAATCTCATATTAGAATATAGTACTGTTTACTCTTATGATGGTCTCAAAACTCTCTCTGATTTAAGTGACACTGGAAATTGCTTTTTACACCAGGGAGAATGCTCTACACCCTTCTCTCACATTTTATGGACCCCTATTCAGCCAAAAAAATTTTGCCCATATACACTTTTTGGAATTTTTTAGCCAACTCATTAAATAATTTTATCACCATTGAAAAAATTCAAGGCGCTTTTACAATCTCAAAACCCATAAAAATCTGCAATCAAGAAAAAATGTACACTACCCCTCAGGGCGTGATTGTACAACTCTTATCCCACTGGACTAAGACCCCCACACACTCACCCACTGAATTAACATTTGATTCAAAAAATGCTTATGACATTCCATGGGTTGCAAATATGAGAATTAATTTCATTATGAATAAAATAGAAGCTCTCAAAATCACACGTTTTTGAACTGTTTGGCTAGAACTCTGTAGGGCTGCTGATCGCTCACTTCAATTCACCTGGCAACTTTTACAAATAGACCCAAACCTAGGTGCTTGTGCCCTCCTTAAACATAATAATATATCTGCAGCATTTGCAGGTAAAGCCCTCATGATCTGGGAATGTGGCCCTGTAAATCCGAAGAAAATCTATTGGAACTTCATTGTTAATGATACTTGCTATGCATTTTTGCCTATTTTAATTAAATCAGCTCCTGGTTTGTGATCCTTGGAACTCTAGATATTGTTCCACATTCACCCACAATTAATTGTCATGAAACATCTGGTATTTTTCTTGAAGGCCCAACATGGAGAACGGAATGTGGTACTGCACATGTTAGTCAGATTCCCGTGGAAGTAGCATGGAAGGGAAAATGGACCTATACGCCCTAGATGCTCCTCAAATCACAGGTTCTTGCAGATGTGCTCACCCCACACCAATCAACCTAGCTAGATGTTATTGGACAAAAACTCGCTCAATTGAAAATCAATTAAATTGCTTAATAAATTATTCTGCATCTCTCTCACTTGATATTAGTATTGTTTTGCATTTTCTGAAAGACACTGGAAGCGCCATAGGAGAAATTATTGAAAGTTCCAAGCAATCTATTGAAGATTCATTTATCAATAGGACCTACGCAGTCACTGGTGGCCTAGCAACCCTCCTTAAAGGCCCAATTCAACTCATATTAAATACTTTAATTATCATAATTATGATTGTGCTTGCTGTTTACATTGTGTATTTGTGTGTTCTCCATAAACTCGAATTTTACCCCCATGGCTTTACTTTGTTTTAAATGTAAAGCACGTACTATAGCAGTAGAAATGACCCCCCAACTGAGCCTCCAAAATTTGTGACAGCAGCTCTAGGACTTCTACTCTCTAATGAAAATTCTAAAAATCAAACAAGTTGTATGATCTCTAGTCAAAACCAAAAAAAATTTATACTCACAAATTCACAGTAATCTTCACAATCCAGAAAACCAATCAATTTTCAATACTCTCAATGCAATGATTGAGACGGGATCCAAAATCACACTCATTTCCAAAGCTACTGTAGAAAAGCTAAAGCTTAAGATAATATCATCTCCTATTAAATTGATCACTCAAACCGCTGGTTTTGAATCTTGTTTATTAGGCGCTGTCCGGATCAATGGAGACTTATGGAAACACTCTAATCCCAAAAATTTTGAATTTCTGAGAGCCCACGTTGTTAGAAATTGTCCAACCAATCTCATACTTGGGAACAATTATTTTTGCTGCTTTCCCAGTATGACACTGAATTGGCATAAAGGAATTGTGAAAATAGGTCCAAACTCAATTCCTCTCATTGAATCACTACACAGTTCTGACGCTCTACGCGGAATTATAAGACCCTTAATCAGATGTCCATACCCCTATGAAGCATGCACATTATGTACATTCCTGTATTGCCCATGTATAATATCGTAGAAAACATAATATTTGAACCTGTTGATAATTTTTCTGCCAGGCATTGCGCTCAATTAAATTGTTTGCTCTTATCCCCTAATCAATTGCAAATACCCATCAGCATTTTAAATTTAGAACATTGTGCACCACTTGTACTTTATGCTGGCACAACATCAGGCCAAATTAGGAAGTATATCCCTTTACGCTTGAAAATCAGCCAGACTTTGAAAGCACTCAAAAAATAAATTTTTTTAGAAATTTCCGGTAATCCTCTAATTTCTGACTCTGAAAAATCATAACTTTCATAACTCCTGTCAAAATTTTCTGATATTTTTTTAGTAATGATGTCACTCATGATATTGATACCAATTCCGCTAAACCCATAAAACAACAATCTTATGGTGTCCCTCATAATTGTTGTGAAACCATAGATACTGTAATTAAGAAGATGTTAGATCAAAATGTTATTCAACCCTCTCAAAGCCCATAGGCTAGCCCAATAGTTTTAGTCCCAAAGAAAACTGGTGGCTTTTGTTTTTGTGTTGATTATAGAAAATTAAACTCTGTGACTAAAAAGGACTCCTTACCCCCTTCCCTGTATCAATGACATTCTCAAAACACTCAATGAATGTGCATATTTCACAACTCTTGATCAAGCCTGGGATATTGCCAGATCCCTCTTGAACTGCAATCTCAAGAAAATTAGACATATGATGTTTCAAGAAAGCTCCAATGCTAGTGTAGCTAAAGCACCATCCATTGGCCCAAAAACTCCACATGCCCAAATTTACAGACAGCGCCCTTGTTCATAACTGAATATTAAGTCGTAATTTAATCTCATTTATTATCCTAAATGTTAAAAAATACAATCTCAAAAAAAACAAAACCACAACTCTAATCTCAATTATAAAAATAATCTTAACACTTTTAAGACTTAATTCCAAATCATTGATAATTAAATCCCCACACCCACTCTCTACAAGCTCAACTCATTATATAACGCCTCAACTTATAAAATATGTCACATTAAGAAATGTCGCACAGTGTACGGTCTGAACCCATGTCACCAACCACTAACAGAAGCCCCATCCAAACGCCCAAATACAACAAAGAAACCATCAGGAATTGGAAACGCCAAACACCCTTGCCCACCACAAAACCCCTAAGGACAAAAGCAATCGAGATTCAACACCTACCAACATCCAATCATCCCCTGAAGCTCCAACCTAGCTCGACGACTAATGGCTCTGCCGTTCCCCTTGCCACTTGTTCAATATTTCTACCTATGTCTGTCCATTGGATATCAGCTGTGCCACAGCATGTGGTATGTTTGCTGACACAATTGGCGCCTACTCGAATGTCTTTGGCATCGCCACTGTTCAACACACAACTAACCCCAACAACGTGCAAGGCTTTAATCACGTCAATGCCCATTATTTTGAAGCCTTTTATAATTGTTTGAGCAATTTTATTGCCACTCGTATGGTCCAACGCGTACCACCAGGAGGCGCATAAGCTCATATGCCTCTGCCAGTTGCCTACAAAAACATCGGACGCCCCGGCAACTAATGATTAAAATGATCCATTTTCATGTTTAATCTTTTTATGTACCTTGAAATGTAAGGATGAGTAGCACTATCCCAAACTCTAAAAAAAAGAAAAACAGGGAAGAAATGTAATGCCGTTTTAATTACTTAATTAATGTATATCTTTAAATTCAAGTCTATTCTCTTTGCTATCATTTCCAACATTTACATTTAACACGCATTTTTGGATCTTGTAATTTATTCCCAAACTCAGCCGTTAACATAAAAACTCAATGCCATTTGACCACCCCAACCTATTCCCTATTTCCATAAACATTGATAAAATATTCAAAATTGTATTTTTGGTTCAGAACATCAATCAAATTTTCCATGTTTGTCCTCCAAAAAAACTCAACCTCAATAGAAAGTTACGTAAACCTGAATTCTGACAAAACGCTGCTCTCTCTCTTGCAGATAAGCAAAAATACATTTAGGTAAAATCATATCTCTGACAGCTGGCCCACCAACTTGCCGCCACGTCCATTTTTGGTCATGAGAACTTTTAGGCTCTATCATGCTCTAAACCACATCTCTACACTCAAGCTAATTGAAATGCACAAAACATGTTTTAATGCTTTCTGTTGGCCCATCCTTCAAACCACACGTTTAACTCCCACAGTATACTCTGAACCATATTTCTATACCCGAGCTATCTAAAGCACATAAAATCCGTTATTGTTATTATTTTGCGCTAATCCAACCCCCAGAATGATTCAAGATGCTTAACACACATTTCAGTACTTTTTGTTGGCCCAACCTTCAAAACTCACTGCTATAAAAATATGGTGCGTGCGCAAGCATTTTGTTGATTCATTTTCAATAGCGGGAGATTTGGGGCTCTGTGGATCTCCAAATGCATTGTAGGCAGGTCCGCATTTCACTCACCACTCAACTCACCATTCAACTCATTGTGCAACCACAACTCCCCATCTTATTTGATCACTTTTATTTTAATTCTTGACTACTCAATCTTCTCCCCCTTTTCATTTGTCAATTCATGTAGTTATTCTTTTTGTGTTATTAAATTGCTAGAATTTACTTGCATTCAAATTTATCTATGCAACATGGTTGAAAAGACATGGGAGCTCAAGTGCCTTTTCCATTGAGTACACACCTGAGTTGTTACAAAATGACGTTCTAAGGCAGACAAAACTGATCGCTAAAAATGTTTACTTGAAGGTGATTTAATGTTATTATTCTGATATTCATTGAAAAAGTAAAAGAACATCAAATAAACTTATTTATTACACGATCCATATGTTAGCACAAAATGCAAATAAAGACTTATTTGTCGGCCATCATTCCACCCACTCACTGATTTTGGAAACTAAAAGAAAAGCTTGCATTCTGAGCAACTTTACTTAGACTTTTATGACATACTAAACAGACTAATTTTTGTAATTTCCTAAGCATGAATTGTATACATATTTGGGAGGACTGTGAACAAATGCGTTCAGAAAAAGCAAACACTGTACTTTGCAATTTCCACAAAATATTTAAGATAATTTTAGACATGTATGGGCTCAGATGCGTAACCAGCCAGGGGCCTACCCCCTCCCCCAAATGAAAAAATGTTTTTATTTTTCACAAGGGTCCCCAAAGTAAAAAATTCAAAATTCTCGAAGTCAACTAAACAGAACAGCCAAACTGCATTTTTAGCGTACTTTTTAGCCTCTAAACTCGAAATAATCAAATGCTTTGTGCCGGATTTCTTATTTTCTATCTTTTTTTCACCTTAGAAGCCCAGATTTGACTTAAAAATAGCGGATATGTCATAAACTTTTGGCACTTAGCGCCGACTCATTATTTTCTGCATTTTTTTAATTTGCAAAACCGCTAAATTAAATACAAAGAAAAGAATTTTGTAATGTTTTGGTGTCAAGCTTTGACTTAATATTGGGAAACTAGTCAAACCAATAGGTTGTAGGATAGATTTTTGATATCCAAGTATGAAATCAAACAAGAAAATTTTTGGATTCTCCAATGATCTACTCCACCATGGCATAGATCTTGTCAAGAAACGCTGAAAAATGCCTTATTTTCGCGTATGTCATGATGAGTCCTGATATAAAAGACTTCAAAAATTTTGCTCCTTCCCTTAAATAAAATCCTGGTTACGCCCCTAAGTGGGCTATTGATAAACAAAAAATCCCAAGTTTTGTAAAAATAGCTAAACCTCATCAAATGTTTACACTGTTTTTACATAATGTACTCAGGCACATAGCTGGCCTTCCAATTTTGAGGGGACCGACACCAATTTTGGGGGTCTGGGGTCCAAAAAGGCCAAAAATAACACAAAATAAAATCTGAAAAGTCCTATTTTTTATGGTTTTTTGCTGAATTTTGGGGGGTAAAACCGGCCCCCTTCTCCCATTCCTCCAGAGCTATGTGCTTGAATGTACTCGCAAATCAGCATAAAAAAATTCATTGCAAAACTTTTGTCTCCTATTCGGAATTAGACACCTTATCAACCAACCACTGCACCTACAATTAGCAGACCAAACTGAAAACTTGCATGAAAAAAGGCTTCTGTGGCATAATGGTATAATAATAGCACCATATCAGTCAGTAAACTAAGCAATCACTGATTAAACTTCTAAAACATTTTATTACACTGAGCAAAATATAATGCAAGAAATTACAAAATCAGATCACAATTCATAATTGCACAAAATATCAGATCATATACAAATCATATGCACAAAATAGATCTTAGAATCTCAAGAACAGCACCCTCCTCCATCTCAAAACTTTGTTTTACGAATCCCCTAACTTATTGTTTAGTGCATGCAAGTTTTGGAGCAAATGATCTCTGTATTGTTAAAAATGACTTCAACAGAATCATCTGTATTTCAAAGGAACCTCAATGGTTTGCCAGCAATTGGAAACATTACATGATAAAAGGAATTGAGGAAAACTTCAGCCAATGAAAGGCATCTAATACTTACTACCACCTACCATTCTAACTCCTCGGACCCAGAACTTAAGTTCACATTTTCCCCATGAAGCCGTTACACGTATGATAACAATAAGGCACATATAGATAATACACAATATGAAAAGCAAGTCACAAACTACCTTACTCATATCCACCAGATTCACAAACTACCTAAAGATAGCTCATCATATCACAAACAACAAGAATAGTGCCTGCCGGACCGAGAAAAATCAAAATTTTTAAAAACTACGAGTTAAATACAATTAACCTTTTGAAGTTCAAGAACTTTTTCTTATTCAGTGCTTGCACACTTGCTACTACTGCAAGCTGTGCTGCTGCCCGCCCACTAGCCCCCTTCTAACTTGCTTTTCCCTACTTACATGTTTAAAATTGCACACAAAACTTTAGTGAATCACAGAATTCCAATGGTGGCTCTGTCTTCAGAACAGTTAGAGCATGGGCGTCTAACTAGAGGCGGGCAGCAGCACAGCTTGCAGCAGTAGCACGTGCAAACAATGACTGTCAAGAAGCCAACAAATGCTAAAATGCAAATAATGAATTTGTAAACAATAATTGACATTTCAAATGATATCATTTTTCAATATTTCAATGCAAAAGGTATACTCTATGCATCTTAACACATACCTATAGAACTATAGTACTGAACCACACTTTCTTAGCACCATTCTGATGATCATTGCCACGTGCTAATGAAAATTTTGGCCATTAACACCTCATGCTAATGGAAAACAAAGAATTTTTGGGTAAAAGTATACTAATTTTAATGCTACGCTTCTTTATGTAAAGGGTCTGAAATTCGCAGAAATTTTTGGCACTTTGCTCTGAAAATGAGTAATTATGTGTTCTATATATATATATATATATATATATATATATATATATATATATATATATATATATATATATATATATATATATATATATATATATATATATATATATATATATATATATATATATATATATATATATATATATATATATATATATATATATATATATATATATATATATATATATATATATATATATATATATATATATATATATATATATATATATATATATATATATATATATATATATATATATATATATATATATATATATATATATATATATATATATATATATATATATATATATATATATATATATATATATATATATATATATATATATATATATATATATATATATATATATATATATATATATATATATATATATATATATATATATATATATATATATATATATATATATATATATATATATATATATATATATATATATATATATATATATATATATATATATATATATATATATATATATATATATATATATATATATATATATATATATATATATATATATATATATATATATATATATATATATATATATATATATATATATATATATATATATATATATATATATATATATATATATATATATATATATATATATGTTCTATATATATATATATATATATATATATATATATACATATATATATATATCAGAAATTGCATTTCAAAAGGAAAAATGTCAAATTTTTTGGCGCTTAGCATCATTTCAAGACAATTCTTGGTGCTTTTTGCACCTGAAACCCAGAAATTACTTAAAGTACACTATCGAAAGTCGAACAACTCTGTTTTTACCACACTAAAATTGCTACTGTATCATATTCTAGTACCCAAAAATTTGTGCAAACAAATTGTACAACAAATTTTGTGGACCATCATTCGTACACGTACAAACGGACCTTAAACAAAAAAAAATACTGTGGGAGGGATATTCACCCCTTACAACAAAACCACATACAATTTGTTTCTCACGAGCATCCCCCAAAGTAAGAAATGATAAATTCTCGAAGTGTGATTAAACAATTGCCAAAGCATGTTTTTGTTTAGTTTTGAGCTAGTAAACACAAAATTAGGCGGTGCTGTGTGCTGGATTATATGTTTCTATGAAGTTTTCTCCTTTAAACTGTCCAAACATGAAAGAAACACCAAATTTTTCTGGCACTTTGCGCCTAATCACCAATTTTCTGTTTATTATTCCTCATGGAGCAAAAAGTCGAGTACAAATATGAAAAGTCAAGAAAATTATTTATGTATTGGAGGATGAGAAATCAGCTGCACAATAGTTGAAATGATAAAGGTTTTGTGTATAAGTGTGACATAGACTGAAACCTTTTGTCGACAGAATGTTCAAAAATGCACTTTAATTTTGTCTACCCCATGGCCCCTAGTGATCCTTCAGATATGAGCTTGAAAAATTTGACACCTTCAAATAAAATCCTTGCTACTGGCCTGCTTATACCAGTTCTTGATATTATTGTGGCCCAGAAAGTTTATTTTTGCACCCTTGGATTGGTCAGGTCGTGCATGTACATGCAGTGCATATGTTCTTCAGTTAAAAAATTCCTGTCCTAAACACAAATGAAGAAGCACAAGTGCTTGTTATACAAGCATTTCCCAAACATAGTTCAGGCAAATGACAGAAATGCATGCTAGATTTCCAATTTTTTTGCCAAACAGTATGTTATGCAAGAATTAAGAAACTTTTGCCAGATTTTTGTTGCACAAATTGCTTCTCTATGCACCTTTACTTTGTCAGGTAACGCTATATACTGATTGTTTCTTGCAATTTATATAAGTTAATCATACCAAAATATCTTAATTTTTGTGAATTGCTTGACTATTATATTCTCGCTTGAAAAGGCAAAAGAAAATTGCCTATATGATTGCATCGTTTCTTTCATGTCTTATGCAAGCCTGCATACAAAATTGCACAAATTTAATAACATATTCTAATTAATATTATTATTACGGGCAATATAATGTACGTACATATTATATCTGGCGGAAGCACGCTGAGAAATGCGAAAAAAGGGCAATTGCAAAAGAGATTAATATCAGAGTGGATGGAAGTTGATTTAAGCAATCAGGGAAACAACGCAAAACTGCAAAAGTCAATTTTAATTCGACAGTTATCCAGAATTAATCTGGATAATCCACTTAAATTAGTAAAAAAACAAGCATTTTATAGCATTATAGATGTACTAAAGTATAGACAGGCTTTAGCATGTTAGTATGTGCAAATCTGCTTTAAACATGCAAGTATGATTCCACTATGTTAAGTGACGGATGCGTTAGAACAAGAGCAGCACACAAAATACAGCTTGCACAGGGACAAAAGGGGCAAAAGTTCAGAGAAAGTGAAAATACTATGGGCGTTGCCCAAAAGCATGTAAAACATACCCAATCCATGTAAATGATCCCCAAAGATCAGCAGACCCAAACCCTAACCTGGCAGCTCGCCAGATCATCCATCAACCTGAGAAAAATTTGGAAGTCTATATAAAGCAGATTACAATGCATACTTGGCTCAGTCACATTATTGTTTTCTGTCAATTGGTACTTCTGACTCCAACCTTCAACTTATTCCACTTAAATTCGTATTGTCAGCTTCATTCCCCAACCAACGTTTATATTTTGTATTCACAAATCACGACTTGTCATCTTACTGTGTTTCATATTGAACTATATAATATGATGCTAATGCTACTTAGTATTTGTCCACTCAAGTTCGTCATTTATGATAAAAATGTGAGTGATTGTTCTTGTCTCACCCAAATTCTGTTAAGTGTCTAGTGTCTAACATGGTTAAAGGATTATTCTAAGCAAAATAATCCAAAAGTCTCTGTGTTCTTGATAAACAAGTGTCACTCCATTTGCAATAGGTTGAGTGAATAAATTAAGTTTAAAGAAGTGCGCTAAACTGATCAAAGCGTGCTAAGGCAAAAGAACAATAACAATAATATACCTAAAGAAATAGGTTTAATTGCACTAAACGTGACAACTTTCATCTAGGACTGCACATCATGAAACAAATAGCAAGCTGCTAAACAACATTTAGCCCACAAACTTTTGCTAGCATGGATTACAGTAGAATACAAAAGTCAACTCCAAAGAAAAATTTCTGAAATTAGAAAAGGAATTGATAATAACTTACACTGAATGAGCCATATATACTGATTCACATGCTCCCTCAGTGCAGAATGTATATGTCCACCACTTTGACTCTCCGCACCAGCAAAAGCTAACACATTAAAATCTATCAGGTAAAACTTTTTTCAGTAATCTATAATTACCGTTTTTTTTGATTTTGTAGTAGGAAGTTACGCAAACAAGCTCCATTTTTTTAAGTATTTGATGTATTAATGCTACAATTTTCCGTAGCAACTGAAAAATACTACTTTGTGTTGTTATATTCTTACACCTAAGGGCATATCAGCTGGGGGCAGGCCATCAGTTCCCCCCTCCCCCATGCAACTAAAAAATATTTTTATTTTTTACAAGGGTCCCACAAAATAAAAAATTAAAATTCTCAAAGTCTCCTAAAAGGACAGCAAAAATGCGTTTTTAGCACACTATTGAGCTACTAAAGTCAAAATTTTCTGGTGCTTTGTGCCGGATTTCTTATTTTCTATCTTGTTTCCTATATTAGAAGTTCAGATTTGACTTAAGAATAGCAAATATGTCAAAATTTTCTGACGCTTTGGCCGATTTATTATCTTCTACATCAGTTAAATTTGCAAAGCTGATAAATTAAATGGAATGACAAGAAATTCGAAAGGTATTGGAGTCAAGCTTTGACTCAATATTGAGAAATTAGTCATACACATAGGTCAGGAGATAGATTTTTGACACACAAATTTGAAATCAAGCAAGAACATTTTTCAATTTGTTTATAATTCTTCCTTCACCATGGAATAGATCTTGTAGAGAAACGCTAAAAAATACCATTAGTTTTGCATATCTCCTAATGGTTCTCAAGATATATAGGACTTCAAAAATCCCCTTCCCAAAATAAAAATCCTGATTACACCCCTGACCTGCCTACATAGGCACATGAACAATACACAATAAAAAGTACTGCATAAGTAGAGCACACAATCATTTGCTACAAATATCTCAAGAATCTCTATTAATGTTACTATATTTTTCCGAAAATGCAGTGTTTTGTTAAAATATGAAAAAATTTTGAAAAAGTGATTCTTCCCTTAAACGTGGGATTCTTTTTGAAATTTGTCAAGCCAAACGGATATATCAATTTTATGATTTCCACAAAATTTTCAGCATAAAATAGCTATATTTCGGACGCTTTGCTTCATATCAGATTGTTAGCTCATTCATTTTTGGCTTTTAGACAGATATAGGTAAACAAAAAGCTGTGACTTCAAATCCAAATGAAATTTATGTGCAAAGTTTAGCTTAGAGTATTTGACACATTTACCAACAAAGCAATGCAGCAATGTTTTTCAAAAATTTTGGTCTTATCCAAATCAAAAAAACTTTCCCACATTTTATAGCTAGTGTAGAACATTACTCATATGATTTACACTCAGGTATTGCCAATTTCTTCTGCCATCCTAATATTCCTCTCAAAGGACTTCCCTTTTGGAAGAAGAGACCTAGAATCTAAATGGATTAAAAGATAGATATTGAGTGTCTTCTGGTGAATAAAACACTGCAGTGATGTGCATTTGTGATTGAATGTCAATTGGGTTGCCAAATGCCACATTGCTGACCCAAGTTTTTAGCAAAAGCGTAAAGGCCAAAATTGTGCGGTCTACGTCAAAACCTTGATTAAGAAGCTTAATCATAAACGTTATATAATAACTTATTCAAATCATTTAAAATAAACCTGTGGAACTGCAAATTGTCCCCAGCAGTAGAAGAAGTAAAATTGCATAAAACTGCAATTAGCCAAGAATCCACGTTCAAAGAGCCAGAAGCATGCAAGGCATTACAAAAATATGAGGAAAGTGAACTTGTTACTTACAACGGCATTCTGTTGCAAGACAGTGAAGTATTCCCTAAATTATCAGAAATTTGGGCTAGATTTGTAGAAAAATTGATGGATGAAAGTGTATACTATTTCAACAGAAACAAATTCCAACATTTCCAGCCATTTGAACCTAAACAGCTTTCAACAGATAGCTTTGCTGTTGCAACACACAAGCATGCAATTGATCATGATTTTATCAGAATAATTTGAGCTCCCACTGATTAATACAGTGAATGAATGGTAAGAAGTGCTTACAGCTTAGGTCAATGCAGATGACTTCAAAAGATTTTGAAATGCCCCATCAATGATCTTTTACGGCAATTTCTTAGCTGATATAGGCATTCTCTGGAAGGCTAACATACATAGATTTGTTGAAATTCTACTGGTATTGCCACAGCTGATGCCGAACATGGATTTTTGAGCTTAAAGTATATCAGATATCGACAGGCGGACAAGCCTTGGTAACTCTTGACAGTTTTACTTAGATGTAAGAGAGAAATGGAAAGGTGGAAATCCCAGCCACCCAAAGTTGGCCATTTCCCATCCACCCAGGAGGAAAAATGTTTTACCCCTTCCCACAATTTTCAGGCAAAAATCAAATTTTCAGGCATTTTTTGCCATTTCTGGTCAAAAATTGAAGACTTTCCCAACTTCTCCCCCTTGAAAATGGCCAGGCATCCCCTACCAGATTGTAGAGCCACCACATGTATGCTACTCTATAGAAGCACTTAAATAAACTAACAAAAGTTGGCCCAACATTCCATCCCTCTATTGAGAAAAAATTTTCCTTCAATTTTAGACAAAATTCACCATTTTTAGGTGCTTTTTTTGCCATTTTTGGGTAAATATCAGGGACTCACTTTATCACTACTACCGCTTACTGGTTGGGTACTACAACAAAAAAAATTTAGTAGGTACAAGTATACACCCATCCCATAGGTGCGCAAGGTCAAACTTCTAGAGAGGGGTAAAAACCAAAAATTGGCAGATAGCTATAAGCTTTATAAAAACGGTTTATATAGCCATTTTTGGCTCAGAAAATAAGCTATATAGCCTTTTTGGGCTCAGTCTACTAGCTAAACAGCCTTTTTGGACTCACAAACATAGCTATATAGCCTTTTGGACTACAAATAGCTATTTTGCCTATTTTGGAGTCAAGAAATTAGCTATATATCTTTTTGAAACTCAGAAAAGACAACTACTCACCATTTCTGAGCTCACACGGTATGTTTCTGAGTCTAAAGAGGCTATATATTTAGTTTCCTGAGCCCAAAAAGCTCATATAGCTAATTTTCTGAGCCAAAAAAGGAAATATAGCAAAATTTTTCTGGCCAAAATAGCTGTACAGCTAGCTATCAGTCATTTAGAGCCCAAAGGCATTAACACCTACCTCTAACACCCTTGCTCTTGTATGACCCATCTGACCTTTACAGAATTATCACTTTCCCTAATCTAGCACAAACTTGATTTACAGGCTGGCTGCAGTCAACCCATTTTAGTAAGAGACATTCAAAACATGTTATTTATTGATACACCATTTCTAGTTATAGTATCAATATTCTAATGTTGTGCAATGTGCACCTGTATTGTAGGCTTGTTGCACCTAAACACCCTACTATGCATCAGGATCAATGGTCCCACAATTGAGAAGTTCAATCCTTTTCCATATGCTACTGTATGGGTTAAATGGGGACATTGTTTGACTGATGCAGATGCCAACCATCCAAATGAAGGAAAGCCTAGAAAAGGACAAGAATTAGATCATGACACAATATACAACACTCAAACTAATGGTACTTTTAGGTATGAAAACTTTTTTTGAAAAGTTTGGATTTTATAATCCTAATAGGAAGCATGTCAGAAAACATCAAAAAATGCGGTTTTTGTGAGATATCCTAACCGAGATATAAACCAATTCAACTTATGTCCGCCCACCCCTCCCCCTCACTTGGCCAAATCCTAGATACAGGCCTGCATATTCATATTTTCTGTTTGGTCAGGAAGTTAATGTGCAACTTAAGGGAAAACATTTCCTCAGGACAGTTTGTTTTTGGTGAAAAGTATATGGATTGACATGCCAGAATGGCCATAAATTTGTACAGAAAGATCACAAACAACAAATTTGGCAGGGGCTATTGGCATAATAACTATGCAAACCCAGAAGATGACTGCAAAAAGTGAGTTACAAATTATTCCAGAATGTACACACTTTAACAAATACTGTTTCGATTCAACTAAGTATGTTTGGCTTTGAAAAGGCGGCATAACATTAGCTGTAAGTTATTATTAGAAGTAAAATGAGACCAGGATGGAATTAGGACAATAGAATGGGGATCAGTTTCCCGCATATTATTCAATTTGATTGGAAAAAATTTGGTATAACACGCCACTCAATTCTTTGCATCAGATTACTAATTTCAAAGCAAATGTGTTTAAAATATAACAAAATAATTGTGTAACTATTGCAACATTGGTGTATGATGGGCTTTTTATCTTCAGCACTTTGCACTACACTTTAACTGATTTAACTGATCTTTATTCATGGCTCACAAAAGGTCATTCACCTATGCTAAACTTGTCATTATAAGGATACTGAGTCATTTGTCCAATCAAGAACAGAAAAATTCCTGCCATGAGTACATAAGTGTGTCACGCCTGGTAGTGGTCAATATAATAATTGTACCTAATAATATAATATACTTTTTCATACTAGGTTACTCTGCGTGGTCTATTTGCACATCTGTCGAGACCTTTATAATAATAGGATTCATATGTTTGGATCAATATACACTTGACCCACTTAACGGGCTGACCTGTGTTAGTTGTATAGTCACCAGCACGGACTGAGCTGTCTTATGTGAGCCTTGCAGCGAATATATTAAGGTGCATGCACGCATATAAAACCGGTGCTATTGGGCGAACCCAATTGTCTTTATCAGGGCTGACTCCTCACTCAGCAGTTTTTACGTGCTAAGCTCGGACCGGTTCTCTTCAGTTGTTATGTCCCTTCAATATATGCGTTGAATTCATGTTGTTCTAACGTGCGCATCAGGTGTCAATAGATTACTGTAGTATGGTCTTTCTACGTGACACCTCCATCCTTAGCTTTGATTGTCCTCGATCAATAATAGCTGCTACAGACTCCACAAGATATGTGACTATCCCACCACTGCCACCAAATATGTCACGCCCAGTAGTGGTCAATATATAATAATCATTAATATATTCACTTGGGTCACTATTTTCTGTAATAAGAAAAAAGTCTTGCCACAAGACATTTAATGCATTGACGTACGCAAATAACACGGAATTTGTTAAATAAGTAACATTTCTACCAAAAAATGTTATGAAGAATAAATTCATTATTATCTTCAAAAGAGTCAAAAAGTTTGAAATGTACTTACCTTTGGCCTCACTGTGGTCCCATTTCATTCTGCTTTTCTTTGCCTCGTCCTTTCACTCGCTTTCTTTGATTCCTTTGCCTTGCAACTTCTCCAAAATTGGCGGCGCTGAGTTGCTATGTCGTGCATCATGGATTGGGCACAAATGACAAGTGCACTCCAGTATGAATTTGAACAGCGACCTAGCTCTTTTCTGCGTACGATGTGGCCCTGGAACATTATCCCCTTGTGCAAAATGTATGGAAACATTTTTGGTTATTATTGGCATCAGATTCTTTATAATCAACTCGACCATTTTAGGGTCTTTTTCAGTAATTAGTTACTAAAGATAGCTTGAAATACGGATGATTTTTGTTTTCGATCTCAAAAACATCCTCAATATCGGAGTCGTTTTCACTTATGTTTTTTGGGTCCTGGGCATGTAGATAATTGCTTGCATAGAATGGTTGATCAGGGTCGTTTGGGGGATCATGAGATATTGCATCATTGGCAATTTCCTCATCATCGCTAATTGTGATTATCTCAATTCCATTGTTGACGGTGCTAAATGGCCCAAAACTTCCTGGCTTAAATCCGTTTCTTGGAGGCTCATTATTGTCTTGATTTTCCGGGAGGGGGAAAATGTATAGTATTCACGTTTCCTTCTGTATTCACTTTTGGGAGAAGAACGGTTTCAGTTTTTCTCTGCTTCGCGTCATAGATGAGCGTCATAGATGAGAATCTTTATCTTCACAATATGCATTTCTTAAATGATCAACTAAATCATCAAAGGTGGCTTCCCTTATCGCTTTTTGTGCGCTATTAAGGGTGGCAAGGTCTGGTCCTACAAGGTTTGACTCCAAAAGTGCGATCTTATATTCTGATGATGCATTTATTATACCTTGCAAAGTCATATATTTATTAAATTTTTGGTACCACTCGCTAAAATTTTCACCAAAACTCCTAGAAAATGCTTTGGATGGTTGGGTATTAAATATAGTTTTGAGACGTAACAGGGAATCTGCATTTTCATTAGTTTGCATAGAATCTCTCAAATCTTGCATTTCTTGAAGTAGTGGTTGTCCAAAATCTTCAAATGATCTTCTTAGCATTATTTCTAATTCTTCAGGATCTTTAGCCATTTTACGAGTTAGTGGTTTAGTAGATTTTTGAAAACCAAAATCTCTAAAGCGATTTAAAACTTTCTGAGAAAACTTTGGATTTTGGATAACTGTTGAAGTACTTGGGCTATCACTCTGAATTGGCACCTTAATACCGCGTAAATATGATTCACTTAAAGGAGTGCTGGATATAAATGAGCAACTAGATAAAAAGAAGATCCTTTGAAAATAGAATTGAGAAGCCTTTGTTGCGCTGTTAATGATTCTTCAATATTCTCTATTTGCTCTTTAGACAAAGTAAAATTGTCTGATTTCTCAGTTGAACTATTTTCTTCAGAAATTTTACTTTTGTCTTCTGAATCAATTTTGCAGGTCTATAATTCTGTTTTTAACTTTCAATTTCAATTCAATGTGGGTGATTTTTGAAGTCTTCCCACCAACTGCTATTGCTAACAATAATAATAACCTGTTTATAGAGGAAAAAAAAGGTGCCAAGGAACGTTGTACACCGTTACTCAGCAAAATTTGGGGCCCCTAATAACTGGCTTACGTGGTTTATCGACTTTTTTTTGTCGCTTATTACCTATGCCTATCCAGTGTCTCACCAGTCATATTTTCACACTGTTTACTTTTTACAGTCTTATATCTACGACTTAAAGTATTGGTTATTTGTATTTTTCCGCTCATTTAAACGGATTTCTATGATACAGCTTTAGTAACACTATAAACAATAATTTTCCAGTGAGAATTTGCTAGAAAGAATAAAAAAATAGTTACTGGAAAATATTGTTAACTTCTACAATAAAAATAAACGTTTCTTGAAAGCTAAAATATGGAAAACTTTCGAAGGGACAGTAGAACAGTGCCATATTTTTTAAGAATGAGGAAAAGTATGAAACAGAATTATTGAGCATGCAAAGACAAAGAAATCAAAATGAAGTAGATAAGCAAGCAAGCAATTCCAATTGTTGTAGCTATCGTCAAGTTTTTCCGTCTTCACTCCGTCCTGTCAGTCTTGCTAAATTTGTTACGCCCAATGTATATGAGGACTGTTGGTGAAGAGAAATTACTGATTTCTCTTAATTTTATTTCACAAAAAAGAATAAGAGCAGATCAAAAGAAATGAGTTGATTAAGCGTGATATAGATATAAGTATACAATTGGGGTGAACAAGAATAAATGACAGGTGCAGATTCAAAATAAGTCGGAGCAAAAAGTTAACTTACGGTTAACAGACAGGCGACGGAAAATATATGATCAAAATTTGGCGCGACTACTTTCAAACTGGACCGGTGAACGCAGAGTTAGAACTGAACGACTTCTATTAGCGGTCATTGGCTTTTATTCCCTGCTTTTAGGTGGTGTTTTACGCTTATCTTTTTGACCTTTTGTGGTCAGCACGTTGTGATCATAGTTAAGCTCACTGCAGGCTAGAGATGAAAGTCTTTTAGCGTGTATGCTTTTGATTGTTCCGCTTATTACCCATCTCATAATCTTCTTGAAGGTAGTCATAACTGATGAGTCTCCTGTAGGTCATTTGAGGTCAATGAGAAAATATTTATGATATTCTTAGTTGAGTTAATGCTAACTCGAGACATTGGGTAAATATTTATGAGTTTAAAACTACGTTTAATTTGGTAGTTTCTGGTTTTTGCCGGTTTTTAGGTATGTGAGCTTGATTGAAAGTAATTGATCAACAAAATTCCTTCATGCAGAATTCGCCCTTTTGGTAAATATTTAGAATTTTAAAATCTTTTGGGGTGAACAGTACTCTGGGTCAGCAGGTGAATATTTTTTGCAAATTCGTAACGCCAAAATTGATATGGATAAATAACGCGCAGTTATAAAATTAAAAGTACCTAAGCTTTTATCCTGTTTACAAAGTAAATTAGCGTACGGAAGTACATATATTACGAAAGTAAAATTAAAGTTAAAATTCACTCTGTGTGACAAGTGTTACCTATTTAGTTTCATACAATTCCAACAAGTCAGGCACAGGGCCTTTGAATTGAAATAGACGTTTTTTATGGATCTCACTTTTTATTTTATCACAAATCCTTCAAATTTTCCAGCGCCCTGCACGGAATTTATAATTCAGTTATGTGCAAATCATGGTTTTAATGTCAGTATTGCTATAATCTACTTAATTGCAAAAAGACAGACAGCACTCTTCATAACCAATTCAGGAAATTTTTAGCGCCGCATCCCTCTCAGCCCTTCAAGAGTTGTATGATTGCTCCAAGAATATAACTAGAATTATTCCAAAAATTATTCTATTCATTCTGAATGGATAGAGCATAGTTCGAAAATGTCATAAAATGGACTGTGCTACAGGCATCCTACATATTTCTTGAGATGGGGCTGCCCACCTTAGAAAAATCCAGCAAATATCCCTGATTATGAGTATAAATTTAAAAATTGTTGCTGGCTACACAGTATGCAACACAACCCAAGCACCATACAAATTTCTGGAACTACTTATTTACCCATTCTCTCTTATCTTTCTAAAGTATCAACACGACCTGAAAATTTATCCTCACAAGGTAAAATAGCATTTTTTAAACACATCTTTTAGGTTTATCACCTTGATCAATACAACGGAATCGGAAATTCAAAGATAAGCTTTGTTAGTCCATCCTGCCTGCAAAATGTATCAAATTTGATACAAGCATACAGAGAAGAAGATCTTAAAGCATGCTGCAGATGTCCTTGCATGGCAGATGATGTTCTTAGGCAGACAAAACTGATTGGCAAAAATGTCTTCTTGATGGTGTATAAATGTAATTATTCTGATATTCATTGGCCATCATTCCACTCACTCACTGATTTTAGGTAGCAAAAGGAAAAACTCGTGTTCTAAGCAATTTTACTTAGACTTTTTATGACATGCTAAACAGACTAATTTTCATAATTTCTTAAGCATGAATTGTATACAAATTTTGGAGGACTGTGAACAAATGCGTTTAGAAAAAGCAAGCACTATACTTCGCCATTTACACAAAACATTAGCATGATTTTAGACATGTATGGGTTCAGGGGCATAACCAGCAGGGGGTCTACCCGCTCCCCCAAAATGAAGAAATATTTTTATTTTTCACTAGTGTGTCCAAAGGAAAAATTTAAAAATTCTCCAAGTCAAATAAAAAGGACAGCCAAAATGCCTTTTAGCATACCTACTTTTTAGCCTCTAAACTCAAAATTTCCCAATGCTTTGCACTGGATTTCTTATTTTTTATCTTTTTTCTCACCTTAGAAGCCCAGATTTGACTCGAAAATAGTGAATATGTCATAAAATTTTGCCGCTTTGTGCCGACTTATTATTTTCTGCATTAGTTCAATCGGCAAAACTGCAAAATTGAATACAAAGAAAAGAGTTTCAAAATGTTTCAGTGTCAAGCTTTCACTTGATATTGAGGAATTAGTCATACCAATAGGCTGAAGGATAGATTTTTGATATCCAAGTTTGAAATCAAGCCCGAAAATCAATTCACATCCCATGTTTTCTACGCTTTTTTGAACTAAAACTATATTAGTTGACCAGGGTGATATAAGAGGACGAATTATACCTTTGTTTTCCAAGCTTTGCACTTCAGTCATTACGATTTCTTTTCCTGAAAGACTTGTGCAATCGGGGTGCTTATGTATAGGCATGTTACCTTCAGTCTCTATTATGTATTTGGTTAGGTCCGTTTTCCCTGTATCCATTTCATCCCTGGCATAGAGGTTGGGATATTTTGTCAGGACCTCAATTATTTCTTGCTTTTGAATGTTAGTTAACAATGAAGAGACATCCGCATTTTGTTGGATCCAAGTCTCAACGTAATTTATTTTGCATTAGCTTTTCCTTGCTTGTCCTGTTGGGTTCTTATTGCTCTCCGGGGATGCCATTCTTTCTTCTATTTTGCCATTTGTTGGATTATTTTTGTTATGTAGATTAACGGTGCCAAGACGTGTGCCTCTATGCATTTGAACTTTGTATGAATTTAGGTTCATTATTTGCACAGGAATCTGGTTACTTATGTACATGATACAAATTGAGTGCCCTAAAAGTACATTTTCCTTGATATCTTGGGTGGTCGGGTTAAAGAAAACCACATCTTCTGGCCAATATTTTTTTGAAGTTTTTGTTAGAGTAACACAAACCAAACATGGCACAATTTCTTCATCTTCATCTAGTATTACTGTGCTTCTATTTCTGGTGAATTACAAGTCATTCCCATCATTGGTATAGCAACTTCCTTGAATTTTATTGTCCATTTTTGCCAATTGAATGAGATATTTTCAAATCTGGCAAGAAAATTTATCCTCAAAATGAGTTCTGCTGGACATTTTTTTAAATATAAACTAATAAGGTTTCTCTTACGTCGTCTACTTTTATTTTAACAAATCCCACTCCCAGAACTTGAATTTCTTCTCCATTTGCTGCTACAGGTTGCGCGTTTATTTGAAATGCATTGAAGTTTTATAGTTTTTAGGCGATCTATGAGAGAATAAACCGCACCCATATCTATCATTGCATTTACTCAAATATGTTCATTCAATAAAACTCTTATGTGTGGAGTGCGTATTTTGAATTGCTCAATAAGGCAGATGATGTTCAAAGGATCTATTTTTTTCTAATAGATCTCTGGTGTATGACTCACTTTGACAATCTCCACTTTTGGGTCTGTCCCTTGCAATGGTTTAACTTTTAATAATTGCTTAAACTATTGTGGATAATTTTCTTGTTGTATCAATTTCATATGTATTTTCCTAGGCAATTGGAATTGATATAGAGCGGCTCATTGCTTTATCCGCATTACATAAAAAATTGAATACCCTAGCCCAATGAAAATAAATGCAATTATTGATAAATTGATTAAAAGCTGTATTGGGCTTTTCAGAAGCATCCTAAAATTTGTCAAAAAAATCATTTTGCAGTTGTGTGATCAATTTTTTGACTGCATTTTTGGTTCCTGTGGCAGCAGTTTTTATTCCTATGCCTGCACCTTTGAGTGCTTTGTGTAATACACTGGGGTGAAGGGCCATATGTGAACTATAGTCTAATAATCGATTTAGATTTCTCCAAATTTTGGGTTTTAAAAAGATAATTTCTGAACAATCCAAAACTTGGTTTTCCTGCTTCAAGTTGATTGTGAAAAACTGCTAGGGAAATAAATTGAAAGAATGTTTGATTTTCATTCCAATTTAATTCTACAGGATTCTCTGAAACATGCACTAAACTGTTTCCAGTTGTCCATAATTTTCCATGCTGGCGAATTTTGACTTTTTTATGATCACTGATTATTGTTTCCAAAAAATGGACTAAGTCTTTACTCTCAGGGAGTTCAAACCATATGATTCCCTCATATTCCACCAGTAGGTACTTAAAACAAATATCCTAATTTTATGGTCAGTGTAAACTTTGCTCACATTTATTTGCTTACAAGGCCATATCATTAATGCATCCCCAGCAAAGGACGCAACCATGTCCGTCCTCTGAAAGAAGGCTTGTGCTCCTACGGTGGGTTCAATATACAAAAATTGCTAAATTATATAAATGTTTCTTTGATATTGATTACATAATTCAATCCAAGGTTGCCAAAAGCTTGAAACTTATTGTAAAAATCGAATTTTGAGATAATTAAATTTTAAATCAACTGAATCTGATTTCAAATTATTTACTGCAATTTTTGAAATGTTAATTGATTCTTTTCAAAATTCAATTTGGATTTTTGAGGGTGCCATTATTTTATGATTTCGAGCAACCCCTAATTCATAATGAGGGTCAAATCCCACTAAGAATCCTCACTCTTTACTATAATAATGTGTTAGTTCCATACATTTTTTGTATTTTTCTTCTAACTTAAAAGCAGCTTGCAGCTTGTCTATGACTGCAAATTTGTCACTTAATATAGCTTCGAATTTTCCTCAAAAAGTGAGTGGGCAAATTTATTTAAAAATTTCTTAAAATACCATATATAGGTATCTTCTAAATTTTTACATTTTCCGTAGGTAGAATGATAGGAAGATACATCTCTTAGGTCCAAGATAATAGACCTGCCATCCCAACTTGCAACTTGTCCTTCTTCTATTAAGTTTAAAACGTTAGAGCAAAGTTGAAAACATCAATAGGAAAATTGAGGTTTTAAATCTCATTTTGACGTCCAAAATCCTTTGTGATTTTTATTTAAATGCTCTTCTTGAAATTCCTTATTTTCATAAGCAAATTTACAGTCTTCATAGGAAATTTGTTCAAATTTCTCTTTGTCAAACATTGTCCTTTTTCTGCCAAAAATCCCATGTAAGTGCAAACGGTCCTTGTTACTTCTATACTTTTTATTGCAAATGTGATTTTAAGTTCAGTTCTTGTCACAAAAATTGAGACTTTGGCTTCTTCTGGGGCCTGTTTTAGGGATACTAAAAGAATGCCCACTGTGACTAGTCCTACAGATTTGAAGATTTTTCTTAGCTTCTACCTTTCCTGTGAGTTGTAGAAGTGCAATAATTATGTACAAAATTTTACATTTTAGAAATAATACTACTATAATGGACAATATAAGAATTTTGAGTAATTAATACACTTATTTGTACAATGACAGAATTAGCGTAAAACTATTCAAATAAGTAATAAAATATACAATGCAGAACACATATCAAATGTCTAATCATCTAAATAATGTTTTTGGGTTATTAACATTATAAAAATTTTTAAGATGGAGTTTTTGCTTTTGTATTTTCTATCAAAATTTAAAATTTTGTGATTTTTAATGTTTTTTTTGATTTTTGGAATTGTTTTGCCATTTTCTATTAGTTTTGAGTTTGATTGTCCACATTCAATGCCTATGGGCGCTAATGCAACTGTCAATCCAGGCAAATAGACATCTTTCATATTCGACATTGTCAGAAATATTGCATATTTTGGCCAGCATGGGGTTGATGCTGTCATCTGCACTAGCCGCATCAATGTCAGGGCTGGCTGGCATATTGGCCAACTAGACCATAATTTGAAAATTGCCACTTTCATTGTCAGTTGTGGGCTGATGTAAAAGTGGATTCATCGAGGGATCAACGTCTTTTTTGATTGGATCCACATCTTCATTTGACAGAAAGATGTCATCACCATCGCTATTGCTATCAGCGTTTGCATCATGGTAGTGACGTATTGGCATTGCACTGGGACAATCTGAGTATTAGCAACAGATTTTATTTTTAATTTTACGAATCTGTTTCAATCATCAATAGTAACTGTTTTGACAGAATCTATTTAATCTGACAATTGATAAAAATATTCCTTTTCATGAAAAAACGTTTTGTCCTCTTCAGGCGTTTTAAATGAATATTTTGATGCAAGAAAATTAACCTTTATGTTGTGTTTGTGGTACTGGGAAACAAGTATCACAGAAACAAGACATTATAAAAATATAAAATGGCACAGCAAAATTTCTACATAAGACAAACAAAAATTCAAAAATGGAATACATGTTGTCTTTGAAACAAATTAATGGATTAGATTGCAATTTAGTATTATTGATAAGGCCTCTAATTTTTTTGAACTCTTCCACAGAAAATTATTATTTAAATATTTAGAAAATCTAAATTCCTTACTCAATTTGCTTGGCCATTTGTCGTAATAATACCGCGGATTTTGTTCCATGGGGCAATTATTTGGGCCAGGAAGGTCATGATGTTGATGGCGAGTGGTTGATCATTTATTCTGCTGCATTGAACGCGTTTTCTTCTGCTAAAATCTGCAATAAATGCGGCATATTGTGGACATTACATTCATGACGTTCTAAACTTGAATGTTTACGTTCTCCTTGTTTTTGGTTATGGCGTGGACGTGTTCTGCATGTGCATGGTAGCTGACGATGGTGATAAGGGCGGCTATAACGGCAACGACGACAACAACTGGGGCAAGGTTGGCTCTCTGCAAGTTGTAAATTGTCTCCATTCAAAATATTCAATAAAGTATTTTTGGTGCGGCACATATTATTGAATATGATTTCACGCTTTGATAAGGGGTTTTTGGGAAACCTATTTTGAATATTATTATTACCATCACTTGATGTTAATGTTGAGTCAGCAATTTCTGACCAACAAATTGGATTTGAGAAGTGCCCATGCAATTGAAAATTAATCCATTCGATGTAATGATCATACAATCACACACGAGCAGAATTTTGATAATCTTCTAAATCTGAGGAACAGTGGGCGTAAATTGTATTTATATATCCTTCAGAATTTATAGGCGGGAGCAACACCTCATCTTCATTGTCAGATGCTGCTAAACAACTTTTTCCTTCATCTGTCAAAAATTGTGCTTGAGGAATTGTATTATTTGTGTTTCTTTTAGGCTTTTCTTTAAAATATTCATTTTTTCTCATGATTTCCAAAATTTTGTCCAAAATTCAACCGGGGCACTGGGCTTTGAGTCCGTGAATAGGAGCCTGAAATTTGTCCCTTCTGTTCTGTGCACCTATCTTCCATATTTATGTATGTATTTCTAATAATAATTATTATTTTGATTACTTTGATTATTTCTGTAATTGCAATCATTCTGCTGACTCTTTCAGTATTCACAATTATTCCGCTTACTCTCATAATTATGATTACCATGATTATTTCTGTAATCCTTATTATTCCAATTATTTCTGTAATTATAATTGCCTAAATAATTTCTAATATTTGCATTGCCTCTAGGAATCCGATTAAAATTGCTTCCATAATTATTGTCAAAATTTCTTTTAAAAATTATGATTCCTATTTGAATTGCTATTATTTAGTAAAGAATTTGGATTATTACCTTCTTGATTGCAACCAGGGCAACCAATGGCCCAGTGCAATCTGCCACATCATAGACACCCGCCAATGGGAGGTGGTTGATTCCGTAAAACTGGGCAAGTCAAGGTGAAATGGTCCCTTGACCAGGTGCAGATGCAACATTTTAGCCAATGAAATCCATTCAGATTTTTTCTTTCTTTTGATTAATTTCATCTGAAGATAAAATACTCAAATTAAGTTTATCTTTTTGATTGAGCTAGGTTGGGAAATCTTGAATATCCTCCCAAAAAAGCTGGCTCTCAGTAAATGTCGCCCTTCATATAACTTCATCTAAAGTTCCAAATTTTTGATATTTTGAATCTTTGCAAACTTTAGAAAGAAGTCCCCCTATAAAAATTGGTTCTATGATAGAATCTCAATTTTTGAATGTTAATTTGGGGTAAGCAAATTCTGATAATTTTTGAAGCCTTCCTGCAAATTTAGGGGTGGTCTAATTCCTTCTTTGCCTAGCATTGTATATCATCCCCTGATAGATATTGCTGTCCCTACCTTCCATAGATATACCTCCCAATTCTTCTTTAAGTTCGTCATATGTGGGGTTTGTAATTGTCCAAGAATACAATTTAACTTTGCTAATGCAGTCCCAGCAAAATTTAACTCTAAAAAATGCGATTTTATAATTGTCATCAGCATTTAAAACTCCTTGCAAAAGCATATATTTTTCGAATTTTTTTATCCATTCCTGCAATGACTCGCCAAAAGCACCCAAAAATAGTCTAGGTGGCCTTTGACCAAGTAAAACTCCTAAACAATTAAATGAATCAAGAGCAGAAACGTTAGCTCCAGAAAATTAGGCTCCACCCTATTTGACAATCATTTTTGATTTGTTAGTTTTTTCAGTTAATGGTTCCCCAAAATCACTGAAAGCTGCTCTAGAAGCATCAGCCATTGTTTGAGGATCGTGAGTCATTTTTCTAGTTATAAGTCTTTTTAATATTTCAGCTGAAAATTCCCTACAACTTTCGGAGTTTATTTAAGGAAACAGAGAATGTTGACCAAATATGAATGAACTTTGTGACATTTCTGATTCAGAAAAATCTAAAGCGCGTTTATAACTTTGTTCAGTTATAGATGAACCTTAAAAAAGTTCAAATGCCTGTTTGTATGCTTCAGAAGGAACGTCAGCCAAAATGGAGTGCTGTGGAGTAGAACACTTGGGACTTGTAAAGTTGGTGAAGATTCTTGCAAAAGCTTTTCTAATCTATTTAATTTCTCCGAAGAATTATCCAAAATTCCTCCTATTCCTTTTACGCTTTTGTTGATATCAGTTTGCTGTTTGTCCTCAGATGACTGCTGAGAAGAATCCGTTTTAATATTTTTTCCAAAATTTTTTTGCTTTCCGCTTTCAGGAGTTTGATTTACCTAATATCAGTCCTCAGAATAAAATGTCGGTAGCTACCAATGTGCAATCAAAAACTAAAATATCCACTTTCATACCTTTCCAACCTTTCTATTGCATTATAATCCAAATAACCAACTAAATTCACTTTACTCTTACACCTTTTCAACCCTTTTTACTTTGGTATACCCAAGATAATCAACCAAAATTCACTTTAGTTTCATACCTCTTCAACCCTTTTTACTTAGATATAATCCAGTTGAGAAATTCATTTATGGATATTTTATCCTCAATGTTGTAAATACCAAAATCCGTGGCCATCCAATTAAGGTAAAAATAAATTATATAGTATGTACTATGATTGAATAATTGGCCAGTGTTCTACCACAAAATAAACTGCTAAAAATATTAAGTTCACTATAATTTCAGATAGACTCTGATCCACAACAATTATTATTCAACATTTATCCACTGCAGCTAAATTCACAAGTTTTCTAAGTGTCCTTAGAAAAACAAACATGACTTATCTATGAGGAAAAACTCTTTAGTATCAAGCAATATTTTGGGTTGGCTAAACAAAACTTCATTTTTGGAAAATTTCAGAAAGACACAAAACACAATCCTACTTTCTGCACCAAAATCTGTCAGGCCCGACTTTTGCCTCACTAGATATTCACTGTTTATATCTTGAAGTAGCTAATGCGCATTTGATTTTTCTGAGTTCGCATAGCTACAGTGTTTGGGGCTGGAATTCTTCTGAAAGATGTCGATAGAAGTACAACAATAAGTCAATGATTTATAATTTTATCAAAAGAAAACCCATTAAAACTTACAAATTTTGGTAATCCGGTGTGTGCGTAACAATTAAAATCAAGCATGATGAACGGACAGGTAAAACAAAACTAGGTTTGGGATTGTGTGTAGCCTGATGGCTATGCGTCAGAACGTAATGGACGTGAGTATGACTGATTGAGAAACTAGGTCAAAGGGGAGAAAATGAGCCCAGCCTTTGAGTCGCGCCGCTTACATACCTCATTGGCGCTTTTGGCGCCTTTTTTGATTGATGATTTTTAGCTATTTTGCGCTTACCTTTTCACACTCATTTATTCAATGTTTCAATGTTATTGCATCTTTTTGCATGCTAATATACACTTGTGTACAAGTTTAATGGTAATTTTTGTTTTATGCTTTGACCTCTTGTGACCTTGATAAGCTCTATATTAAAAGCTTAGATAGTAGATCAGTTGTTGAGCTATTTTTTTGTGTGTGGTCTAACAATTTTCATGCTCATTTTTTGGTTGACTTTTGGTGGTCTTCCATCAGTTTCTTTGGCCACTTTTTGGTTTTTTAATTTGTCATTTCTAACTCTTTCTGGTCAGTTATTTCAAATAAATTCTTGTAAACAAGGTTTTAGACATTTTAGCAATTAATTCAAAGTGTCTTATCTGTCTGGCGTCTGTCTGGTTCTAAACACCGGTTTTATCTGGTTTTAACCATGCTCATCTAGAGAAACACTTTATTCACTTCCGACTTTGCCCTTTTCAAACAATTACATGGATGTGGGTTACCAATTTAATTATAACAATTTTGGAATAATGTATTATTGTTACATCTCTATAGTAGCCACATAAGCATTTGCAAACACTGCAATTCAAATAACAGCATTGATATATTGAATATCATAAAATAAGAAGAAACAGGATAATATAATATTACCTTAAAACATAATACTTACAGAATTTAACACTAAAAGAAAAAATTGCTCAAAACATGTATTTTTATAAATATGCATATTTTATGAGTAATATAGATGTTTCTAATCACGGCATACATGACACTATTTGAAGACTTCTCTTTTCCAGGTCAAACTTAGGACTTCACTACCCCATGCTTCCCTAGTGGCTGGTTTGGATTTGAGTATCCCAAAAATAATTAGCCGCTCCATATATGCCCCAAATACTTTTCTTGCCTATTAAGATTCATTTTTATAGACTTTTGAATGATTAAACATGCTGGTGAGGAGTATTTCTACTTTGTTTTAAGCTATTTTAGGCAAAGCGTGATAGGGTGCACATTGGATGCTTTACAATCCTTGTATTGTTTTTCTAACGAACTATGAGGGTAAGATTAAGTCATGAAAGATTAAAAATTCCTTTGGAATTAGCAATGCAAGCTATGAAATGGAGAAGAAAGAGTAGTGGAATGTGCAAATCATGTATCCACACCATACATTACATGTGGGTGAATATATTTTTGAGATTTATAGGGATTTTTGGTTAATTTTCAGGCAAAAATACTTTTCTCGTACAAAAATTTAGGTTTCGCCATCCCCTACCCATTAAGGGTCCGCCAGTCACCCCTTACAGAACCCCTGGATCTGTGTCTGTAAGTTAATTAGCAGCTTAGTAAAAAATAAGGGTAAGGTTTATGTTTTAATTTTGGATTAGTCATTATATACATGTTCTCAGGGCCATATTCAGAAGAATGAAGGTGGCTGCCCTACCACCCATAGATGCACAAGGCCGGGTTGACCATGGAGATGTAAAATTGAGGTTACAGGGTCAAAGAAGTGATAAAATCTATGGTTTGTACTATAGTAAATGAAGTTTTTGGTTATTTTTCTGTTGAAGCTGCTCAAATTAAAAATAAATTATTTTGACTCAAATTGGTAAACAGTACCTAAGTTTATATCCCTTCAGCAGTGGACATCCTCTACCTATGTGCATGTGTGCGCCTCTTTCCTTTGCCAAAAAAAATTTTGATGAGTAGGATAATGCACGGAAAGATGGAAAAATTGCATGTTTTTGTTGTCAAATGTTCAAATTTTTGATGCTTCATCACGCCAGTTGTGACGTATTTTTCATAATTTTGCAATGAGTGCAAGCAAAAAAATGATACTTTTCAGAACCTTTCAGGTATGAAAAATTCTCTTCAAAAATTTTGGATTTTATAATCCTAATAGGAAGCATGTTGGAAAATGTCAAAAAATGCAGTATTTGTGAGATATCCTGACCGAGATATAAACCAATTTAAGTTATGTCCACCAACCCCTCCCCTTGCCTGGCCAAATCCTAAATACAGGCCTGCATATTCATATTTTCTGTTTGGTCAGGAAGTTTATGTTCAACATAAGGGAAAACATTCCCCCAGGACAGTTTTTTTTGGTGAAAAGTATATGGATTAGCATGCCAGAATGGCAATAAATTTGTACAGAAAGATCACAAACAACAAATTTGGCAGGGGCTATTGGCAAACTGCAAAAAGTGAGTTACAAATTATTCCAGAATGTACACACATCAACAAATACTGTTTTGATTCAACTAAGCATGTTTGACTTTGAAAAGGCAGCATAATATCAGCTGTTAAGATATTATTAGAAGTAAAATGAGACCAGTATGGAATTAGGACAATGGAATGGGGATCAGTTTCCCACATATTATTTACTTCAATTGGAAAAAAATTTTGTATACCACGCCACTCAATTCTTGGCATAAGATTACTAATTTAAAAGCAAATGTGTTTGAAATATAACAAAATAATTTTGTAACTATTGCAGACAGTGGCCAATGGAGGATGGCTTTTTATCTCCAGCACTTTAAACTACACAATAAATGTTTTGACTGATCTTCATTCATGCCTCACAAGAGGTCACTTGCCTATTCTGAACTTGTCATAAGTATACTGAGTCATTTGTCCGATCAAGAACGGAAAAATTCCTGCCAGGAGTACATAAGTGTTACCTAATTAGTTTCATACAATTCCAACAAGCCGAGCAGAGTGCCTTTGAATTAAAATAAATATTTTTTCATGGTTCTCACTTTTTATTTTATCACAATTCTTTGAAAATTTTCCAGCACCCTGCACCGGGTTTATGATTCAGTTATGTGCAGATCATGGTTTTAATGTCAGTTTCACTATAATCTACTTAATTGCAAAAAGACACCATTCTCCACAACCTATTCAGAAAATTTATGGCGCCACGTCCCTCTCAGCCCTTCAAGAGTTGTATGATTGCCTCAAGAATATAACTAGAATTCTTTCAAAAATTATTCTATTCATTTTGAATGGATAGAGCATGGTTGAAAATGTCATAAAATGGACTGTGCTACAGGCATCCTACATATTTCTTGAGATGGGGCCGCCCACCTTAGAAAAATCCAGCAAATATCCCTGATTATGAGTATAAATTTGAAAATTGTTGCCAACTACACAGTATGCAACACAACCCAAGCAACATACAAATTTTTGGAATTACTTATTTACTCATTTTCTCTTAACTTTTTAAAGTATCATCCATGGCCTAAAAATTTATTCTTAAAAGGTAGAATAGCAATTTTTGTGAACACATCTTTTGGGTATTATCACCTTGATCAATACAACGGGATTGGCAATTCAAGAATAAGCTTTGTTAGTTCATCCTGCCTGCAAAATATATCAGATTTGATCATACAGAGAAGAAGATCTTAAAGCATGCTACAGATGTCCTTGCTTGGTAAATTGTAATGCCATTGTAATTACTTAATTAATCTATATCTTTAAATTCAAGTCTATTCTCTTTGCTATCATCTCCAATGTTTACATTTAACACGCATTTTTGGATCTCATTATTTATTCCCAAACTCAGCCATTAACATAAAAACTCAATGCCAATTGACAACCAATTCCTATTTCCATAGAAATTGATAAAAATATTCAAAATCGTATTTCTGCTTCAAATTGTCAATTAAATTTTCCATGTTTGTTTTCCAAAAAAACATAACCTCAATGGAAAGTACTGTTCTCTCATAGATAAGCAAAAATGCATTTAGGTAAAATCATATCTCTGACAGCTGGCCTGCCAACTTGCCGCCACGTCCATTTTTGGTCAAGAGGACTTTTAGGCTCTATCATGCTCTAAACCAAATCTCTACGCTCAAGCTAATTGAAATAATCAAAACATGTTTTAATGCTTTCTGTTGGCCCAACCTTCAAACCGCACCCTTAACTCCCACAGTATACTCTGAACCATATTTCTATACCTGAGCTACCTAAACCACATGAAATCTGTTAATGTTATTATTTTGCACTGGCCCAACCCCCAGAATGATTCAAGATGCTTAGCACACATTTCAGTACTCTTTGTTGGCCCAACTTCCAAAACTCACCACTATAAAAATATGGTCTGCAAGCATTTTGTTGGTTAATTTTCAATAGCGGGAGATTTTGGGCTTTGTGGATCTCCGAGTGCGTTGCAGGCACGTCTGCATTTCACTCACCACTCAAATCACTGTTTAACTCATTGTGCAACCACAACTCCCCATTTTATTTGATCACTTTTATTTTAATTCTTGACTACTCAACCTTCTCCCCCTGTTCATTCATCTATTCATGAAGTTGTTCTTTTTTGCGTTATTAAACTGCTAGAAATTACTTGCATTCAAATTTAGTTATGCAACACAGTTGAAAAGACATGGGAGCTCAGGTGCCTTTTCCATTGCGTACGCACCCAAGTTTCTACAAATGGCAAGCGCTTAAAGGCAAATCCATGGATAAACACTCCCTTGAAAAAAAAATCATCACTCACTCTTAGAAAACTTGTATCCAAAAAATTCCCCATTGTTTGTTTTAATCGCTTGATTTATTTGCTATACTCTGTTTCACTGTTGCATTATACGTGGCTGCTGCCTTCATCACACACTAAAATTTTTCCGTATTTCTTAATATCACTCATTTTTCAGCCATTTGCTAGTAAACCGCTTTCACGCCTATTCTTATCCTATATTATCCTTTCCTACAATCTCAACCGGCCTACATCTCAACAAAAATTCCAAAATCAAATAACCCTGAATCCCAATTAGCCACACTCCGCAACCATATGAGTAACTTCTCAGTAAATTTTAAGACACCCAGGAACCCTTATAAACCAAAACAATTGCCTACCTTATTAAATTCACAGGTACCGCCCAAAAATTTTCTTACCATGGATCAGCAAGCTTTTCATTTACTTCAAGAAACTGTTTCAAAAATTCAAGACATGTATGATCAGTGGCCTGTTGCAGCCCCCCACTCCAACCTTTTGCAGGCAAGGCCAAAATAAGTTGGCCTGAATGGGAAAAACAATTCTCAAATCTCACAATTTTGGCGGGAGCCACCCAATTGGATCGCAAATTAGCTTTACTTTTAACATACCTGAAGGGATCAGCTCACACATTTTTTGTATGATCTCACATCCAGCACCCCAGGCCCAAACACATTAAAACAAATAAATGATGCCTTTTTTGAAGGATTTCTGCAAACTTTCTACTCTGATTTAAAAACTGATCAACTCCTCTCACGCTCTTAACACCCCTGGGAATCCAAACAAAAATATGCAGATGATATCAGGCACCTTGCTTGCATAGCTAAACCCAGATGGACAGGCTGTGAACCAAATGATTTCATCAAAAGTCATTTTATTTCAAAAGTACTCCCAAATTTACGCGTGTGGGTCCACAACACATCACCAAAAAACATTTGAAGAAGCAGTTTCTGAGGCCCTAAAACAGGAAATCAACCCAAATTACGACTCTAGTGTCACCTTTTTTTGCAACTCAGCACTCCCAAAATGCTCAGAATCAGCAATCAACTCCACAAATTACTTCCGCTTCTTTTTTACCACCCAAACCTTCTGAGAGTTTTCATAATCGTTGATTTGGAAATTATCAATCCAAAAACTTATACACAGCAGCAGCAGCAATGTACCCCCATAACCACTACTCTCCACCAAGATCCTCTTTTCAGCCACATTTTCAAGCTTTCAAACCACCTCAGAATTTTTGAACTAACATCCTACAAACTCAAAATTTTTCCATGAATCCAGATGCTTTAACTAATTGTTTTTATAGTGGCTGACGCGGTCATTGCAAAGTAAATTGCAGAACTCTAATGAATGACAAAAGAATAAATCCTCAAAATCATACTGAAACACCGAGGTTGAGTAGCCCCACTAATCTCCCCAAAATAGCTTCAGACATGTGACTTACAGCGTGACCCCTCTCTGGACTGAGGCGCCCCAATATTTGTCCAGAGGGAGAGGCACAATGGCATTTTGTAGAACCTGGTTGAATGTTAATGTGATTAACAGCTATGGAGCCACAGCCCAGGTTGTGGAGGATGACGGGTCTGATTACCTGTGGCTGGACCCCCACACTGTCCTGGATCCCCTTAATCATCTCACTCTTGAGGACCCCAGCTAGCAGAAGCCTATAAGGATGAGGTTGTTCCCTCCATGAGGTCCTACATGGTCAGGTCCAATCCTATCAATGATAGTGCAATGAGATGCAAAATTCTTTCTGAAAATTCAAAACCCAATTTCAAAAGTAAATCAAAGTGGGCCGCAGGCCCTGATCTCCAAGGTGGTGAAAATGATGAAAAGTATGAAAGTGTAGTTGACAGTCAATCCATATCAGAGAAATGGGAGGTTTTTGGAGGTCAGAGGCATCCATCAATCAGTAAAACTTATTGAACCCCACCACAACTTTCAGTCAGATTACTTTATGAATAAAAAATTCATGCCCAATCCTCTGATGATATCTCGGTTCCTCATCATCATTTGTTTTTTGAGCTCAAGCTACTCTCTCTCCCCTCCAAATCAGCGTACGTTTTTCATGTGTAATCATGCCAGACCAGGGCATGCTTTATCTTTTCCTAAAAGAAATTACATGCATAATGCCAGAGAATGTTGCAGAAAAATACAAGAAAATTGAAGTTAAAATTTGGACCCCTTGAACCAAACCACTCTCCACTGAAGCTGTTAATTGTTATTTTGTCATCCGCACAGTCTGCACCAATTACGGATTTTTCTTCTCTAAAGGAATAGTGAAAGATAAAACAGAAAAATTTGCTGGTGACATCCATGATTGTCTCTCTGCTTGGAAACACATAATCTTCAGAAATCAAAAACCAATAAAAATTGATTGTGATACATGGAGTACTTCTAACACACTCAATGTGAATTATAAATATTGTTGTTATGACTTTTGTCAGCTCATAACTAATCTCATATTAGAATATGGTACTGTTTACTGTTATGATGGTCTAAAAACTCTGATTTAAGTGACACTGGAAATTGCTTTTTACACCAGGAAGAATGCTCTACACCCCTCTCTCACGTTTTATGGACCCCTATTCAGCCGGAAAATTTTTACCCATACACACTTTTGGGAAATTTTTCAGCTGACTCATTAAATAATTTTATCACCATTTAATTCAAGGCGCTTTTACAATCTTGAAACCCATAAAAATCTGCTATCAAGAAAAAATGTACACTACTTCTCAAGGCATGATTCTACAGCTCTTATCCCACTGGATTGAGACCCCCACACAATCACCCATTGAATTACCATTTTATTTAAAAAATGCTTATGACATTTCATGGGACGCAAATATGAGAATTAATTTCATTATAAATAACATGGAAGCTCTCAAAATCATACATTATTGAACTGTTTTGCTATGACTCTGTAGGGCTGCTGATTGCTCACTTCAATTCACCTGGCAACTTTTACGATTAGACCCAACCCTAGGAGCTCACGCCCTCCTTACACGTAATAATATATCTGCAGCGTTTGCAGGTGAAGCCCTCATGATCTG
>JAVLUZ010000152.1:8185184-8420660 GCA_036768485.1 Mermis nigrescens | reverse complement strand
AATGCGCACAAAATACAGAAGTCAAACAGTACCATGCTGTGCGCTCATTAATTTATTCCTAAGCTGGCCGGGCAGTATATTTAATTAAGATTTGGTGCTCATCTGGACCCTTTTCCATCAAAAATAAATATTTTTGACTTTCTTTTTTGTTTTAAGAGCTGTAATTTATGTAGAAGCTTTTAGGTCCACTAATCTTTTATTAGGAGAGCTGGAAATTGCTAGAACGTACCTGAAATTGGCAGGTGTAGTAAGAGAACACATGACAGATCTTAATTGTGGTTTTCTGCCTAATGCCAGCTTGTTTAAAGCTAGATATTCCATCACTTGAAAATCAAGATAAAAGGAAATTATTTTTGGTCAAAATAAAAGTAATTATTGTCTGAAGCTTAATGAATGCTCTCATGTAACCTTATTCTTGAGACAGATCGGGATTAACAAAAAGAAATTAATAAGCTCACATCTGCCAGAAACGGTTAATGGTAGACAAAAATTGTGTTTACTCGAGAATTTGTATATCGATGGAAATTATACTGTACCTCATGTTATAATGCAACATTGAGGCAAAACAAAAACCACAATTTTGAACTAAAAATAATTGTATCTCTCATTATAGCAAAATTTTGAGATATAAAATAGCAGAAAAATAAGGATACTTTCAGACAAATTATCCTAAATAATAGCTAAAAGAATTCTGAATTTTTGTGAATACCTACTTAAGAGAAATTTTTTTCTGAGAATGATGAATTTCATCATTAAAAGGAAATTAATTATTTTTAACTGGTCAGTCTGCAGTGCAGCCTCTTTGTAAGTTTGTTTAATGCAAGTTTACATGTCGTATTGTCCTTCACTTCATATTTTTACACTTTTTACATTTATTACAAGTATTTTACATTGACTTTAGGATGAATCTGCACGTTGTTGGAATTTGATTTGACGGCTCTAAATCGCTTGCATGACTGTGTCCTGTGGTACCTCGGATTATTCTATGCAAATTGCAGTTCTTTTGTTAACTTTTAATTGTTATGCTCTACTGCCACACTTTGTTTGCTTTAGCATTGTATCAGATATCATGTAAAGTTTATCATCATCTCAGTATAATAAAAACATTTATAATATGGTTAATAACTTATTCAAGTCATACATGCACATAGGGAGTAGGGGAGGTATACCCCCTGGAGGCTAAGCCGGCCAGGTACTGTCCGGCAATTTTGAGCTGATGGACTGCTTTCTGCATTATTTTTAAGGTCAAATGTAGTAAAGATGTCAAAATTTCTTTTGGCGGTTTGGGTCAGATAAGTACTTTAAAGGTACTTTTTACTCAAGAAGCGCTGTTGAATTTGTGCATTTTTTAGTGTTAAAATTGATGTAATACAGTCAAAATGAACTAAAATTGCTTTTAAAATGTGATATTACTACAAAAAACGTTTTATGGTCTTTTTTGACTATTTTGATCCTTAAAACAGCAAAACAATTGTGAACGGGAAATTAAATGTTTTGGATTTTCAGGATTTAACCCCCCTACCGACCCTGACCTTGTACACCTATGATTCAAGTTATACTTTAGTGTCATAAATTAAGTGTGAAGCTACCATATTTTATTTAAGTCTGCATTAAAAAATCTTATCTATCTAAAACTGTTTAAAATAAGGAAATGTATATAAGAATTTCATCAAAGCTCATTTTCTCTACTTAATTGCTTGATACATCTTCAAGAGCAGTGCTACTTTGCCATGCTTAGGCTTCTAGAGGCCATTAGGGAAGTAGCTTTAAGCGGCTCTTGAAAGGTCAATTAGTGCAAAAGAGACATTTTTAAAGGTGCTTATTCCAAGTTTTTCACTATAAACAATACTCATATATTAAAAACATTGAATTTTTTTCTTTCTCTGTGACTTAAAACAGTTTGATCTGCCTAATCCTGTTAGGATTCGATTGTCCCAAGTTAAATCATTAAACATTTTATGCATAATTATTTACTAATCTTTTACTCAATATGCATATTATTTCTGCTGTGATCCACTTCGCATCATTCAATACTCAATATGATTCATATTTTAAGAATGGTATTTCTTACTTCCATCATCATATTGAAAGTGTCCTGGCTAAAAGATTTTGCTTTTTTGGCAGGCATTTCTCTTAATTCATCATCATCTGTACTGCTGTTGCCCATTTTTTGTACCATTTTAGCAATTTTCCAAACGACCGCAAATTGCACCTTCGATTTATTAATAATTAGGCAAACACTGGCATGTAGCTAAAGTTCAATGAGGATGAACAGCTAACTCATCATCAGAATAACAAGTCCATTTTAATTAGTCTCATATTTAATTATTTTTAATTATGTATCTTTGCTTTTATCTTGCTTGCTTTTCTAAATATATGATTTAAATTTATCAATGAACTGACTTTACAAAAAGTAATCTTTTTTCATTTAGGATTTTTTATTACAAAAAAGCAATTGTATTATGTATATGCATTTTGAACTTTGCATATTGTACATAAATAGACATCTTAACCAATAGCAATGTCCAAGATACTTTCCACACAAAAATCAAATTAATGGCTACAGCGCACTGCGCATATAAAAATTACTGTTGATTGATATTCACATACTTTAAGCTTTGCATCATTGTCAAAGACTTTCATTTTATAGCGTGGATCAAGGAAGGTTGCGATGAAGTAATTTTTGTTGTCCAAAATCTGCTCGCATCTTGTTCCCAAGCCTTCAAAATGCACATATTGACTCTAATTTGCATGATTTAAATTGCTAATATATTGCACTCACACATGTAATATTGGATGATGAGGATTGCCCACAGAAAGTTGATTGTCCCCCATTCCCTCAGAGCCAGAAAGCTTGATCTTCCTGATTTTTTGAAAAATTTGGATCTCTTCGCCATTTCTAGGCGTTTTTTGCCAAAATTGTAGTCATTAAACTTTCATCCCATCCCCTAAAATTAGCCAGGGACCTTTTGCCCAGGATCTTGAGCCGTTAAATGTATGTGTTGCAGTACAAAATTTGGTTGATTTCAAACTCACTATTATTTTATTTTTTATTATTTGATACAGATATTATTTCAGTTATAATCATATCTTTTGTATTTAATTATTCATACTCTGAAGAGAGAAAAAACGCATTAGCTGTTTAATTGTTGCGTTTCGTAAGAGGTAAGCAAATAACAAAACAGATAGGTAAATAAATGACCAAATAAAGAACTAAACAAATACTTGTAAATTTAAAATTCAGATAAATAATGCAAAATAAATTTTAGAAAATGCCTCAATAAATGAATATACTCTACCCATACCTTATATCATGACTTTTTGTGCCAATTGAAAGTAAAGTATTCATTTCCAATCCAGAACTTTTCTAGCCCATTGTCACGCTCGCTGTGCTTAACCAATTTCCTTGCGTACGTTATTATCGTTTTGATATCCTTAGCACGCTTCTATAACCTTAGCACGCTTTCTTAAAACTTAATTTTCCACTCAAATATATATATCAAAACGCGTGACACGTTTAGATCAAGAAGACAGAGATTTTCGGACTATTTTATTTAGAAATAATCCTTTTTATACTTTTTTTGACACTTTACAAAAATGGAAGGAACAAATAATACTCATGTTTCCAAAACAAATTACGAAATGATGTTGTCGATTGAATTTATGACAAAAACAAACGGAATTATGAATACGGACGTATGGGTCAAAGCTAAACTGAGTATGCAAATTTGAGCAAAAGTAAGCTTGTCAATCAAAGTCGGAAATTGACACAAAAAAACAATGCTTCAAAGCATCGGACGGAGTCGGAAATACGGTTTGACAGTAAGCTAAGTTGATTGTAGTTGGGAATGCTCGATGACAGAAAACAACTATGGAAATTTGCTGGTTGGAGTCAGAAGTACTTGTCAACAAAAAAAAAACAACGGCGAGGCTGAGAGCGTATCCATCGTAATCTGCTTTATATAGAACTTTAGAATTTTTCTCAGATTGATGGATGATCTGGAAGGCTGCCAAGTGGGGACTTGGGCCTGCTGATATTTGGAGATCATTTACATGGGTTGAGCATGTTTTACATGCTTCTGGGCAACAGTTATTGTATTTTCATTTTCCCCAAACTTTTGCCCATTTTGTCTCCATATGAGCTGTACTTTGCATGCCGCTTTTGTTCTATCTCATCCGTTGCTTAGCATGTTGGAAGCATACTTGCATGTTTAAAGCGGATTTATGCATACTTACGTGCTAAAGCTTGCCTATGTTTTATTACATTTATAACGCTATTTGATGGTCGATTTTTTATTAATTTTTGTGGATTATCCGGATTAATTCCAGATAACTGTCAGATTAAAACTGACTTTTGTTCTATGGTTTAACTTTCCTGACCGCTTAAGTCAACTTCCATCCGCCCCAATCTTAATCCCTTTTGCAATCGCCCTTTTCCGCATTTCTCAGCATGCTTCTTACAAATTTTAACATGTATGTGCATAATATTGCGCATAATAATGCTGTTAATTGAGACACGCAATTAAATTTGTGCGATTTTTACACAGGCTTGCATTAGACATGAAAGAAAAGGACGCAATATTATGAACAATTTTGATTTGCGTTTTTAAGCAAAAATATTATCTAAACAAATTGCGAAAATTAAGATATTTTGGTATGATAAGCTTATATAACTTACATAAAACAATCAGCATGTAGCGTTACTTGACACACCCCTTCTTAGGCTCAGCCGTCCTTGGCTGGCGGTTGTAGACGGCTCCGCAGAAAATAACGATGTCCGATATCCGCGGCTGGGGGGTCAACATTAGTAGTTTGGATAAGTCCCTCTGCATCCATGGCGAGCTTCTTTCTAGCAAGTCGTTGATCTTCTACTAATTTTTCTGGGGTGGCTTGCGAGCAATTATAATACTTTTTGAAGCAATTTACATGTACAACTTGGTTACGATTGCCCGCAATGTCAATTTTTATATTGGGGTAGTTTACCTCAATGATACGGTATGGTCCCGTATTAACTGGCAGTAACTTTTTAGGTATGCCACAACTTATAGCCTCGTTTTCTAGAAGAATTAAGTCGCCTATTTTACACTCTGTGTCTTTTGCTTTCACATTTTGCGCTTCCTTGTATTTCTGTTGTGAAATCTCAATTTGTTTTTGCACTTTAGTAAGTGCTTCTGAGAAATTATTTTTAACTCCATTCTCATAAGTTTCGAGATCTATTAGGTAGAAAGGTTGGTTATAGATTATTACTGCATCTATTGGAAGCTTGGGTGTCCGTCCGTACATAAGTAGGAAGGGACTGTACCCTGTCGTTTCATTGTCATGTATATTACTTGCAAAAACCGCGTATGGGAGGTGCTCATCACACATGGGCGTGGGGGGGATCTGGGGGGGGTCTGGACCCCCCAGAAATCAATTTTTGAAGATTTTTTTGGTTTTCTTCGCAATTTTTTGATGCCAATGGATTGTGCTTGATGAGAAACGTCAAAAAATGGTGTTTTTATCGCCATATCACCATTTTTAAGGCCATTTTTTGACCTTCAAAAAAATCTTGGACCTTTCCAGAAGTTTCTTGCTGCCCAAGTATGGTGCTCATCCCAATTGTTTCAGTTCTTTTCTAAATACATTCTTATCCTGGTGACAAGGGTCTGATTTGCTCTCTTGACCTCTCCATTGGCCATTGGGTGATAGGCTGTTGTAAATACTCTACGCGTTGTAAATAAGTTTTTATTTCTTTCATAAGTTCTGATGTAGAATTGGAACCGCAATCAGATTGGAGTATCTGTGGGGCTCCATGTCTACACGCAATTTGTGTCACAAAAAGCCTTGCAATTGTACGAGCAGTAATATTTTCCATGGCAAATGCTTCAATATACTTGGTGAAATAGTCAATAAACACAACAATGTATTCATTTCCATTTTCAGTTAAATTTTGCGGCCCTACGCAGTCTACTGCAATTCGTTCGAAAGGACCCAAAGATGAAATCAGTTGAATACTTGCAGCAATTTTTTGTCTCATGGGTTTGTTACGCTCACAAATGTCACACACTTTACAATATTCTGCGATTTGCTTAGACATGCCTTTCCAGAAATATTTTTTCGCAACTAATCGTACAGTTTTTCGCGCACCAAAGTGTCCAATGAGTTCATCATCATGATGGCTCTGAATGAGTAAGGGTTTTAGCAGAATAGGAACTACCACCCTTTTTACTTTGTCATTAGCTTTATAAAGAATTCCATTTTCAATCACAAAACCTTCTGGGCATTCTTGTTGAAAATAATTTTTTAACTCTAGGTCTTCTTGCTGTAGAAAACCTATTCCCATTTCAGGCTTAGTGAGCGTAAGAGATATTTCTTTTTCCATTTTTACTACATTTATCCTGCAATTTTCATCATCCTCAATTTTTAGCTTATTATCATCTATATCAAAATATTTTGTTTTGCATAAATTTGGCAGACGGGATAACAAATCTGCGTTTTGATTTCTTACCCCCTTTCGCGGTATTACTGAAACTTTTATTCCTGCTAATGATAGGCCCCAACATGCTATTTGGGCTGAAGGGTTCGACTTTTCCAAAATCAATTTGACTGCTGTGTGATCTGTTTCAACAACAACTTCTTGCTGGTACAGATAAGGTCAAAAATACTTAATAAATTCAACTACTGCAAGTGTTTCTAACTCGGTGACTGCATAATTTTTCTCAGCAGGTTTTAGAGTGCGACTCGCATAGGCTATTGGATGCTCTCAATTGTCATTTTGAAATTGTGATAAAACACCTCCAATCCCGTTATACGAGGCGTCTGTTTGCAAAATAAACGGACCTGCAAAATCAGGATGAGATAAGATGGGTGATTTTATCAATTTTTCTTTTAGATGTTGAAAAGAATTTTCCTGTTCTTCTTTCCAAACAAAACTTCTATCCTTTCTTAGCAAGCGATTTAATGGTTCAGCAATTTTCGAACAATTTTCAATAAATTTTCGATAGTAGGAGATGATACCCAAAAACGACTTAATTTCCTTGACGTTGGTGGGCTGAGGCATTTCTTTCACTGCCTCTATCTTTTTTGGGTCTGGTGAAATTCCTTGTCCCGAGATTACATATCCTAAAAATAGCGTTTCTTCATGCGAGAATTTACATTTAGACAATTTTAATTTCATGTTGGCCTCATTTAGTCTTTCAAGAAGCGTTTCTAGCCGCCTCATCATCTCGTGATGATTAGGGGCAAAAATTAAGATATTGTCTAAATACACAAGGCAGACACTCCACTGTAGACCAGATAAAACAATGTCCATGAGCCGGGTAAACAATGCCGGCGCATTACAAAGTCCGAAAGGTAGGTAATTAAACTCGTATAAGCCTACTGGTGTGTTAAATGCTGTTTTTTCTTTATCTTCCTCCTTAATTGGAATTGTATAATAGGCATTCGATTGATCCAAAGTCGTAAAATATCTCATACCTTTTAGCGTGTCCAAAATATTGTCGATTCTTGGTAAAGGGTAAACATTTTTTTCGTAATATTATTTACACCTCGAAAATCAATGCACATTCTGTGTTTCCCATCCTTTTTTCGTACTAATACTACGTTTGTTGACCAGGGAGAAATGCTGGGTCTGATAATTTCCTTATTTTCGAGTTTTGTCACCTCATCTATTACTATTTGTTTCTCTGCTGGTGAAGTACGGTATGGATGCTTATGTATAGGTGTGCTTTGATCTGTATCGATGACATGCTCTATTAAATCTGTTTTTCCATAGTCCATTTCGTCTCTGGCAAACAAATTAGGAAAACGGACGAGGAGGTTCATGATGTTGTCATTGTCACATTCTACACTGGATAACGTAGGCGAAATATTTGTATTTTGTGTTATCCATTGTTTTATGTCTTGTGTTTGCATAATATCGTGGGTTAGTTGTGTTTTTGCACCTTGGTTCATTTACATTATGATCTACGTGCATATTCACTGTGCCTATCTTTGTATTACCGTATAGGCGTGCCTCACACATATTCGGGTTGAATACTTGAATTGGTATTCTGCTGTCCTCCTGCAAAAGACATATAGAATGAGCTAAATGTATTTCTTGTGTATTTTTGCACTCCATTGGTTCAAAAATTACCTCATCTCTAGAGAGATAATGGGAGGGCGTTCTGGCAAAAATAACCTGTATTGACCATTGGCTTATTATTTTGTCCTGAGTCAATGTTATTGCACTTTGTTTTTTAGGCAGGTTGTATCTCATACCTGAGGCGGGTATGGCAACGTCTCTGAATGTTATGGTTGATTTTTGCAAATTTAGTTCAATTTTCTTGAATCTAGACAAAAAATTTGCTGCTAGCAGCAGATCTGCAGCACAATTTTCTTGTATATAAACCAATAATGTTTCTTTTATGTCATATGCGCTATCAAAACGAAAGCGGACCCAAGGATAGTGATTTCACTTCCGTTAGCTGCTATAGGACGAACAGATGTTTCGTACGTTTTAAAATTCGGCAATTTTTGTGCGATTTTAAGATCCAGTAGCGAATAGACTGCACCAGTGTCTACCATAGCTGTCACTTCTACGCAATTATTTAGAATTACGTTGATGTGTGTAGTTTTCTTGTTTTCTCCACTGATGCTAGCTATCGATTCTTCGTTTTTAGCTAAATTTTTCCACATTACCTTTTTAGGTTTCTTCCTCGTTGTCGGCTTTAATAGTCTCATCATTGCTTCACCTATACTCTCGCGTTGTCGTACTTCGGATGAAGAGGGAGGGTGGAAGCATTAATAACAGATGATCGTTTTTGAATCATGTAAAGATAAGCAAAATAGCCGATTACGCCAAAAACAAGTACAATTAGTAGCAAATTGAATAAAAGTTGAACAGGACCTGTCAGCAATGCACTAAAATTGCTGGAAAAACTATTTTGTGTTCCAACGATTAGCTTTTCTAAACTATTTTCGGCTCCCTGTACGACAGTTTTTATTCCTGTTCCTGCTCCTACCAACGATTCACGAATTAGGTTGGGTTGGAGGGCCATCCCAGCCATGTAGTCTAACAGTCGGTGCAAAGTTTTCTCTAGTTTTTCGGTTTTATATAAGTAATTCCGAAAAAGTCCGAAAGTCGGTTCTCCGGATGCTAAACGATCGTGAAAAACTGCTGGTGTGTTAAATTGGAAAAGGCTAAAATTTTCTTTCCATTTTAGCTCTAATGGTATTTCAGAAACATGAATTAAACCGTGTTCTGTGACCCATTTGTCTTTGTATCGGAAAATTTCGACTTTCTTGTGTAAACAGTTTACAGTTTCTGAGAAGTGGACTAAATCTTCACTTCCTGGGAGTGCAAACCAAATCTCTGCATTGTACTCTACAGGTAGGTACTTATAACACATACCATTTATTTTATGATCAGTGTAAACTTTCGTCACGTTAACTTTTCAGCAAGTCCAAATTGTAAGGACATCCCCTGTAAATTCAGCTAAGAGATCCCTCCTTTGAAAAAAGGCTCGGGCCCCTATGGTAGGATCCAGATACAAAAGCTGCCAAATTATGTCTAGGCTTTGCTGAAGTTGACGGCATAATTCTGACCAAATTCTCCGAAAACTCGAGATTTCTTCTTGGAAAATTCGAATTTCGAGATAATTTAGTTACAAGTTTACAGGGTCAAAATTTCCTTTTTCGATTTTAATAATTTTTGGGCGCTTTTAGCGTATGATTGGACCAGGCGCCCAACCCCTTATTGGAGTTATACCCTACTATGACACCTTGCTCTGAAATAAATGCGTTTCGTATCTCGTGACACTTTTTATATTCGCCTTTTATTAAGAATGCCGCCTGTAAATCGTCAACAACGACATACTGATTACTAATTAAGGCGGGAAAAGTGCCACGGGGGATGAATGGGCAAATTTCTTGAAAAAATTCCCCGTGCCAAATAAAAGTAGACTGCATGTTTTTGCACTTCCCATAGGTGGGGCGGCAAGAACTTACATCCCCTAAATCTGAGACAACACTCCGTCCGGTCCAACTGGCAACCTGACCCTTTTCTATGATAAAATTTGTTATGGAGCTGCACAAGTCGTAGCAGCACCAGGAAAATCGAATTTCTAATTTTTGGTCAGTTGTCAAAAATCCGTTTTTATCTAATTTTAGATGAATTCCTTCAAATTCATTATTTTCGAAGGAATTTTTACACATTTTGTAAGAAACTGGTTGGCTTTCGGTTTTATCCAAAATTATGCCTTTCGACCCGAAAAATCCAGTGTTTGTACACACTGTTCTAGTGATTTTCATGCATTTTATGGCAAAAGCGCTTTTCGGTTCGGTTCTTGGAACAAAAATTGCGACGTTTTGCTTTTCTGGCCTTGGGAGGTTTCCTCCGGGTAAAGTGCATTGCACCGAACGGGGCAAACTTATGGGGTGGCCGCTACGACTCGAACCACACACTTGGAACTCCCGGTCTCCCATGGCACATTTCGTGATACAAATAAAGGACATTACGATAAACGTAGCTTTACACGAATAAGGCGAATTGGCGCAGCAAAGCGATTGTTTAATAAGTAGCATTAAAAAGTAAATGCACGGCTTATTTAGTTTAGATAAATTGTCTAAAAGCGTCTTAAATAAATTTAAGCAATACGCCGCTTTTCTATCATACAGAATGGCTGCCATACCAGCAGCAACTGCTGCTCCATCCTTATCCAAATTTGGCGCCGTCGGCATCAGTGCCGCTTCCGACGTCTTCAGTCGCATTGTCGGCAGCGCTCTCGCTTTTGGCGAGCCATCCTTTGTCGCAGTCTGACATCTCCTCGACGTCAGCATCCGAGACGTCTGTGAGAGGAAATTAGAGCATGAGAATATTTTTAGTGACAGGATCTTTTGACATTTTATCGACCTTAGCCACTTTAAAATAAGTTTGTTTCTTGAAATGACATAAAAAACAGTAATTCTCAAGCTGTTCACAAGAAAGACGACAGAACTACACACTTTCGCAATAATTTCGTTTCTTTTCTTTATTCCCCAAAAATTTTGGCGCTTAGCGCTTGCTTTAGCCTTGAAAATGTAATATTTGAGGAAAGAAAAGAATTTTTGCGGGCCAAAAGAGTGCCAGTTATTTGCACAAAGATGCTTACTTATTAAACGTTTATCCATGCGGTTATATTGAATTTTAAAGGCAACATGTTCACAAAAGTGTGTAAACATAATACGAATTTCGAAAGAATAAATTGTTAATCTAGGTACGGTAAAATTTAAGCAATCATGAAGAGTGAATGAATAATTTCGTATCGTTACTTCAAGTTCATTATAATTTTGCGCGTTTTTAGACATATTCAATTTCTTAAAATATGACATATACGCACTGCTAAGTTTAAGCATTAATATGAATATCTGCATGCACTGATAATATGATAAAATAATATAACATATCAGACAATGATAATACAACGCTAATATAACTGCATGCACATAACTGCAAATGAATAGCAAAAAGGAGAATGTGAATAAAGTCATTGATAAATGCATCAAAATGACGAAGAAAATATTTAGAATTTTTAATGTTAATTCGAAAAAATTTCTTTCTAAAGAAATTACGAGGTAAATTAGAATAGAGACAAAAATTATCAAATAATTGAGAAAAAACGTAGGAAGGTTCTCGCCAGAAAAACGATCCCACTTGACGTACGAAGGTCCGGGATCCGGAGAATCCGGCGACTCTTTCTCGGTTTCCGTCAAGCCGTTTTCATTCTTAGATTTTCTCGCCATCAAGGAGCTGTGGACTGTGCTCCGGACAAAGATGGCACGTGCATCTTTTTGGCTTTGCTTTTCCTTGTCGACGGTTTCGATGCGATCGTGGAAGGCGTCAATTTGGCTGTTGGCGGCGTCGATGGCGGCGGAGCGGAGGTGGCGCGGCAGCTGAAATCGGAGCGTTTTCAGACTCGGACGATAAATCGTTGAGAGGGTGAGGCGGGAACACCCCCGTAAATTGCGGGTTATTGACTGGGTCGTCGAATTTTCCGTGTTCCCATAAAATAACGCGGCCGCCCACATAACGGAAGATCGGGTGCTCGAGCCGCCACTGCTCATAGTGGCGGAACCGATTGGCAGCCTCTAGAGCGGTGTAATCAGTGTCCGATTCATATTCGGTTTCACTTTCAGTTGCTGAATCGTCGCTCGTTTCAAACAGATCAGCAACATCAGCCGCTCCTTGTTCTGCACAGAGAGGGAAATTTACGAAATTTACGTGGCCATGTCCCATCACCCTGTGGAGCAAGCCCTCATCTTCTATATCGAAAAATTCGGAGTTTGAATGATTTTCACTTGTTTCATCCGTTAAAATATTACTATTTGTCGGCCTTCCCAAATTTTCTGAGAAACGAACGTTTTTTACATTATTTCTCGGGGAATTAGAATTTTGGGCTTGGTCTGGCCGGGGGACTGGACTTGGGGTCCGTAGGTGAGGCCCCGGACTATACATTCTGGACTCCCTGTGCCTATTACCTGCATTAAATGAATTTTGCCTTGTGTTATTCGAATAATCACAATAGTTCCGATTATTATTATTTAATGCATTTCGCGGTTGCCCATTATTTCTGAAATTTACATTTCTTTGGTAATCGTTTAAATTACGATTTGCATTTCTATTAAGGTTATTGTTATTAGAATTACGGTAATTACCATCGCGGTTCGGTGGGCAGCGGAAAGGCTCGTGGAACCCATTGCAACGTGCGCAGTGCGATGGGCGCGACCATTGCGCCAAAGGACCGCAGCGGCACTCTTCTGTGACGTGATTCGGACTGTCACACATACGGCATCGATTTTGGCGGATGAGCATTTCTTTAATCTCGTCTAACTTCTTTTCCATTGCAGATCCTGAAGGTAAAATCGATAAATTATAGTCGGCTCTGGGCTCGCTGGACGGTGTAGGGTAATCTTGTATGTTTTCCCGAAAAACTTGGCGTTCAGTGTACGATGCCCGCCTGATGGCATCTGTCAAGGTTCCGCACTCCTGATATTTGATTCCTTTGTAAATTTTAGGCAGAAGCTCCCTGATGTAAATTGGTTTTATGATACTTTCCCGGCTATTTTCCGAAAGTTGGGGGTAAGCTGATCTAGCTAGCTTTTTCAACCTCTCAGAAAATTCCAGGACGGACTCAGCCCTCCGTTGTTTGGCGTCGTACACTAAACCCTGAAAAATATCACTATCACGACCCTCCGAAAATTCAAGCTTAAGTGCCCCAATGACATCGTCAAAGCTAGGGTCACGAAGTGTTTCCAAAATATTATTTTAAGTCGCCAAGGCGGCACCAATGCAATTTGATTCTAAAAATGCGATTTTATAAGCATCATCCGCATTTGAAACACCTTGGAGAACCATATATTTTTTGAACTTTTTAATCCATTCATGAAAAGATTCACCAAAAGCTTTAGAAAATGGCTTAGGGGGTCTTTGAGTCATCAAAGCACCCAGGCGTTGAAAAGGATCTCCCAATGGGCCTGTTACGTTAGGTTCCGCATGCTGTTGGACCCGCTCTTCCAAATTTGTCACTTTTCGCATCAGTGGAGCACCAAATTCGTCAAAAGCGTTTTTAAAAGCTTCCTCCATTTGTTTAGGATCAAATGCCATTTTTCTCGTTAACGCTTTTTTCGATTTTTGAATCAAAAATTCTTTAACGAAAGGTGCAAAACTTTTGGAAAATTTATCTTTCTGTTCCCCTTTTAGTTCGCTTTCTTCCCTTAAGTCAGTTTGTTCCGACGTACTTGGAGTGAGACTTACAATATTTTTAAAAGAAGTTGGCTGTACGCCTACTTTAGGGGTACTGTGTTCTCTAGGAATAGCAAATGAAGTATGTAAAGTGTCTAAAAATGTTTGATGAGCTTTTAAAGTATTTTCAAAAGCTTTTGTGTCTTCTTGATCAGAAAATTCTTCAGATGAGGTTAAAGCGCTTTTCTGAAAAACTTTTCCGTTCTCAGAGTCAGAATTTGAATCCGTTTTGACTTTTCCCGGTTTTTCACTTTTTTCAATCTTCCCTGACCGTTATTCTACCCAAAACAATACAAATGCTGTATAAGGGTTAGAATTAAAATCCGTAAATATTAAATTTATTCGTTTAGCTATACGTATGCTCTTTTCAGCCTTTACTTTACCGTTCTCTAAATTAATTATACTCTGTTCTATAATTAATTCGTTCACAATTAAGTACCCGCTTTTATCCTAAACTTTTTATTTAAAAGTTTGCTGAAGACGCTGGCCAGTCGACTACAGCACGGAAAGAAAAGACGGAAGGGGCTGGCTAAAAATGACTAAAAATCACGAAAAAAGAGTCAGAGCGTAATTTATTCTCAGTTTTTCCAGAACTTATTTTCTCGGTTTTTCTGAGTTTTGTTTCCACGCCAAAAATACGAACGCAAGATTTTGAGATTTTTAGGGCTCTTAAAGCTGGCTGGGAGGCAACTTAATCTTCCGAGATGATTTCCAGTTACCCAATCACAAAACCTTCACGCCTGTAAATTTGTAAATTAATAAAATATTTGAATAAGAATGTAGGATTTTGAGACTTTAGGGCTCTTAAAGCTGGCTGGGAAGCAACTTAATCTTCCGAGATGATTTCCAGTTACCCAATCACAAAACCTTCACGCCTTTACGTAATTTTTAAATTTATTTTTATCCAATAATTTAATATAATCGGAACGGTGTGTGGGAGGCTAAATATGAAAAACTCCCGAGGGGGCAGAAAATACGCCATCATATTTTTTTTAAAGTAAAGTGAAGCTAAAACAAACTTCCAGAAATGAGGAAAATTTTTGAAAGCTCGAAAGTTAAGGCCATAGGCTCTATCTATTTTTTCTGCACCACAAAATATGTCACGCTTGCTGCGCTTAACCTATTTCCTTGCGTACATTATTATTGTTTCGATATCCTTAGCACGCTTCTATAACCTTAGCGCTCTCTTGAAACTTAATTTTCCACTCAGATATATATATATATATATATATATATATATATATATATATATATATATATATATATATATATATATATATATATATATATATATATATATATATATATATATATATATATATATATATATATATATCAAAACGCGTGACATGTTTAGATCAAGAAGACAGAGATTTTTGGACTATTTTATTTAGAAATAATCCTTTTTATACTTTTTTGACACTTTACAAAAATGGAAGGAACGAATAATACTCACGTTTCCAAAACAAATTACGAAATGACGTTGATCGATCGAATTTATGACAAAAACAAACGGAATTATGAATACGGACGTATGGGTCAAAGCTAAACTGAGTACGCAAATTTGAGCAAAGTAAGCTTGTCAATCAAAGTCGGAAATTGACACAAAAAAACAATGCTTTAAAGCATCGGACGGAGTCGGAAATACGGTTCAACAGTAAGCTAAGTTGATCGTAGTTGGGAACGCTCGATGACAGAAAACAACTATGGAAATTCGCTGGTCGGAGTCGGAAGTACTTGTTGACAAAAAGAACAACGGCAAGGCTGAGCGAGTATCCATCATAATCTGCTTTATATAGAACTTTTGAATTTTTCTCAGATTGATGGATGATCTGGAAGGCTGCCAAGTGGGGACTTGGGCCTGCTGATATTTGGAGATCATTTACATGGGTTGAGCATGTTTTACATGCTTCTGGGCAACAGTTATTGTATTTTCATTTTCCCCAAACTTTTGCCCCTTCTGTCTCCGTCTGAGCTGTACTTTGCATGCCGCTTTTGTTCTATCTCATCCGTTGCTTAGCATGTTGGAAGCATACTTGCATGTTTAAAGCGGATTTACGCATACTTACGTGCTAAAGCTCGCCTATGTTTTAGTACATTTATAACGCTATTTGATGGTCTATTTTTTATTAATTTTTGTGGATTATCCGGATTAATTCCGGATAACTGTCAGATTAAAACTGACTTTTGTTCTATTGTTTCACTTTCCTGACTGCTTAAGTCAACTTCCATCCGCCCCAATCTTAATCCCTTTTGCAATCGCCCTTTTCCGCATTTCTCAGCATGCTTCTTACAAATTTTAACATGTACGTGCATAATATTGCGCATAATAATGATGTTAATTAAGACACATAATTAAATTTGTGCAATTTTTACACAGGCTTGCATTAGACATGAAAGAAAAGTACGCAATATTATGAACAATTTTGATTTGCGTTTTTAAGCAAAAATATTATCTAAACAAATTGCAAAAATTAAGATATTTTGGTATGATAAGCTTATATGATTTACATAAAACAATCAGCATGTAGCGTTACTTGACACCATGCTTCAGAGCTTGAACAAACGGTATCATCTGAGATTCTGGAGCTGATTGGAAGCACAATTTTTGGAGTAACGACTTTTAATGGCGCAAGAAGTTGTACTACATGACTTGCAAGCTCCTTCTGATCTTCCCAGAGATTTAGCTATTGCAGATTGGCTCTTAGAGCTGCCATAATTGGTAATTTTTGGTTGTGTTTTTGATTATTTGGCTCTGATTGGAAAAGACAGTGGCATTTGTCAGTTGCAAGGAATGACTCTTGGTATGTTTTCAATTTGTCACTTGCTTTTGGAGAATGCTTGAAGTGTCTGACCAGACGTTTGGCAGCGTTAATTAGTTTTGATATTGGCCGTTCTCCCTTTGAAAGACCTTCACTTACCACATTTTGGACAATATGGGAGTAAATATGTAATGCGTTGGTAGGTTGACATCATGTTAACCAGCAGAAAACTTTGTACCACTGTCGCGTATAATTAGATGCAGCTTCAAATCAATGCTCAAATTATTCATTATATCGATTAACTTTTCAGCTATGTGATCACCAGAATGTTCTCCAGGAAAGGGATTACAAGCTAACACAATTTTGTGGCAATAATTTCTTCAGTTAAGAAATGACCTGTAATGCTCAGGTAACTTTCATTTGCAACTGATGATCATGTATCGTTCATTAATGAAATATGTGGCTCGTTTTCTAGCATTCCAATGAATTAACTTTTCACTTTTTGATAAATTTTGGGCAAAATAGTTTCAGTATAATAATGGCAACTAGGGCACTTAAATTTGGGCTGCAAAGCACAAAGCAAGTGCAAAAATCCTTCATTTTCAACAACTGACAGAGGCTGCTGGTCGATGCAACTGAGTTCTGCTATTTTGTGAATAATAGCCTGAGAAGCTGGACTTTTTATATCCCATATTTGCAAAGAGCTATCTTCTAATGTCGCCAGCTTTATGCTTACTTTTTCATCTCACTTTGCTTCAACTTTTTCTATGCTTTAGTCCCTTTGCTTCTTTTAAAATTCTATATTAAATTTTGGATGTGTCAAAAGGTGTTTTTTAATCCACTGAGACCCAGCTTTGTTTTCTTGTCCACCTCAACTGATCGCTCTGCTGCAAGTGTTGCAAGTTGCCTTTGATTCATTGTACTTATCAACCGTAAAATAATCCCATTTAATGGCAATTATGCTCGCTGATGCAGACATAGTAAATGCTAATTAAAAGAAGTCTAAAAATAATTCACATCAATCCGGAAAATCAGAAAAATACAATTTAGCAAGACTTTGCATTGATTTTCAATTATGCAGGTAGCAACTTGAAGAACAATTTGATTTTGCATCAGAATAATTTCTTGACAGCATAGAATTGAATATTTTCTGAGGTTTTCCACATTTACCTGCCCGAAATTTGTGTCTGTATGATGAAATTAGCTAAAGTGGGACATTTAATCTATTTTTATTTGCTTCTAAATTTCTTATTTTCAAGACATAAGCAGAGAGAACAATTGAATTATTCCACAGATTAAAAAAAATAAGATTCCATTCAATATGTTTGAAATATCAAGGTAGCGCGTTAGCGCGTACCTATAATATACTTGGGTACCCCCAACACCTGGGCACCCCCCTACAGCTATAACGGGACACTTCTGGAAGGTGCGGTTTTTTTAAAGAAAGATAATAAAAAAATTCGCTGCCCGTGTTTTTGTTTTTTCTTGAAACTCAAAATTGACTGTGTAAAGAAGGTGTAAAGTTTTTGTGTAGCGTTATAACATAGGACAAATTTTGGGACCTTTTTACTGCGGCATGTGGACAACTGAGTATTGATGACTCGAAGGATTGAACAGAATAGGATAATAGAGGGATGAATTCTACAGATGACACTTTTTTTGTTTTTGAAATTCGCATTATTTATCGAACGGCAGTGTAAAGAGTGCGAAAATCTGGGGGTGAAAAAGCACTTTTTGGTCGAGTTTTCAACCTTCCTATGTCCGATACTAACTCCGGTTATGAGGTTTTTAAAATGTTTTCTGACAGAAATGTAGAGCGGATCAAGGGCTACATTCTGCATATAAGCAAAGTCTTCTATGCTCTATGGTGAGTTAGATCCTGGGGTTTAAAGTTTACACTCTAGTGGATGGTGTAAAAAAACGGATTTTAACTAAGATTTCTCTGCCAAATTTTTCCGCTTATGAGTCAGTGCAAATCGAAGACAGCATTAATAAAGTGCCTCACAGGGGCTAAACATCGCAGCAAACCGCATTTAAAAAAACGCAATATTGAGTTATTTATGGGGGTGTAAAGTTCGAAATCAGAGGTAAAAAATGGGCTAAAAAACACGTTTTTTCCGAAGTTTGATTGATAAATCATGCCAAATAATTTTTGCAACAGAATTTTGGCACACAGGAATGTACTACGATTTAAAAGCTACAAATTGTACCAAACCGAATTTCTTTAAACTCAATGGGGAGTTCGGTACGGAATTTTAAAGTTTACAGTGTTCTAAATGATGGAAAATACGTTTTTGTTGCGTTTTTTGTTCGCCACTTTCTCCGTCCAGAAGTCGGGATAAGTCTAATAGAATAAAAATAAAGTGCTTTATATCGGGTGCATGTCAAAGCAAATTGTCTATACATTAATATTTAGCGAGTGTAAAGTCAAAAATTTGGAGTTTTAAATGCGTTTCTGTCTTGTTTTTTCTGCCTGCTTCTCCGGTTACGAGTCAGGGACACGTTTATCAAGTCTAGAAATGGACCAGGAATCAAATTTGATATGCCAGTCTGGCGCATATGTTTACACTCTACGGTGTTGTAAAGTAGTTTACACCAATTGTTAGTTTGCCCATAGAACATTATGTAGACTTAATTTTTTCATAAATATTAATCGTAATATCGGAACAATATCAAAATTACGAATCTGACTAAAATCTTCTTTACACTAGGTGTTTACATGAAGTTTACACTACATATATATTTATCTTCGTTTTTGAGCATTCCTGAAACCTAATTTTTTCTTGGAGCCTAGAAGTTTTCAAAGGATCAAATGTGAGACGTCACGTAGGCGCGTTTGTTTACATCCAACAGTGATGTAAAGTAGTTTACATTCATTGTTTATATGTCCTCAGACCATTGTAGAGACATAATTTTTTCATGAATGTTGATCATAATATCCGAGTAATTTTTTACACTGCATGTTAGCCTTTGTTCTAGAGCATTGCAAAAATCGAAATTTTTCCTGAGATATAAAAATTTACAGGGAATGAAATATATACGTCAATTGGGCGCGCTTGCTTACACTCAGCAGTATTGCAAAGTGGTTTAAACCTAATGTTTATTGTCTTTAAAACATTATGGAGACTCATTTTTCCATAAATGTTGAAAGAAATATCGGAGCAATATCAAAATTACGAATCCGACTAAAATATTCTTTACGCTATGTGTTTGTGTAAAGTTTACGTTACGTGTTAACCCTAATTCGATAGACTTGCAGAGACTTTGTAACTGAAGTCAAGAAATTTTCAAGGATTCATATGTGAGACATCAATTAAGTGAGTTTGTTTACCCTCAAAAGTAATCTAAAGTGATTTAAAAATTATGTTCAAGTGTCCTTAGATCATTGAAGAGATGTAATTTTGTCTTAAATGGGTTGCATTAAAGTTAAATCTTTCTTAGCCGTGTTTATAATATGTTTCACAAAATCTTGCACATGGAGAGCTATCGTTTAATTGATGTAAATTGCCTGCAAAAGTGGTTTAAAATGAACCAGCAATCACACTACTGTGCACAGAAGTCGACAAAGATATACAGCTTTATTGTAATCATGTACATTAATAAGCCGTAAACTGTTAGTATTCTCTACACCTAGTAGTTGTGTAAAGTTTGCACTATTCATTTGTTGTTAATATGTAGTCTATACTACAAATTTATTTTACTACCAAATCAAAGCGTTAGTGTTCCTTACATTTGATATTTGCGTGAAGTTTTTGAATTTTTGCCGAAAATCTTTGCCTTCTAATTTACCAACATCCCGCCTTTTCCATTTTCTTGAAGTTTAAAATCTTTTATAATTCTCTCATAATTTAATGGTAGGTTTTAACTTTAAGTTTCTCTTGGTTTACAACTCTCGCTTAGCAAGCTCATTTTTCAAAACTTTTTCATAGTGATCAGATTAGTTGCGTTTAGTTTGGAATTGGTGGACGGTCGTTATTTTATTACTCGGCTTAAATAAACCAAGTGACTATCTTTTGATTATTTTCTTCATCGCAAATTCAAACACCCAATTTTCAATTTGAAAATTGACCCAATTTTCAATTTGAAAATTGATCCAATTTTCAATTTGAAAATTGAAAATTGGGTGTTTTCAATTTCAAAAGTCACAACACATTGTGCTTGTGTATTGATTAGTGAGGATTTGCAATGTGAATTCGTTGGTTAAATTTTTGTGCTTGATTATAAGTGAACTGCACATTAAGAAGAAATAACTTAATGCAGTTTTAATTTGAAAATGGATGGTGTCAATAAGGTTGTCTTGTTTAAAAAGGATAATGCTGATGTTAAGAACAATATTGTTTTCCGCGTTCTTGGACTGTTGTCATTATTGTGGCATGTTACTGATTGTGTTTACTGACTGATGTACTGAAATCACGCTAATTAAAAGTAGTGTACTAGCAAAGAAAAATGCTCCGATGGAACAAAAAAGATGAATATACTTGGAATTGTGGATTATTATGGATGTAAAAGGAGGGGACTAGGAAAAATCTACCTAAAGTCGGAAAATCTGCTAAAAATCACACTTTCTCTAAGCAACGCAAAAAATCGATGTATATTCTGCGGCCTCTAAAAAAGTGTCTTTTTTAAATAATGTTCGAAGTTTCAGATAAGAGTGTATAAACGAAATCTATCAAGGTTACTTTTTTAAATTGCTGGCACCTGATTGATAGAAAACTAAGAGGTATTGTATTTAAAGTTGTTTTGTTTTATGAGCATTATAGCAAGCAAAGCAGGAGCCGATTGATTAGTGCACACAATCGTTTCGGGCATGCTAGTGTATCTACATTAAGTCTGTTTCAAGTCAACTTACGTGTTTCCTACTGTTTTTAACCAACCATGTCTTCAATTGTCTTCGATGTTTGCTATTTCATTCAATTGGCTTGGAAGACTGTTAGTTTACTTAATATCATTTCCCATAGCTACTGCATAGCTAACGTGCTGCTGTTTCAATCATTGTTATGGTTGAATATTTATTTTAATCTGTTGGCCGCAGAATATACATCGATTTTTTGCGTTGCTTAGAGAAAGTGTGATTTTTAGCAGATTTTCCGACTTTAGGTAGATTTTTCCTAGTCCCCTCCTTTTACATCCATAATAATCCACAATTCCAAGTATATTCATCTTTTTTGTTCCATCGGAGCATTTTTCTTTGCTAGTTTATTAATATCCTTAAGCATCAAAAGTTGAGCATTTTATAGCATGCTAATTATTATGCTTTGGAGGATTAGGTTTAGGTACTCACATGCACATTATTGATGCAACGTAATAATCTCATCAGTTAAGTTTATTTCCAGCAAAAGCACATCATGCAAAAACAATTAAAGCAATACAGTAGGGCAATAGAACTTGAGTCAAAATCTTATAGCACAAAGATTCTAGAGAGACTCTTGTAACAAATTTCCTTCCTAAAAGCATACATTCATTGAGCAAGCTAAATTTACTTTATTGACGCATTATTTAATTAAATTATGATTTTTCAGAATTTTAGAATCACAAAGATTGACAACTTTTTAACTGATTACAAATTTATCAACAAAACCACTAGATGAGGATAATAACCAAGGCTAAAGCATGAGTAATGTTTTGAATCTGTGAAATACTAATGTATACTGTATCATATTGAATAAACCTGAGCACTGTCACTGACACCGGCTAAAAAAGTGGAAGTTCTTAGAGGACACATCACTTAAAAGATCAAGACTAGATGGGCAAGAGTGAAATTCTGGTATTTATTTTTGATGTGAGAGTAACGGTTAACGCTAACAAGAGTATATTTAACTTACTCATTTTAATATTAAAATAATAAGAATGAATCCCAAAATCTTAAGAAAATAGGTAACACGAGAGCGATGGTAAAAACGACCCAAAAAGAGAGACCGAGAGCGACTCTACATTTAAGCATAGAATATTTAAATAAGTGTTTTAACATAGGTTTAAGCGAATTGCGTCAATGAACTCGGTGGAAGTAATTTCAGATATTTTAGAGCAATAAATTAGAGTAGTAGAATTGATATGCAGAAAGTGTCGAAAATGTGTGAACTAGCTAATATGCACGTGGACATAGTTACAATTGGGCGGCATTAATCAGATACGTAGAAAAAGCAATAAAAGCGAATAAACCGATTAGTGTAAATCAAAGTAAAAAAAGAGAGGAAAGTAGCTGAGTTTCACGTAGGCTTTTTGTCTATTGGTGGCTTTGTCACATCGACTTGTCTTGTAGGCGTGTTTCGAGTACATAAGGGCTCCTATGTTACATCCCCCTCCTAAATTCGGACGTCCTCGGACGAAAACTTCATCATCTTCTTGGTTGGTGTGAAGGGGTTTAAAGTTATACAAAAACATAACAAACAAACTAATGTAGCTCTACTTATTAAAAAAATATAACCGTAATATTAATACTCCAGAAAGTGCTAAAATTCTGTATTTTAGAATTCAATTGACTCTGTCTCACTGTCCTGAGTATTCTCAGTGCCAACGCTCTGTGCTGATACTTGGTCATTATTAAGTGGCTTCGGAGTCATTTTAAAAAAAATATGGTTTAGTGCGATTAACGTGCAAGGTTTCGGATTCAGATGTTATAAGTGACTGTATTGTAATGTTTGGATATTTCAGTCACTTTATAAGTACCTTGATATATCTGAGACAGCTTTTTAGACAGACCTCGTTTTACAATTTGAGAATCCTTAAGGACTAAATCATTAATTTTATAGTTCACATTATTAGCTTTCTTATTGTAATATTTTGAATACTTTTTCTGAGAGTCATGCACACGATTTTGAATAACTGACAGAGCTTGTGTAAAGTCTTTCTTGACCAGGTCATTGTAGGTATGAACATCTACCAAATAGGGATTTGTCTCGTAGGTTAGAGCAACATCAGCTGGTAGCTTAGGTAAACGTCCATAAATCAGTTCATAAGGTGCGTATTGTGTTGAATCATTAACACTGATATTGACAGCAAATACTGCAAATGGGAGGTGATCATCCCAATCAATTTGATTGCTTTCTACATACATGCGTATGCGTGTGGCTACGGTTTGATTCGCACGTTCAACTTCGCCATTAGATATTGGATGGTAAGCTGTGCTATGTACCTTCTTTACACCTAACATTTTTGTGACTTCAGTCATGAGCTGTGAAGTAAAATCAGTTCCTTGGTCTGATTGTAAAATATGCGGTGCACCGTGTCTGCATACAATCTGTGATACGAAAAGTTTTGCTATTGTTTCTGCTGTAATATTTTGTGTTGCGAATGCCTCAATGTATTTTGAAAAGTAATCAATAAAAACGACTATGAAACGGTTGCCATTTTCTGTGAGTGGTAAGGGTCCCATGCAATCAACACACAATCGTTCAAATGGTCCACTCACTAAGATAGGTTTCAACTCTGCAACAACTTTGTGCCTCATAGGCTTGTTTAATTGACATTGTTTACACACCTTACAATAATAAGTTATGTCTTTTTGCATTGAACTCCAATAATAACGTTTTGCTACTAGCTGAATAGTTTTTCGTGTCCCAAAGTGACCAGCTAACTCGTCATCATGATGAGTTTGAATAACTAAGGCTTGCAATTTTCGGGGTACCACAATTTTATAGGCTCCGTTTCTCTTATAATACAGAATATCGTCCTTAAGTTCATAATTCGCTAATTCAAGTATGTTATTTTGATCTTTTAAATCATTTATTATGGTCTTGAGCTTAATATCGTCGTGCTGCAAAATCTTTAAGCTAAAATCGTTTCTATTATCAAAATTGACATTCACACTTTCTTGTGGACGACTAATGATATCACTTTCAATATCAAAGACAGGTTTTCCGTTTACATTTGGAAAACGTGATAGCGCATCAGCGTTTTGGTTTTTGCTACCTTTTCTAGGTACAATATTTAGCTTAGTGTCTGAAAGTGCCAAACCCCACCGTGCTATACGTGATGAAGCATTTTGTTTTTCTAAAACGGCTTTGACCGCAGTGTGGTCTGTGTGAACAGTAACTTCATGCATATACAAGTAAGGTCTAAAATATTTAACAAACTCTACTACAGCCAGAGTTTCAAGTTCAGTAATTGGATAGTTTTTCTCTGCTGGCTTTAGTGTTCTGCTGGCGTATGCAATCGGATGTTCCAAGCCATCTTTGCTAATTTGGCTTAAGACTGCTCCTATTCCGAAAATTGAGGCATCAGTCTGTAGAATAAAAGGCTTATTAAAATCTGGATGAGCCAAGATTGGCGACTCGATTAACTTAGTCTTAAGTAAATCAAAAGTTTTTTGTTGTGACACAGTCCACTCAAAGTTTTGTTCCTTTTTTAAAAGTTTTGTGAGTGGTTGAGATATCTGAGCGCAGTTTTTGATGAATCTTCTGTAGTATGATATGAGACCCAAGAATGCTTTTACTTCTTTTGCATTTTTTGGTTCTTTGATAGCTCGTACCGCCTCAAATTTACTATCATCCGGAAGGATACCAGCATGCGAAATTCTATATCCTAGATACTGTACTTCCGTATAACTAAATTTACACTTATTTAGTCGCAATTTCATGCCACCTTTATTCAAACGATTAAGAACATCCTCTAACCTTAAAAGCATTTCCTCGTGACTTTTAGCAAAAACTAAAATGTCATCAAGATATACTAAACACGAATTCCACTGTAAGCCTGACAAAAGAATGTCCATCAACCGCTGAAAAGTTGCTGGCGCATTACATAACCCGAATGGCAAGTAATTGAATTCATACAAGCCACACGGTGTAGTGAATGCTGTTTTTTCACGGTCTTCATGAGCTATCGGAATGGACCAGTAGGCATTAGCTTGATCCAATGTAGTGAAATATTTCATATTTTTCAGTGTGTCTAGTATATCATCAATACGAGGTAAAGGATATACATCTTTTTTAGTCACTTCATTTAGGCCTCGAAAATCTATACATAATCTGTGGCCTCCTGTTTTCTTTTTCACTAAAACAACGTTAGTTGCCCAAGGTGATATGCTTGGACTAATAATATTCTTTGACTCTAGCGCTTTAACTTCTTGTAATATTAATTCTTTTTCCTTTGGTGAAGTGCGAAACGGAAGACGCCTGACTGGTCTGTGATCTCCAGTGTTAATCGTATGATAAACTAAAGCAGTTTTTCCAGTGTCTTTCTCATCCGAGGCATAAAGGTTAGGAAAGAGACAGAGAACTTCGATGAGTTGCCTTTTTTGTTCTGGTGTCAAATCGTTAGATATATTAGCGTTCTGATGTATGTAGTCAAACGATTTTTTCTGAAATTTTGCCTTAGTGTTTACTAGCAAAACAAAATTTTTCGAGTCGGTTTTTGTCATTTCTTTGTGACACTTTACATTACCAATGCACATACCTCTATACAGTCTGACTGCGTAAGCATAAGGATTAATTGCTTGGATTAAAATATGCTGATCTCTCACACTGTTGATAGAAGCTGCAAAGTATGCACCTTGGTCAGGGTGCATATTTGTTGGCTCAAACTGTACATTATTCACGTTTTTGTATTGTGATGATACGTTAGCTGTAACTAGCATAATCGAGCGTGCTGGTATATCACATGTGCTTTCTACCGTAACAGCACCTCTTTGTAAGGGTGGGTTGTATAACAGCCCACTGCAAGGTATTTGTATTCCTTTGAATCTTACAAATTGTTTCTCATTATCAAATTGATAATTTCTGAATCGAAATAAAAAATTTGATCCTAAAAGAAGAGGTTTGCTGCAATTTTCTTGAATATGCACCAAAATCGTTTCTTCAATATCTGCAACTGTGATTGTGAGGAAACATTCACCTACTAGAGGTATAAAATCACCATTCGCTGCTAAGGGCTGTGCATAGGTAGGAAAAATTGGGACATCTCCAATTTTATCTACTAGTTTTGCGTCAACAAGTGAAAAAACCGCACCTGTGTCAATCAGTGCATCGACTCTAAATTTACCGTTCACGATCACTGTAATATGGGGTGTTCGCCGATCACTACTCCGCTCTATCACATCTGCTAGGGTGATATCTGTGACGTGATTGTCCGAGTACAGGTAATTATTATTATCAGGTGACCAACCACTAAAATTACCGAAACTGCCTGGAATAAAACCGGGCAAAGGACGAGTATCGAATGTGAAATCCACTAAATCTCGTGTTGCAACATCATTAGAAATAAACACATTTGTATCATATTTAGAAATATCGTGATTAGTAAAGGCAATTCTATTAGTCTTAAAGGAAGATTCTACAGTAGCTACTGATGCATCATGAATTTTTATGCAGTCATTTGCTGAATTTTTGTAGGAGACGACTGGAGCTTTCGAATCAAAAAATTTATTTTTCTTATTTATTTTCATTAACGCGAGTAGAGCTGTACCAATGCTATTTGACGTGGCGTCAGTAATTGTAGGAATCGCTCTGCGCTTACGATACATGTAAAACATTAGACATATGTATGCTACATATCCTAGACCAGCAACTAAGAGTATTAGAAAAAGTGCATTGACGATTAGCTGAATAGGTCCAGCAATTAAGGAATTAAGCCCTGAATTAAAGTTTTTCTGGCTTTTGTCTATAAAATGTTCTAATGAATTGTAAGCACCGCTAAATACGTTCTTTACACCCGCGCCAACATCTTTTAGGGCATCATGTATCAGGTCAGGTTCTATCGATAGATCAGAAGTGTATTTCAAGACACTATTAAGCTGATTTTCAAGATTATGCGTTCTGAAAATATAATGTTTCAGATAAGATAGACTTACAGGTAATTCAGCAAGTTTATCATGAAAAACCGCTGGTGTATCAAACTGGAAAACGCTATGTTCGCCCTTCCACAATAAGTTCAAAGGTACCTTACTTACATGGATTGGTCCAGATTGAGTAATCCACTTTGAATGGTTACGGTAAATTGGCACCGCACGATGATTACAATCAATCTTAGGCGAAAACGATACAAGATCTGGGGAACCTGGGCTTATAAAAAACAGTTCGTTGTTTACGAAAACTGGGGTGTTTACATAGCAGGTATCATTAATCTTATGATTATGTAGTATTTCCGCGTTCGTGATTTGTTTACAACGCCATACAGTAAGAGATTCACCCACAAACTGAGCAGAAATATCATTACGTTGTAATAAAGCTCGTGCTCCTAACGTTGCATCAAACTGTAGCAACTGCCATATTAAATCTAGATATTGCTGCGCATGATTACAGAATTCAGTCCACATAAAACGAAAATTATGCTTATCAGAATTTATCATATGATACTCTAAATAATTGAGTTTAGCATTAACAGGATCGCTTTCACTTAGCTGAGTTTTGCTTACTGCATAATTATTAAAATCACGCTCAGCACTCGTATTAAATTGTAAAATTGCACCTTGATGAGTGTTAATTGCTGCACTTAAATGACTACATGCCTTATAACTTGACTTAATACTGAAGGATGCTTGTAACCGCTCAACAATTATGTAATGATCACTAAATAAAGCATCAAAATTACCCTTAAAAGTAAGAAGACATGCTGGCTCAATAACAGTTTCATTCCAAACTATTGTACCCTCGCTGTTTACACACTGACTTGCATTTGCTGTACAACCACCTACGTCGCCCAAATCACTAAATATTGTCTTACCGTCATATGTTGCTACGGTACCTGGCTCAAGCATAAAATTTTTCACTTCTTCACACACTTGCTTGCAACACCATTGGTACTTAACTGATAGCGAATTATTTGTTGACCACACGCCGGTTGGCATAGGTATGAGCGTCTGTCCCATGAAATTTTTTGTTTTTGCAACATTTTTACAAATTTCCGGAGAAACACTCTCGGTTTTTACATCATCATTCATAATTCCCTTTGAACCGAAAAATCCAACATTTGTGCAAACTTTTCGTTTTCTTAACACGCATTTATGGGCATCAAAAGTGATAGGTTTATCTAGGGGCACAAAAACATTCACTTTTAGTATTTGAGGCCGATTTTTTAAATTTTTAGGCCAAATGCAAGAAACTCGTCTCGGAATTTCGAGGGGATGCCCACTTTTTGACCTCCCGCACATTTGAAGACTTGCAGTCGTACTTATACTAAAGATTAGAGTGAGTAAGACGAACAATAAAGTACGAACTATTAGTCCATAGAAAGGACTATGACTGTAACTATGTCTACGCATACTATCGACTACGAGCACACCCTTATCACGGTGGTCACTATTCACTACTTTTAAATCCATTTGACCATCTCCGATTTGCGAAAGAGACGGCTCAGTCGCTGGCTGAAATAAAGTATAATTAGCCTCATTAGACTGGAGTACTACATTTAAATTTGCAATACATGATGGTTTTCGCAATGAGTGTCGATTAACGGTGTACTCATCGGCGGCTTTTATCAATTTATCGCACAGGAGAAACCGATCCTTGACTGTTGCATAAGTGTGGTCGTGGTCGGACTGGTGGCGCTCTACACGGCGGTAAGCGGTGTCCGGTGAAGGTGATTTCAAAGACGCCAATGATGATCGTAAGTCGATGACTGGTATCTCCTTATCAGCGGGAGGGCTAACCGCCTGCTGCATTTTTAATTTAGGTAGTGCTGGTGTGCCTCGATGTTGTCGAATAGGCACAAAAGTCGCCTTCTGCTGCTGACGTCGTCGGTTGCGATGACGAGGCTCTGAAGTGTGCGGAGACTGTATTGCACTATCTGATTTGAGAGATGTTTTACTTGAAAAACAATTCATATTTACTTCAGCGTAACACTGTCTTTTTGGAGCAAAACTGAGATTAAGTTGACAGTCATCAGAATCTATGGTATACATATTATTTCTATCATCAATACTATTATTATGCTGACATCGATTATTTGACAAATGAGTACCGGGGGTCAAATTTCGATTTTGAAAATGTTTATTGCGTGCATGAGTCAGAAAATCAGAACGATTAAATTGATGGTTTGGGACTTTATTTGGAATTCTGTCATAATTATTTTTCGGATTGCGGTATGAAGAAGTATTAAACTGATTTTTACGATTATTATTATAGTTAGAGCTACGGTTTGTGTTATGTCTAAAGTAAAAATTCTGCTTACTCTGCATATTTTGCCATCGTTGTCCATCGCCGCGCCCTTTGTTTCCACGTCGATCATCTCGTCGATCATTTCCACGTCGTCCTGACGACTGCGACTGATCCTTGGTGAATTGATCCAATACTGCGTTCGTCAACTTTTCAACCTTTTCTTCCAAATTACGTAATCGATCGGAGCCTGAGTTTATTAAAGCGATATCATTTTGTTGTCCATTAAATGTGAAAGTATCACGAATTAGTTGTGATTCTGCGTAACATGCTGCTTTGTGGGCTTCAGTCAAATTTTGAAATTCACGAAATCTAATGCCCTGTTTTAGCTCAGGAAGGAGTCCACGAAGAAAAATGGGCTTCAAAATAGACTCTCTAGACGCATTATTTAGGTCAGGATAAGCTATCCTTGCAATTTTTCTTAAATTTTCGAGGAATACAGAAACGTTTTCTCCTGGTTTTTGTTTTTTGTCGTACAAAAACTGTTGAAAAACGTCAGCGTCACGGCCCTCTGGAAAGTATTCTTGTAATTTATCGATTATAGTGTCGAAAGTGATGGGAGGTCTCTGGGTACGTTTAATTTCATAATAGGCTGCCTGCGCTGCACCTGCTAAATTTGCTTGTAGATAAGCAATTTTATATTCATCGTCGCCATGTATTCCTTGTAATTTTAAATATTGTTTAAATTTCTCGATCCAGTCCGAAAAACTTTCACCAAAAGCTCCACTAAAAATTGAAGGTGGGCGCAGGTTAAACAAGGGGTTGACTGGAAGATAATTTCGCCTCTCATTGTCAAGGATGGGATTCGCTGGCTGAAAATTTTCGAATTTAACATCTAAATTTTCAAGCCTCTGAGCTAACGGCTCAATTATAGTACGGAGAGAATTTTCAATCCCATTATCCAAAAGTTCAGCCTGATCTGGCATTATCTGTGAATCAATCGGTTTCGAAATAGATGATTTTGCTTCGTTTATAATTTTGTGAAATTCTTCACTTAGAGTTAATTTAGAAGAACCTCCTAACTGAGAATTTAGACGATTAGTCCGAAGGGGAATTGAACTTCTACGTTCCACTATAAAAGAGAAGTGGAGAAAAAATAAATCGTTGAATAACACAAATATCAACGAGCTAAAGTTCCCTTTTTACAAATTTAGGAACTAAACTGAAGCAAAAAAATACTTGCTTTACTTAACGAAGCAAAAGAAACAAGTATAACTGCTTTCACTGCAGCAAAAAAACAATCGGCCAGAGGCTAAATTATAGCGATAAGTCTGCTTTCGTACAAGCAAAAAAAATTTTGAAAGGAGAACGGCAATAGAAAAAAATTCTGGAAAATTTGCCTATATTTCAGAAAATTTTCCTCTGCAGGTTCGGTCCAGTTTTTGATTAAAAACTTAAACAGTCAGTCTCGCCATGTGAGAGTAACGGATAACGCTAACAAGAGTATATTTAACTTACTCATTTTAATATTAAAATAATAAGAATGAATCCCAAAATCTTAAGAAAATAGGTAACACGAGAGCGATGGTAAAAACGACCCAAAAAGAGAGACCGAGAGCGACTCTACATTTAAGCATAGAATATTTAAATAAGTGTTTTAACATAGGTTTAAGCGAATTGCGTCAATGAACTCGGTGGAAGTAATTTCAGATATTTTAGAGCAATAAATTAGAGTAGTAGAATTGATATGCAGAAAGTGTCGAAAATGTGTGAACTAGCTAATATGCACGTGGACATAGTAACAATTGGGCGGCAATAATCAGATACGTAGAAAAAGCAATAAAAGCGAATAAACCGATTAGTGTAAATCAAAGTAAAAAAAGAGAGGAAAGTAGCTGAGTTTCACGTAGGCTTTTTGTCTATTGGTGGCTTTGTCACGTCGACTTGTCTTGTAGGCGTGTTTTGAGTACATAAGGGCTCCTATGTTACATTGATTGTTTAGCCTTAAAAATTCTAAACTAGGCTCACCCTTAGAGGCCACTTTCTGCTGCTGATGTGATTGCAGTCAAATTCAAACGTCATAATATGGAAAAATCCTTAGGTAAGCAGAATCAGCAAGGTAGAAATTTTACTGTAGCCTCTTAAAACAATAGTTCAAAAACCTAAAGGCTAAATGAAATAGACTATAAACTAATTTAATAATAAATAAAACAATTTACAGCTCTTACACGAGTGAGATCTAATGCTCAAAAATAGTGGTGCAAGCAAAAGAAAACTACACAACTGTTTGTTGGAAAGAGAATACAGACTAACTACTAGAGTCAACACGTCAACCAAGTAAACATAACAACAATATACAGTAAGAGTTTCAGATACAAGAAGAACAAACAGGAAATACAAGAACTTGTATACAGAGTCATATGACAGAGTTTCTTTACACAGATAGTACAAAGATTGACAGACTAATCTCAACACATTCTTGACAAAAGACCTGTTGAGTTCTCAGAAGTTCGCAAGATAAAAGTATTGAGATAAATATAAATCTGCAGGCATAACCTAAGCTAGCTCATCTTCTGGATACAGCTTGGTTGGCTATGGGGTCAATGCCAGCAAAGAGGGCTAGAGGCAGTAATGTCGAATTAAGTAGCTTAGCATTATCAATAGCACCAAATCAAAAGTTTGTAAATACTGTACTGATTTCAATATGGTGAACCACAATTGATGTGTCAATGTTTGTACTCTTTAACAATCTTCATTACACAAGAGGCAAGAGTTACTTCCTCAAGTAAAAACTTTGTTACTGTTTGACACACGTCGAAGCAACACCACTTAAAATCAATGTTATGTTATTTATAGACCAAGAGCCAGTTTTCATCAGCTTTAGTGTCTGATTATGATAAATTCTAGTTTTAAAAACACGGCATAAATACGTAGGAATCTTTTAATTGCTGACTGAGTTAGAAATTATTCCTTCTGAGCCAAAAAACAAGTATGTGAACAAAGCATTCTCTTTCTAATCATGCATTTAGTTGCGTTTGCTGCCTGAGGATCACTCTCGGGGGAGAAAGACAGTCACATTAATTCTCATAGGCACACCTCCAATTTTTCCTGAAGGACCACATGAAATACTATGCGGTATTTCTAAAGCATTTCCAGTCCTAGAAGCTCAACAATCCTGATATTGTGTGTTGTGATGCAGTAAGTGTGCTTAATATAATGATAGACAAAAATAAACAATGTAAACATAAATTGAATAGCGCAAACATTTTTAAAATATTATCATGACAGAAAGTCTCTAAAAATTATTGGCTGGCTGTACTATAATTTCTTCTGTTGCTGGTTTAGGGTGATGTTTTTTAAATTAGGGTAAACATACAGCATTTTGCATAAAAGCAAGAAAAAACAGAAAAAAATCTGTGTATCCAACCCTTGCGCGCAGCAAGTTGCTGCTACAATAATGCAGCATGCTTGTTGAAGCTGTCACACTCTTTTTTTATTCATTGATGTCATTGCATTTGCCTTGGCCTCTAAGATGTGGTGCTCAAGGTCTTGGATGCTCTTGATAGCAATATTGGTCTCTATTGCCTCATTAGTAGCCACAAAAGCCTGCTGAACCATATAAAATGTGGGGCCTGGGTTAAAGTTAGCCACATATCCCAGCAGTGGTGCCGGAATGGGCATTGCTGGTGTTAACTTGGGCAGCTGTCTGATAACTGGGCTGTCTAGCTTAGTAATTGCTTGATATGTGTTCCTAAGTCCAGCTCACCATTTTCAACCATTAGCTTGAGTTGGCAAATGCAACAAATGCAGTGATGATCTGCATTAAAATGATGTAGACAGTTATCAATGTTTATGATGTAGAATATTTGTCATCATTGTCTAATGTAAGAATCACATCATCAGATAGAACTGGTTCCTGAATCATGAGATTTTGCATACCTGGTACTTGATTAACATCATCAATATGACTATCATTGCAATCATACATTGTTTTGGGTTGCTCATAGTGAATTTTACCATTAGCATTTATATGCCAGTAGTAAGCTCTGGGGCTCTGGCAAGCAGGCTGGAATGCAGCACTTCAGAGTGCACGTGCACTTTAGGCACCTGCTTTGTAAGCAGGGCCCAATGGCTGCAGGTTGAGCCAATGCCAGTGCCAGGGGGTGTAAAGCAGGTGTTGCTAAGCTGCATATTGGTCTAGCACCCTGGGAGTATCATTCAATTTGGCTCTTAATATTATTCAAATCACATCACCCCTTCTAGTACATAGCATTGTTGCCTAATATGATGTACATAAGTGCATGTACATATGTATAAGGAAAATGTAATTGAGTACCTATATGTGCTTGTTCTTTTATGTGGAGTGACGTCGTTGCTATTTTTGTGATGCCTGTGGATAAAAAGAGCTGTAATAAGCCACACAGCATTTTGTTTGGTTTATTGAGAAGGTTGCTTTAACTGTCCTGTTGGTATGGAAAGTTTACCGCCAAACATTCTATTATGCATTTTTTTCCAATTTAGATGTAAAAGATTGTTTGAACTGTGAGGCTTTGTGCAAAAAGTGGTTTTATGTCATACAAACTTATGATGTTCCATTTCAAGCAAGAGGGGGTTCAGCGGGGTATGCACGCGTCAGAACCCAAAATACCCCCGTGTTTTCGCAATTTTTTGATGCCAATGCGCGTCGAAGAGAAACGTTGACAAATGGTGTTTTTCTGCCATATCACCATTTTTAGGCCATTTTTTGTACTTTTACAAAAATCTTGAGCCCTTCTAGAACTTTGGTGCCGCCTGCCTATTATCATGTCGCCGCGGCAACGATTACTGTATCGATCCTTTTAGTGCAAGCCAATGCACGCAGGGGGTGTAGCTCAAATGGTAGAGCGCGCGCTTAGCATGCGCGGAGGCACGGGGATCGATACCCCGCACCTCCATGCCTTTCTTTTCTCACTCAAACCAAATCTTGTGTTTCTACTTGCAGTCGATTGTATCATGTGATATCATGACCATGCTTTTTTCTTTTTCACTCAAACCAAATCTTGTGTTTCTACTCTGCAATGGTAGTATCATGATATCATGACCATACCTGGAACTGAGGGGGTTCAGCGGGGTATGTACCCCCAGAACCCAAAATACCCCTTGTTTTCTCGCAATTTTTTGATGCCAATGCGTGCTCGATGAGAAACGTTGAAAAATTGTAGATTTTTCGCCATACCAACGTTTTTAAGGCCATTTTTTACTTTTGCAAAAATCTTGCACCTTCTCGTAGAACTTTGGTGCCGCCCAGCTATAATCATGACGACCGCGGCAACGATTACTGTATTGATCGTTTTAGTGCAAACTAATGCACGCAGGGGTGTAGCTCAAATGGTAGAGCGCGCGCTTAGCATGCGCGAGGCACGGGGATCGATACCCCGCACCCTATGCTTTTTCTTTTTTCACTTTGCATAAATCGTTGTGTTTCCATTCTGCAATGGTAGTATAATGACGACCGTGGCAATGATTACTGTATTAATTGTTATTGTGTTAACTAATGCACTAGGGTTACTGCATTTCCAGATACATCGATGCTAATGAAACCGAGGCGACGCTTATCGGCCTCTTTGATAAAAAGGTTTATGACCGGTGCGTTGAAATGTGCCAAAATATACGAGTTCAAATCGAGGACGACTTGTCCAACGCGGATTATATCGATCAGTAACCAGTTACACTAGATTTTTATCGAAATTAATATTTGTTGGGCGAATCTGCGGGAGGCTGGCCGTTTTTAGGCGGTTTTTTGTCACTTTTGACCAAAAAAAAGGCCGTGTTTATAGCCTGTCCGGAAATTAAAAAGTGCAAGGGACGGTGCCCTCGGTGAATTGGTGGTTCAGAACTCCTCTGCTACGCCTACAGTGATATTAATTGATTTCTCAGTAATTAATTAATAAAACATGATGCTTAATTAATAACATAATTAAAATTTAATTAAAATTAAATAATTTAATTGAAACTTTTCAATTAAAATTTAATTCTATACTTTGATCGTATTTTACATATCAAGCTTGCTCCAATTGCCGGCGACTTTAGTTCGATTTTCGTCGCTTTACGTCTTTGCTCGATGTTTATTCAATTACGGCGTCGAATCGATGCAAAAATTGAGGCGTTATTCCGCAGCGGTCGCGAGCCTTAAATTTTTGCTGAATCTGGGCCAAGAACCGAGTTTGCTCGATCCCGATACTGTAGAAATTTCTCACGCTTTTCCCGCTAAAACTGCGCCTTTATCTAATTTATTATCGTCGAGGCGAGGTCGTTATTTCGAACGTCTGGTCATCAATTTAAACGATCATCTGAAACAACCGGAAAAGGTTTGTAAAGTACTTATGTTTAACATTGGTTTACACTTTACGGGATCGTATGTCAACCATTGGTTTACACTTATTTGCGATGCTACTTTACACTACTTTACTATGCTCTACTTACCGCTTTACTTTCTTTACACTTACTTCGACTACTTTACTTTACACTCAATTTACATTTTACACTACTCTACACATTACACTACTTACTACTTTACGGTTTGCGCGGTGCGGCTACTACTACTTTCGCTCCTAACTTTTGACTGCTTGGATTGACCGGGCGCAATCTCCGCCCTTTTTCTATGCTCAAGCATAAGACGTATGATAACGTAGGGCGCAAGCTTACAGTAATCCACTAATGAGTCGTAATTGTTGAAAACGGGTTGTTTCTATACAAATCACAATTTTATTCCAAAGGTTATATTATTTACGGACACATTTTTTCATTTTCGTTTTTACCATCTTTTTTTATTTCGTAAATAAGATTACGATCGCGCTTGTCCGCGTATTTCTATTATTTTGCTAAATTCTTGCTAATAAGGCGTTTTCGGTAATCGAATTGGCTTTCGGCGATTTTTCGGTTAAAGAGGACGTTCGGTTGACCCTATGGCACAAAGCTGCCAAAATTGCGTCCCGGTTGGCCCGGGCTAAAGTGACGAAAAAGTCGCGTAAAAAGCGTCGTAAAGCCGAACCCGAATCCGACCAATCAGCGATCGGCTCGTCGAGCGCTGATTGGATGGACAGATACAGACGACTCGACGTCTCGGTTTTCGACGCTAAATATTCAGAAGTAAGATTTTCTAGGTCGATAACTATGAAAATTAACGATTCAATGTTACTGTCGTCTTGTTTAAATTTTTCATTCCGATCCTGATGCATTTTTCTGAATTGTATACTATTTAAATGTGATTTGAAATACTAGCAGTTCTTTTTTACGTATCGATTCCATTTTGACTCGATTTTATTTCTGGGAGATCATTTTTTCTCAGGCACGTAGCTGGCCGTCCTATTTTGGGGGACCAACACCAATTTTTGGGGGACTAAGCCCAAAAAGGCCAAAATAGCTCAAAATAACGTTTAAAAAGTCATATTTTTCCGATTTTCTGAATTGATGGGGTTATCCGAACCACACATGGCGTGGCGGGTTGGGGGTATGCACCCTCCCCCAGAAATCAAATTGCCCCCCCCCCCACAGTATTCAAATTTTGAAATTTCTTTTGCTTTCTCAGCAATTTTTTGATGCCATTGGATAGTGCTCGATGAGAAACGTCGAAAAAGGGTGTTTTTTTTCGTCATGCGACCACTTTTAAGACCATTTTTTACCTTTGAAAATTTTTCACCCCCCCCCCTCCCAGAATTTCGGTGGATCCGAAACTCCATTCTCCCCAGAGATACGTGCCTGTTTTTTCTATTTACAATACTGCTTTGTAATTGGGTTTCATAATCTTAGCCAAGTTTTATACCATTTTATTGAAATAATCGCAAATGAGTGTTACGATTTACATTTACCAAATCGATTTTACACCCTTGAATTGTGATTTTTTGTATTTTCTCTCTATATTACTCGAAGTTTATTTGCGCATATGCCTTTCATAGGTGGGCGGCACTAAAATTCTGGGGGAGGGGTGAAAAAATTTTCCAAGGTCAAAAAATGGTCATTAAAGTGGTCGTACGGCGAAAAACACCATTTTTCGACGTTTCTCATCGAGCACTATCCAATGGCATCAAAAAATCGCTAAAAAGCAAAAAAATTCAAAATTTGAATTCTGGGGAGTATTTTAACTTCTGAGGGGGGTGCATACCTCCCAAACCCCCACGCCCATGTGTGATGCCTTTCCTGCATAACATCTGCTGTTAAATTGTTTATTTATTTACAGAAGTATTTCGGTATTTATTTTTATTATTTACTTATATGAAGATGTACATACATACATATGCATTTATCCGCGTATTCACTTATTTGTTTATTTCTACGTCTCAGTCGTACAAAACAGCGAAAAAGCAAAATAAAAAAACGTCATTTCTAATTTTTGATCTGATAATTTTTTTTGGCCATTCTCTCAAATTTCTACTTTTCGGCCGTTTTTTTTTGACTTAAAAACACTTGGTATGGCAAACCCATAATTTTTTTGGCAGTTGCGGGTTCGTCATATCCCGTAATTTTATTATTTCCTAGTAGGCATAGGTGCACAACGTCAGGGTCGGCAGGGTTGGGGATGAAATCCCAAAAATCCAAAACAGTAAGCTTACCAACGTTCACGATTTTTTTTTGCTGTTTTAACGATCAAAATGGTCAAAATGGCCTGTAAACGTTTTTTGTAGTAATATCGTATTTTAAAAGCATTTTTAGTCCATTTTGACTGCATTATATTACTTTTAACACTGAAAAATGGAAAAATTTAACAGTTTCGGGCGCTTTTTGTGTAAAAAGTGCTTTTAAGTATTAATCTGGCGCTAAGCGCCGGAAAAATTTTGACGTTTTTACTGCTTTTGACCTCAAAAGTGATGCAAACAACCTTTCATCAGATCAACATCGCCGGACAGTACCTGTCCGGCCATACCTGGGCAATGCCCCATATCGCCCTCAACCGGCAATGGGCCGGACCAATCCTGCAACGGGGCGAAGGGTCTCTGGGATGGGGGCTATGTTTTGTACATGGGCATAGATACATGCTGAAGGTCGATTGATAGTCTAAATATGACGACTTGAGAAGCAAATGAGCAAACTACTTATGCTACCTATGTACCAAGTTACCTTCTTCCAAGTGCATGACAACTCCAGATAACCCTTTTTAGAAGCAGTCCACTTTTTTGAGGACCGACCAACCTATTTATGGAAGCACCAACTTTTTTGGGAACCGACCAACCTTTTCTAAGTAGCAGACAACCTTTTTTGCGAACCGATCAACCTTTTAATGGGAGCAGGCAACTTTTTTTGGAAACCGACCAATCTTTTTTAGGAACCACTCAATGTTTTTAAGAGAGCAGCCAACCTCTTTTGGGAAACCAATCAACGTTTTTTGAGGGAGCAGCCAACCGTTTTTTGGGAACCGACCAATCTTTTGAAGGGAGCATGCAACCTTTTTTGGGGACCGGCCAACCTGTCTTAGGGAGCAGGCAACTTTTTTCGGGAAACAAGCAACCATTTAAGGGAGTAGCCAAGTTTTTTTGGAACCGCCCAACCTTTTCATGGAAACAGCCAACTTTTTCATGGAACCAGCTAAGTTTTTTGGGAACCAACTAACCTCTTAAAGGAACAGCCAACTTTTTTGGGAACCAACCAATTTTTTTAAGGAACCAGCCAACCTTATTTGGGAACCGACCAACCTTTTTAAGGAACCAGCCAACCTTTTTAAGGGACCAGCCAACCTTTTTTGGGATCCAACCAACTTTTAAGGAACCAGCCAGCCTTCTTTGAGAACCGACCAACGTTTTAAGGGAGCAGGCAACCTATTTGGGAACCAACCAACCTTTTTGAGAAGCGACCAACCTTTTTAACGAACCAGCCTACCTTTTTAAGGGAGCAGGTAAACTTTTTGGGGACCGACCAACCTGTCCTAGGGAGCGGGCAACTTTTTTCGGGAACCAATCAACCATAGGGAGCAGCCACGTTTTTAGGGAACCACCCAACCTTTTCATGGAACCAGCCAACCTTTTTTGGGAACCGACCAACCTTTTTAAGGAACCAGCCAACCTTTCTAGGAACCAGCCAACCTTTTTAAGGGGCAAGCCAACCTTTCTTGGGAACCAACCAACCTTTTTAAGGAACCAGCCAACCTTCTTTGAGAACCGACCAACCTTTCAAGGGAGCAGGCAACCTATTTTGGAACCAACCAACCTTTTTGAGAACCGACCAACCTTTTTAAGGAACCAGCCAACCTTTTTAAGGGGAGCAGGTAAACGTTTTTGGGGAACGACCAACCTGTCTTAGGGAGCAGGCGACCTTTTTCGGAACCAACCAACCTTTTCATGGAAGCAGCCAACCTTATCAAGGAACCAGAGTCAGCCAACCTTTTTCACGAGCCAGACAACCTTTTCTCAAGAACCAGGCAACCTTGTTTAGAAAGCAGACAACTTTTTATTCTAAAACCAGACTACAATTTTTCAGAAACAAGGGAACCTTTTTCAAAAACGAGGCAACTTTAATGAACCGGGCAACCTTATTTCAGAAACTAGACAACTTTTTTTAAAAACCCGGCAACTTTTTCTCATGAACCAGACAATCTTTTCTTCAAAAACCAGACAACCTTTTTCTGGAACCAGTCAGCCTTTTTCAAGAAGCAGGCAACCTTTTTCAGGGATCAGGCAACCTTTTTTCAGAAACCAGACAACCTCTCAAAAAACAGGTAACATTTTTTCAAAAACCAGGCCTTCTTGACTGTTTTTGAAACAGCTGGGGCACTGCCCTCCTAAGGAAAATCCTACATCCGCCACTGATTCAGAAAGTCGCATAATTTAGTGTAAATGAACAAGTTTCAAAAATTTCTGTTACTTCATGCTAGATGTAATTACGGCATTGCTTATATTCAGAAACCTGTAAAATTAAGCTTAAAAAGATCTGTTCTGCTTATCTTTAGAGAGCTTCAGAATTGAGCTTTAAGGGATAAAATTATAAAAACTGTCAGAAATTCCCATTACTTTGCTGCAAAATTTCATAATGTGCACATTGTTGCATTGTTTATCCTCAAAGAAACTGCAAAATTGAGTTCAAAACAGTAAAAACGCTAAAATTCTTCTCAAATCACTATTATTTATTTTATCACCACAAGCTTAAGATATGATTACATGACGCAAATCACGTCAGAAAATGTCGATTTAGCGCATAAGCTGGCTTATAAACGTTACATACATTTTCAAGATATTAGCAATTCTCTCTCCCTGAAATAAAATCCTAGCCAAGAGGCTGTTTATATGTAAATCATATTATTTTTGAATAGATCCACGATTTTTAGAGGGGATGGTGTGGAGTAGAAATAACTCATTTCCGAAAAATAGCAAGAAATAATTTCAGCGATGTCAAAAGTTATGCTCAAACCAGCGACGTTCACAGTCTTAGAAGTTTGCCCTATTATAATTTATTTAATAGTGCTTCTGAAACAAACAAGGATCAAAACAAGTAGAATTTTTAGCATATCAAGTCAAAATTCAAAGATTTTTTGTCGCATTTTAAATATGGCTTCAGAGTAAGTATTTTGAAAACGTTTAAATTTCAAATGCTTAGGATCTCAATAAAGTAATAGTCCGACCTTAAATGTCAAAAATTTTGAAAATTAAGTCTCAATGGCACTCATTTACATCACATATTTATATTTTGCAAATTACGTTGGGCTATTGGGAAATAAAACCGAATCTGCGCTTATTTTTGAGAGCACTGTTCATTTTGTTTGAAGCTGATTTATACTTGAGTAACATGCTAGTGTATCTACATTTAGTCTGTTTCAAGTCAACTTACGCGTTTCCTACTGTTTTAAACCAACTCATGTCTCCAATTGTCTTCGATGTTTGCTATTTCATTCAATTGGCTTAGAAGACGGTTAGTTTACTCAATATCATTTCCCATAGCTACTGCATAGCTAACGTGCTGCTTTTTCAATCATTTTTATGGTTAAATATTTATTTTAATGTGTTGGCCGCAGAATATACATCGATTTTTTGCGTTGCCCTTCAGGGAGGAATACCCCCTCACCTACCTATGTGCGTGTATGCTAGTTGGGGTGAAGAGGGTACCGGTACCGGCGCCGGTACCAGGGTGCCGGAAGCACTCTTATACCGGCCGGTACTTTTTTATTATTTCTCAGGGACGTTAAAATAAATAAATCTTATTTTGAACGATCTTCCTGAAATGGTTTAAAAAAAGCATTCATAACAAGGTTTTGTTACAGTTTTTTCATCAATTGCTTTACATCAGTAAGTTTAAACTAGACTCAATCAATAATGAGTAAATTTTTGGACAAAAAATACGTGCGTTTCTAAGTTTTCTGGCAGAAGACGCCTTCGTTCATCAGAGCATTTGTTGCCAATTGGTGCTGAATAGCCTTTCATTTGAGACTTTGTTATCATCGATCGTGTAATATCCCTGAAGATACCACGCCTTTTTATCATTCATCATGCAATTAAAATCACTAAATGGATTTGCTATAATAATAGCATATAATCACTGTTGTTTTTTTTGTACGAGCCTCTTTTGTACATGTACAAAGATCTCCGGGAAAGTCTTTGTACGAGCGAAAATTTTTTTGTACATATAATGTATAGATATGCAATTGAATGTACACATTTTAACATACTACTAGATTGTTATCCGTGACCCGCACGTTTCGCAAAGGGTGTAACTTTGTCCTAAATTCAGCTGGATATATTAGTTCGGCCCGGAACGCCAAAATTTTCATGAGCCTTACGTTGAAATTACACATAAAATTCGACTCAGTAAGTTAAAATGACTTGTGTTACACAATTAAAAATAATAAGCAGTTGCAATATGCTGACTGAATCTCATAATACCTATACACCCAATTTGCTTATGAATTTAATGCAACGCAAAGAGTCAATTTTATCTTCAAACGGCAGAAAACAGCGCAAAGTTGTATAATACTTCCTTTTTCTGCATAAAATCTTTATAAAACAGTAGAAATAGATGTAAAAGATGCTTTAATCTGTACAAAGATGCTTACAGATAGATTTTGGAGTGTTAAAAGCCCGCGCTTGGAGCTAAATAGAATGTAATTATTAGGGATGCAACGGATCCGGGTTTCCCAATAATATCGGATCCGGATCCGTACAATTCAAAATAACGGATCCGGATACGGATCCATAAAATTTAAAATAACGGATCCGGATCCGGATCCGATCTTTATTTATTAAAATAACGGATAATAACGGATCCGGATCCGGATCCATGAATATACATTAGGAAACTTAATTTTTTTCCATACTTAAATTTTTGTTCGCAAGTACGGTGCTCATTAGTTTCAGAAGCAGAATTACTGTAAGATGATGAAATAAACAAAGCTGCATGAGCTTGGTTCAGTGGTCAGGATTGATCTTAATTCGGCTGTAGCTTGAAAAACTGCGAATCTGGCGTCTTCCTCTCATTAATCAGAAATGCCAAAAAGCATGTCTAGTCCTATCTGACACTATTTTACGCTAGCTGATAACGAAACTAAATCGCAATGTAATCTCTGCGCAGCAAAGCTTTCCAGAAGCGGTGGAGGGGTACCACCCAGTGTTTTTTTGTACAAGGTCCGTTTGTACATGTACAAAGATGGTCCCCAAAAGTCTTTGTACATCTAGTACATGCAAATTTTTGTGTACTATAGTGCAATAGCGATTTTAGTGTGGTAAAACAGGGTTTTCGATCTTTGGTAGCGTATTCTATCTAATTTCTGTGTTTCTGACGCCAAAAATTATTAAAAATTGTCTCAAAACGGCGCGAAGCGCCGAATAATTTGACATCTTTCCATTCTAAATGCAAATTCTGCTATTTTAAAGATATATAGGACAAACAATTACTCATTTCGGCGCGAAGCGCCCGAAATTTTTGGAAATTTTACACCATTTTACAGTTTTTGTCTCCCCAAAAATCTTCGTAGATTTTGTACACACAAATTTTTGGGTACTATACTATGGTACAGTAGCGATTTTAGTGTGTTAAAAACAGAGTTGCTCGACTTTTGGTAATGTATTTCTAGCAAATTTCTGCGTCTCCAAGAGCGAAAATCACTATCATCTTAAAACGGCGCCAAGCGCCGAAAAATTCTGACATTTTTCCTTTTGAAATCCATTTCTGCCAATTTAAAGATATATGCAACACACAGTTACTAATTCCGGCGCAAAGCACCGAAAAATTTTTGCGAATTTCAGACCTTTTTTGCAATTTTTGTCTTCCCGAAAACCTTTGTACATGTACAAAGACGGTCCCGAAAAGTTTTTGTACATCGAGAAAAATCTTTTCCGAGTACAAAAAAAACACTGGTACCACCTGTATGAAAAAGCGTCTGCAAACTAAGCATGCGGCGGATTATAAAAAGTTCAAAGCAGAGGAGTCTCAGCAGATTGAAGAAAAGGAAAGAGGTATTATTGTTAAGCACAGATTGTAAAAGATTCGCGTCAGGCATGTCTACTCTTCCTTTGCAGAAAAACGCGCAGATTGCGGAAAAGACTGCTTTGAAACATGAAAAGCAAAAATTACAAATGACAATGGAAGCATGCTTACTTGCTGTATGAAATATTTTATTGTTATGAGAGGATTCCTAATTAACTTATGTACTATTTTAGGGTAAAAAATGGAATAACGATGATGCAAGATCAATTGATATAGATGAGCGGTTAGTTGGGCTTATGACTTTGAGCAATCTACCATTTTCTTTGATTGCAGAAAAGCTGCTGTTTCTTAAATACAATTCGCCTGTCATTGAATTTGAGTAATAAGTCAATCAAAGTAAAGCTCTTGTCTCATAATGATGTTGTTTCTTCAATACAATTCAAGGTTTAATGATCTTTTATCATAATCTCTTGGATCCGTTTAGGATCCGTTTTAAACTGTAAAAATAACGGATCTGGATCCGGATCTTATTTTTTAAAAATAGCGGATCCGGATCCGGATCTTAACTTTTCAAAATACCGGATCCGGATCCGGATCCAAAATAATACCGGATAATAACGGATCCGGATCCGGATATCCGTTGCATCCCTAGTAATTATAATACTCGGCGCGAAGCGCCGAGAAAATTTTTAGAAATTTTGCTAAAAAATACTTCAAAAAACGTTAAAATTACTATTACTTTGCCCCAAAAAGTATTTGTACATTGTACAAAGATGGCTCCGTAAATCTTTGTACGAGCCTCAAAATCTTTGTCTCGTACAAAAAAAAACAGTGCATATACTTCCTTTCCTATAGAAAACCAATCATTTTTAAGTAGTACTAGTAGCAAAAATTTCAGGCTTAGGTTCTTGAGATAGCTTGGCTGGTGAAAGTCTGAGAGGAGTAGAATTTTGAGCATTTCCATAATGTATGAATCCGAATCTCGACATAAATATCGCAAAAATGTAGAAATCGTCAGGAACACTAAAATTTGTTTAAACTTTGTAAATATTCTATCGCTTTTGAATAATTTTCGTTCATTTTTCGTCAGAAAATTTTGACGCTGTACTGTTAAACAATTTTAGACATGATTGCGGCTAGTGATCGACCGGGGCCCCGGCCCCGGCTCCGGCAATCCCCGGCCATTTTTCAGCATCCCCGGCCCCGGCCGGGGCAAGGTCAAAAAATGGCCGGGGCCGGGGAAAAATTTAGTGTAATTCGTATTTTGTACAGGCTGTGATACTGGCACTTATTTATCAATGAGCAAGTGTTAATTTTGAGAACTGTACTGATTAGACCATATGTATACTTACTTAGTCCTTGTCATAAGTTTTCTACTGTGTATAAATGAGCTTTTAATGAATGAATGTTCAGGAAAATCTGCATATTTTCGATTCCTCCACTTAACTTATTTAAACTAAATGCTACTTTTAACTCATTCATTCATAGCTATGGCTAAAAGATTTAGAGTTGACAAATACGTTCTATTTCTAGTTAGAAATTGTACGTTTTTAACAAACTATTTCTACAAAAAACACTTTTACATTCATTTGAATGGGAACCGTGTGCTTTAAAACGCGTTTCCTGTGTAATAGTTATTAGGACCGAGGTTAATTATAGGCGAATATAAACTACGCTGCAGAATTGCGTCCGATCCGATAAACTAAATATGTCTCAAATAGTTTCCTAGGGTCCAGAGTTGAGGGAGGGGTGAAATCCCAAATTGGAGGACCAGAAAATTAGTGGCAAAACAGGGTCTTTTGACTTTTAATTGTATATTTTAGCTAATTTCTGAGTTTCTAACGCCAAGAATTACTAAAATTGTCTCAAAACGGCGCGAAGCGCCTAAAAATTTGACATTTCTGCATTCTAAATTTAAATTTTGCCATTTAAAAGATGTATAGGACAGACAATTTTTCATATCGGAGGGGAATGCCGAAAAATTTTTGGAATTTTATACCTTTTTACAGTTTTTATCTTCCCAAAAATCTTTGTACATGTACAAAGATAGTCCTGGTCTTTGTACATCGGGAAAAATCTTTGGCGAATACAAAAAACACTCTTTTGTATATGCAAATTTTTGTATACTTTAATATGGTACAGTAACGATTTCAGTGTGGTAGTAGAACATAGTTTTTCGACCTTTAGTAGTGTATTTGGCTAATTTTTGGGTTCCTGAATATTTGACATTTTTCCATTTTTCCATTCTAAGCGCAGTGTTGCTTATTACAAGATTTAATTCGCATATTACAATTTTTGTAATATTTCTCATTTTTGTAGTACAAGTTGTTTTAGCTTTCTCAGTCGAGTTTTATGTGTGAATTCCATCAGAAGCTCATAAAAATTTCGGCACTTCGCGCCGAACTATCAACTAAATTCAGGCCGAATTATCACATTTAGAAGCACGGTCTTTTTGTATTCGGGGAAGATTTTTGCTGATGTACATAGACGTTTCAGGACCGTCTTTGTACATGTACAAAGATTTTTGAAGAACAAAAACTGTAAAAAGGTGTAGAATTCCTTATTGAAAATTCTACCATTTTAAAGATTTTCAAAGGGGGGTAAGCGGCTGCAAAAATGGAGCCGCTTACCCCCCTTCCCCTGAAAATAGCCGAGGAATATACATGTGACAGAGGATTTGGGCCATCCCCCATCTCCGCTTTGAAGCCCCGAACTTCCTTGAAAGTCAGAAAATATTTAACCACCCTCCCCCATTTTTTGGCGAAAGCCTGTGCTTTTTTGGCTATTTTTATGTGTTTTTACCATTTTTGATCTAGTCGCTAACCCCCTCCTTCTAAAAATGGCGCGGGACCCCTACCCTAGATTTCCAGCCGTTACATGTAGGTATACTGAGGGAACCTCATAAAATTTTAAGCGATTACATGCATGTTTTATAGTGATAGTTTATCTATTTACTCTAGCTCACATAATAAAATAATGTATCACTTCGTGAAATTCTAATAGTTAGGTACACTTTAGCCATACTAAAAAATTAAGTTCAAAAAATTCAAAAGGTTTTCACCAAAAATCGTCTGACAGTGACTTGTGTCTTGGACCCTGAGGGGGTAATACCCCTCCCCCATATGGGAATGTGTGATGTCTCATTTATTACATCCAATACCTATTGCATCCAATTGCTACAGCAGCAGTAGCCGTAGCTAAGATTCGAATGATACAGAGTGTGCTAATAGCAGCGACATAGACCTTATTGATGATTCAGACAATGAAACACTAGACTAAATTTGTTTCTTGTGACATAAATAGTAATAAAACTTGATATGAAAAGCCATTTACTACTGAATGGAGCAATCGCTCATTATTTCTTTCCTATGCCTCCCACCCCAAGTATGTGTCATGCAATAATATTTTCCTTGTCTGACCCCGGCCAGCCCCGGCCCCGGCCCCGGGCCCGGGCCGGGGATTTGTTTCCAGCCCCGGTACCGCCCCGGCCCCGGCCAAAAAAGTCGCCCCGGTCGATCACTAATTGCGGGCCTTCTTCCACTCATATTCACACGCATATGATTTAAGGGCACCCACGATTCAACTCAAAATAGCAACGTTAATAAGCATTGATCTATTTTTAATCAGCAACAGACTAGTGAGATGTAAGTATAGGAAACATTTTTTGTATAAGAAATTCGGGCAATTCAGTAAAATTGCCTAACACAATAGAAATATTACGGTACCGGTCATAGGTGGACAGCACTGAAATTCGCTGGGGGGGGGTTGAAAAATTTTCAAAGATCAAAAATGGTCACAGCGAAAAAAATTTTCAAAATTTGAATTCTGGGGGGAGGTATTTTGATTTCTGACGGGGATATTTCTAACTTCTGGGGGTGCATACCCCACAAACCCCCACGCCCATGTGTGGTACCATTCCGGCCGAAAATGGTACCGATCCAGCACTATTTCTAGTATAGTGTACGTTATGAATGTATGCATTTCTGTCTATTTATTTATTCATTTATTTATCTATTTATTTATTATTCGTTTATTTTCTTATTTTTTCACCAACAATTGTTGTTACGGTCACACACATAACATTGTTGTTTCTACAGTATCCCTTGAATACACTTGCATATTTTTATTAAAATAAATATTTTCACTATGTGTTTACTTGTTTGTTATTTATTTCTATGTATTTATTTATGCTTTTTTCGTGCTTATGTGTTTATTTATATTTTTGCTATGCAAAAGATGAGGACTAAACCTTTTGTGTGTAGAAGACGATATATTGCAAAATTTTGTCGAAATTTTTGGGCGGTTCGCGCAAAACCATATTTGTAAGCGGCGATTTGTACGACGTGCCCGTCGAACAAATGGCTATCGAGCATTACAAAAGAGTAGAAAATTTTGAATACGGTAGGTAATGTTATACTTGTAGTTTGTTTACAATGTTGTTTACACCCGACTGTTCAATTTGTTAACGGTAGTCGGCGCTCGTTATAGTGGACGCCAGCAGTGGCGGATCTAGGATTTTCCTAAGGGGGGCAGTATCCCAACTTTTCCAAAACAGTCAAACATAGGACCAAGAATTTGCCCTTAACGCGCGAAATAGCGTTTTTTCGGCGTTTTACATTGTATACTTTTACATAAAATCACTTTTGACGCAATATTTTTTCTAAAAATTTTAGAATTTTAGACAAAAAAATCATTAAATTTCTTTGACTTTAACAAAAATCTGGCGCGAAGCGCCTAGAAAATTTGTGACATTAAGGCGGAGAGACGTCTATAAGCATGATTTACTGCTTCATTTCCTGTACTTATTAGCAATTGATGCGAAACATCGAAATTTCTAAATTGAAAATAGAAGAGAACTATGCGAAAATAGCTGTTTCTGCTGTTAAAATTGTTTTGCAACCTACATGAACAGAAAATGGCTTCCAGGCAGTGTTTTTTTTGTATAAGGTCCGTTTGTACATGTACAAAGCTGGTCCGTAAAAGTCTTTGTAAATTTTGTACACTTAAATTTTTGGGTGTTATAGTATGGTACAGTAGCGATTTTAGTGTGGTAAAAACAGAGTTGTTCGACCTTTGGTAGTGTATTTTAGCTAATCCAGGGTTTACGAGGGCAGAAATCATTAAGAATCGTCTCAAATCGGCGCGAAGCGCCGAAATATTTGACATTTTTACTTTCGGAATGCGATTTCTGCTATTATAAAGATATATAGGACACACAATTACTCATTTCGGCGCGAAGCGCCGAAAATTTTTGCGAATTTCAGACCTTTTTTGCAGTTTGTTGTCTTCCCAAAAATCTTTGCATATGTACAAAGACGGTCCCGAAAAGTCTTTGTACATCGGGAAAAATCTTTGCCGAATACAAAAAACCGTGCTTCCAGGTCGCCAAGAAAGTAAATAAATGTCATTAATAGATATCATCCGGCGCTTAGCGCCGGAAAAATTTGAGAAATTATGGTCACTGGCGGCCAAAAATCATTGCAAATTGTATACACATTCTTTATCTCGTCAAATATTGTTGGCCTATAGGGGGGGCGGCCGCCCACCCCCGCCCAACTTTAAATCCACCCCTCGACGCCAGCGAACCTTTAACGATCGTCCACTATAGGCGATCGTCCATTATAACGGGGTTTATGAACAACTACTTTTTGTAGCTGCATTATGAACACGTGTGATACAATGACATTTACATCTGACAACGTACTACATAAGTAGGGCAAAAAGAAAACACAATTGTTCAACAAATCATTTGTTCATGAAAACAGTGATTTTAGCGTGCGGCAATGAACCAATGAATTTCGCATTTAGATAATTTTGAGCTGCTGACAATATTTCTCACTGATTCATGCAGCCGTCCACTTCAACGGGAGTGGCCGTCCATAATAACGAGCGATTTTTGCATATAACCACTATCAACGAGCGATTTTTGTAAACAAAATGTATGACGGGGACGCATGAGTCGTCCACTATACACAACAATGAGCGTCCACTGTAAGTGGGTTTTTTCTTATATGTGGTATACTAAATTTGGCCGGCACCGGGGCACACTGTCCACTATAAGCATAATGTCCACTATAACGGGGTGCACTATAACGAGCGCCAACGTGTTAACTAAATTACGTTAGCAAGTCAATCTACCAGTCTGCTCCCCTACTCTTTGCATTGCGCGTTGGTTCGTTTTCTCTTTACTTACTTTACACTCACTTCATGATATTGACTCTATATTGAATTCTCTTCTAATCGCCTTATTCCTTTGCACCTATTCCATTAGAGCGCATAAGTATTGTGATAATTTTTTCTAGTTTATTCATCATTATTATAGAATTTTGCTTGTGTAAAAAATGTAAACGAGTAGCTCGAGTTGGTTCATTCGTACAGTACATTTTGATTTTAAATATGTGCGGAAACTAAAAGATTTCGCGCTTAAAAATAATTTTATTTTTGAAGTTACTCTCTCGTTAAATCCCTTCCCCGCTTTACTTCACCCAGGCGCGTTTAGACTCTCACTTATACGAATATAGCCCTGTGTTCTTTCGTTTACGTGCATAACTACATAGTATATACTTTACGGAAAATTTGTAAAGTGTGTCCTAAACCGAGTAAATAAAACGCTACATAAAGTCAGGGTGTTTTGTAAATTGGTGTTGAGGTCCTTAAAAATCGTTAAACCAACTGATAAATTGTTGACGTATTTTTTCTATTTATCTTCATAACACTTTACGTTAAGCTTCTTTAAAGTCTTAGGCACATTCTGGGCTCTTGTTTCGAGCAGGATCGAGATTTTGCATAAATCCGCCTATGCATCTTAGTTCGATGTGAAGCATGAAGTGGCTTTGTGAACCGTGCTCCTTAGCATTTTTTAGTAATTTTATTCTTATTCAGGTACTCTTTGACTCGCAAACTACTCATTACATTTCGTTCAATCGACTGTCAAATGTAAATAAGTGTAAAGCGGCGCTTCGCAAGCATAATGCGTTCTATTTCAGCTTTACACTAACAAAAGCAGTTTAATTCAGCACCCTACGTTCATTCAATCATTTACTCCATTGCAGCTTTACACTCAACAATCAGTGTAAAGATGCATTGTTTAGCTTGACTTTGATTGTTTCCGACTGACAAATATATGTAAAGGAGCGCTTTACACCAGCGATTTGTTTCGCTTCTAGCTTTACACGACGAAGGCGGCAGTTGGCGTAGTTTATTCGGATTATTATTCTTTGACCAAATTTACAACGCGACGGACCTTGCCGACGTTTGGCTCTCGTCCCAACAAGCCGAGCCCCTCGACCTCAACGACTCCAACGCCATCTTCAATCGATCTGTATCCGATGAATCGTTGGCCCTCAATCATGCCATCGTCGAGCTGTCTAGTTTACAAGAATCGGTGATTATTTTGTGTAAAGTTTAAAGTTGAATCGATTAAAAGTATAACTAGTGTAAACTAACCCTTACGATAACTTAATCAATAAAACCATGCGTTTTGTATGTACAAATTGTGCACGACAACAGATTGTTCGAATAGTGTAAGTAGTTTGGCAAGAATCGATAAAATTTCTGTGTGAAGTTTAGAGTTGAATTGATTGAAAGTTTAATTGGTGTAAACTAACCTTTACGACAAGTTAATGAATAAAACCATGTGTATGTTTGTGCAAAGTATGCAAGACTACAGATCGTTTGAATAGTTTAACTACTTCACCAGAATCGGTGATTTGCAGTGTAAAGTTTAAAGTTGCATCGATTAAAATCAAAAGTAGTTTAAACTAAGCCTTACGACATGTAAATTAATAAAAACCAAGTGTTTGTGCATGTGTTCGAATTATGCATCATGACTTATCGTTTGAAATGGTCGAATGGTCGAGCTTTTATGGAGTTTGCAGCACAGGATGCGTAATATCTTTAATTTGAACAATTTTAAAATTTCATTGTTTTTATTTGTAGTTCAGCTCAGTATTTCAAGCTCTCTACATTACACCACTTAAATCACTAATTGCTTAATTTACCAACATATTCGAGTATATTGTCCCTTTCCCAAAATGGCTCCCAATGGTTTTGTTTGTCATAGTTTGAGGAAAGTGTAAACCAAGGTTAGAGTCATCTGCTTGAGTATTGAATCTTATCACGCATGCATACTGGGGGTATGGGGATAACCCCTACCACAACTTTTAGATGGCATACCCCTCAGGCCATTTTGAACCAAAACCGATTGCATGAACCATGAACAAGCTTCAAATGACGTCTGACGTAATTTCTAGGAGCTGTAGACTATTCAATTCATTCATCCAGACATTTTTCTTTTATTGTTTTGTATAAATTTTGATGTTACAGGTTATTCCATTGCCTTTATCGTTATTGTTTTCATCAAATTTAATTAAAAATTTTCATGGAAAACCGTAGACGACTAATTGAGTACAAAAATTTGACATTAAATAGGTAAAAAATAACCAATTCACCCCTCCTCCGCCTATTATCCCAAGAAAACTCGGTATACTCCCCTCCCAGAACTTTTGACCGTGTGCATGTATGAATCTTATATAAAAGTGTATTGTAAAAAACATTTTTTGTCTTCTTTGGATTTTTCTATGGTCACATGAAGAGTACGATTAAATTTATTCCTTTTGCATCAGTGCGTCAGAAGCAACTTAGACACGCCCGACTGGACTGAGCTTGATAATCTTAAATTTTTATTTGGAATTTAACACAGACCTAAAGCGGGCTTGCATTTGAGTCAGTGGTCAAGTTCTGTTTTTGTAATGGTAGTGTAAGTCTTGGACCGTTTTTTAAGTCTGGTTTTTTCACTCAGCTTTAACAAGGATGGAAAGGCTTGGTTTGTTAGGCCTCTTGTCAGAGAATCGTGAATCACCCAGACTGTATTTTACCGAATAATTGGTGCTATTTATGACCGATTTAAGCTCGATTTAAGCCCCTTTAATTCCCGTTTAAAACAAGCATAGGATGGCTCGATTTAATCCTGAACTTAATTTTATATTGGAAAGTATGACCTGGGGGCTATATTTATTCAAAGCTTCGAATCATCATTTTTATATAGTTTGCGCTTTACACTCTTTAGGAAATTCGGCAAAAGATTAAGGATTCTTACGATAGACACTTGGGCACCTTATCGATTATCGACTGGAATTGCTTTAGCGACGCCAATCAAGCGGTGGTATGTTGATTAATTTGCTTTTACATCATTCTCATACATTTTTATCGTGTGACCTTTTTTACACTCTCCTGTCTCGAATCGTTTTTTCTGCGTTAGGAATAGTTATCATGTTGCAAAGAACTTTAAATTGTATACTTTATATGGACGGACTTATGCCCGTCTAGCCTGGATTGATGAACGGAGATAAATTTCAAAGATGGCCTCTTCTTTACACTGATGACGTCATCCTAACTTAGCTTACTGTATGTGGTTATTGTGTGCTTTTTTGTGAATTTCAGGACTTGGCTTCGTGCATCGGCGGTCCCATTCTATCGGCCGTTTGCATGTATCTCGCCTGCGACTTTAAAAATCGTCGAAGCGGCTTCCCCGATCTCATTCTTTGGAGTTTAACCGGAAAACGCTTTAAGGTTGTGGCGACGTTTGCACGATGACATGTTTTAATGCACTTTACACTCCTTTTCTTGCCCAGTAATACAATTTCTCAATAATCGGAATTACGTGTAAGGATTTGTTCAAATGACTATTCAAAAAAAGTTGATTGAAAAGCACGTCGTCCTAGGTCAATGTGAAGTTTTTGTTGTAAAGTGATCGAAAATTTGGTAGTTTAAAGTAAAAATTGCAGATGAATGAAACGAATATTCAACATTTTACTCATTAATATTTCCCCGAATCGCCACATTTATTTCCCTTAGAGTTGCATCTGAAGAGCGTATTTTTCTGGGTTCATATAGTGAAATTACGGATTGTAAACTGTGAGGAATGTCGTAGTCTCTAACATTAAAATCACATGGAATGTAGCGATAAATTCGTTATATAGTATAAATATGTAGTAATATCCTTAATTGTACATCGTGACAATTCTGGGGGAAGGTTAGGTCCAAAAAGTTTTAAAAAGTGCATTTTTTGGCCTAAAAATTATGGTACGCACGTCAAAAACGATATTTTCTTTCTCGAATATAAAAACATTTAAAAAAACACCGAGTAAACTGAACAATATAGAGCATAGTCAAAAAAATGTGTATATGACGCCAAACGCCGAAAATTTGAGACTTTAAGCCAAAATTAGCTAAAACGCTTAAAAGAGCACACTTTTTGCAATTTTCCCAAAAAATCGACAATTCGGGGGCTCAAAGCCATTTAGCGGGGGGTCAGCTGCCATTCTGAGGGGTCAAACACCCTTCCGCCAAGCCCCTTCCCCCAGCACACGTATGGTAATTAATTGTAATTAAAAATAATAATCTCGAATTCTTATATAATTTCTTTATGTCTTCAATTTGTATTATTTTTCATTTGCGTTTTATTACGTATTGCACTATTTGTTGCTGACTCTATTGCTTGAAAATAGTGGCTGCTTTGCTTTACACCATTCTTTACGTTAACAGGAAATCAGTGCTTCTTGTTAAATTTGCACCAGGAAACATTAACTTACAATCTCGTATCGCAAGGACAATGTGTTACAGTATCCCATTATTAACTGAACCAAGACGCGGTCATATACGTATGTACTGTGTAAATTTCTACCCTTAATTAATTCTTTACAACAGGACCATTGCTTTTCGATCCTTTTAATCCTGGCTTGCTCACTCATTATATTGGGCAGCAAACTTAGTGAGTCATAGTGTAAAGTGATGCGTTAAGTCAGATAAAGTGTAAAGCGACATATTTTAATGCTTAACCGCTTTAATTAGTTTTCCCGAATCATACTGTAGCGATTCTCAGTTCTCGCTCGATTATATCATTCTATTTCAAGGTAGTCGAAGTGAAAGGACCCGGTGATCAATTGTCTAGCAAACAAACGCTTTGGCTCAGTCGTTTCGCTTCAATCGGCGTTTCGGCCGAATTGTGTAAAGTCGTCGGTAATTTTTATTGATTTTCCATTATATATTTTATTTCCTCCTGTTGATCAATACACATAGGGTTGTATGTGTGGTAACAGTTCAGCCTATAAATCGTAAAATTTCATTTTTAGCAACGGCTAGCGAATTGCGATTCGTCAAATAATATTACTTAGTGTAAACTAGTGGTTTTTTCTATCAGAATATTCGCTGCGCGTTTCATTCCTAGAGCGTTTCCTAAATCGAGAATCTAGGTAATTTTAAATTTTAAAATTAGACTCAGTTTAAACAAAGAATAACTTGTTTTCGTTAACAGTTTGACCCGAATTTAAATTTGGTCTTCACGAGTTCGACTCGTTTATGAACAGAATCAGATAAGCGCTTATTTACACCGAACTTAACGCAAATGGGCTCGCACTGTAAAGCTAGTTACGCCTACATACTTTTTAGCATTTTGGCGGACTAGAGCAAAAGATTTTGTTTACAACGCTTATAGTCTGTTTCAGGAAATCTCGCGCGTGGATCTTAATTCTTGAGTCGATATAAATCGATTACAAAAGCGGTTTAAACTGAAGCATCAATCATTATACTGTGCATAGCAATTGATAAGCATAAGAAGTTTTGCTACGCGAAACGGCATTACAGTAAGATGCCTAAAAACCACTTTTGTAGCTGTTCGCTAAATCGCTAAAAATTCATTTCCATGCGTGAGGTTTCCTGAAATACACTGGGTGTTTTGCGCCCCGTTCGCCTTTGAGTTTTTGGTGATTTTCAGGAATGAAGAACTCAACATTGCCGGCAAGCTGCGAGCCGACTCAGTGATGCATCACTTTCTTGCTATGTTTTAATGTAAGTACCTACCGCATTTTTCGATTCATTTGTTATTTACCTGTATTATGAAACAGTCTTGTATTTTTACAAAAAGTTTATAAAGTAGCATAGTAGATCACCCTACACATTGTAATCGTGTCTTGCGCCGCATACCTTCCGGTACGTGAGCAAAATTTTACCCGCGACCGGTTTCCTCGGGATCGTTCCGCTACAACACGGCGTGGGTAGTACTACCCAATTACTCAGGCTCTTGCTCAATTTCTGCGCTCCTAGATTCGATAAAGTTGAGAAACAATATAACATTAACCTCACGGGTAAGTATCAATTTCAACTTGTGATAGTAGCACCTCTGCTACAATCCTAACACATTGAAATCGCATCGTTACGCCAATTCATCAGACCTTTGAAGGGTTGAATAGACAGTCGGCAGGATCTAAGGTTGTTCACTTAGTGGCGGTACCCCCAACTCTTTTTAACAGTCAAAGATAGTTCCCAAGCTGTGGTCTTTGCGTGCGGAATAATAGCGTTTTTTCAGCGTTTTTCATTGTGTACTTTTGCTTAAAATCAATTGATGCAGCCTGCGAAGGAATCATTAATTTTTTCTGAGTTTAGCGCAAATCCGTGAAATTTAGGCGAAAGGACCTTTAGAAGCTTGATTTACTTGTATTTGTAGCATTTGATGCGGAACGTCAAATATGTTTGAAAGTTATTTTCGAAAGTAGAAAAAATCTATGCCGGAATAGTAATTTCTGGCCTCGTAGCATAGGCGTAGCCAGCGGGAGGGGGAATTGGGGCACATGCCCCCCACGAAATTTTTCAGAAATTATGTTGATTTTTCTGGCACAATGTGCCAAGAAAATCGAGTTCAAAAAGGCAAAAACGTCCAAAATTTTCGTTGCTTCGCGCCAAGTCATTATTATTTCTTGTTATACAGATCCAGTGAGTTTAAAAGCTTGAATCTGTTAAAATGATCCAGCACTTTGCATCACTTTAATGATTTAATGCATTATGAGTTCATTGAATGAAACTGCGCGTGCTCGTTGAGCAAAAAAGTAAAAGTGAGAAAATGTTTGCGCACTAATTTGTCTGTTCTCCGCTTTGTTTATCTTTCTTTACAAGGACAAATAATTATATTTTAAATGAAAGGAACGGCGAAATTTTCTTGTATTTTTTCGCATTTTCTGTTTTCTGAACTAGTTAATAAGAAGGCCACAAATGGGCCTGAAACAAAATTCTCATTGATAAGTCTTTCAATGACTGATTAGCAGCGAACCGTTGCTGCGCTATATACTTAGCAGAGGTCGAAAAACGCATTTCAGCTCAGAAGTTTTGTGCAGTGTAGGAGTTTATCAACTTTAAGTGTTTTTGGGCTTAATTCGGAAGCGAGATTTTGCCGATTTTGCGAAAGAAATCTTTTTTTACAAAATTTCCCGGGGTTCTGCCCCGTAACCCGCTGGGGTGTTTTAGCGCGCCACCCCAGACCCCCAGCCGTACAATCTCGTTGTACATGTGCAAAGAGATTTTTGGAAGAACAGAAAAGGTGAAAGTTTTACAAATTTTTAAAAATTTCCGGCGCTTCGCGCCGGAAATAGTTTATCTGTTCTGTGTGATTTAAGCGGTATAAATTGAGTTTAAAGAGCAACAACGACAAAATTTTCCTGCGCATAGCACCGCCGATTTTTTTGTATAGCTCCAGCATTGCGTTTAAAAGCGTGAATCAGTCGGAATACCTTTATACTAACTTGATCATTCGTAGTTTTCCTGTACTGCTCTGTCAGACTTAGTATTCACAGAGCTACAACATATTAAAGGTGGTAAAAAAATGACTGAATTTCTTAGTGCTTTGCGCCACGTATGATTTCCGAACTGTCTGTCGATAAAAGCTGTAAATTATACATGAAAACGGTAAAAATTTCGAGCATTCCCAGCGCTGGTGCTACGTGCTACTTTACACTTTTTGTATTTTTGATCGTCAGAAACCCATGAACTAGCTAGGCTTCACTACTAAAGGTCGAAAAACTTAGTTCTGCTATACATATATAACGTTACTGGCATTCAATATAAAAGTAGTCTTAAAACATTTTTGTGTATGCCCCCCCGAACCAAAATCCTGGCTTCGTCTCTGTCTCATAATATTTGAAAGCTGTATCCATGAGCGAAAAATAACTGTCAAATCGCCAAGAAAGTAAGTAAATGTTGTAAGTAATAAGATTAATTAATATTTATGACGGGGTAAGACTAACTATAGTCTGTTTCATTTATTCGAGAGCTTTTTAGTCAATTTTTTAAGGACCACAGTAAGCGAAACAAGGCGATTTACTGCAATTGGCCAAATCAGCTCAATGAGGGCGAGTGGCTGGAATTCTCCCATTTTAAATGCACTACTCCATCCATATTATTTAATTTAGACATTTAATCAGCGCTGGGACATACTACAGTAAGTGCGCTAAATAAAAAGCTGTCGGCTGGAATCGAACCAGGGTTGCTTCGACGACAAGCGGACGTTCTACCACTGAGCTATGCGGAAGTTCGCGGCGTTTCTTAGCATCGTAGTCTATCGTGTTTAAATTGTCAACTCAGGATAAGCTGAATGCGTGATTTTATCTGTAAGTTGATTGATCTGCTGGAAGACGAGAATTAATTAAGTCGCAAAAAATGTAATTGAAAAACCCTTCTTTGCTACGTAGCTACAGTGAGATCTAGCAACCTACAGAAAATAAGATAAAAAGGGGTACTGTAGCCTCCAAAAACATTTACTGAAAAAGCTCTCGGATTAATGAAACAGACTATACCTAGGCTTGACTAAGCGCTAATCAGGTTGCTGATGCAATATATGACACGAACCAACCTGTGTCTCTGTGACCTGACCCGAATTCTGTCTATCGGCAGGATCAGGCAGCTACGCCCTATAGTCCGATTCATTTAGCTTTGAGGTTTTTGAAAAAGTTTAAAGTGACTACAAAAGTGCTTTATACTGATACGTTAAATATGATATTCTACAGTGTATTGAGTCATATGGATACGTATGTATGCCACTATCACGTCATATTGTAGATAGTGTATCTACACGTGCCGTTACAAGTACGGCTAAAACGCATCTTAGTGCGTTCACTTTGACCATCCGGTCTTTTGGTTCCATTTTGGCGATCCAGCCATATTTTTCGATCACGTTGTAGTCGGATAGTTTCCGACAGTAGGACATGCGGAGGCAACCCAGCCACGCAGTGTCAATTGGTTGGACTCTTATCGCCACGTGTTGCGAGGAACACGAAGACGCGATTTTACTGTGGAACCCCTACAAGTCCCCTATCAATTCTTTACAATTAAAACATAGGCGACATGACCGCTATTCACGTTGAGCCTGTGCAGAGACCCGAAAAATCTATGTGCAAGCAGCACCCATTTTTGTTATAAAAACATATAATCTTTTTCTTCATATATTACTGTAGGCCTCCCCCAATCATTATTGGTGCGGTTGTTGTGGCAGAGTTGCCTTTTTAATTCCCGGCGTGTCACCTTCGACCACACCTGGGCGTGGGGGGGTTTGGGGGGTATGCACCCCCCCAGAAATCAAAATACCCCCCCCAGAAATCAAAATACTCCCCCCAGAAATCAAAATACCCCCCCCCCAGAATTCAATTTTTGAAAATTTTTTCCGTCTTTTTCGCAATTTTTTGATGCCAATGGATAGTGCTTGATGAGAAACGTCGAAAAATGGTGTTTTTATCGCCATACCACCATTTTTAAGGCCATTTTTCGACCTTCAAAAAAATCTTGCACCCCCCCCAGAATTTTCTTGCTGCCCACGTATGCCTTCGACTATATCAGCGCCTAGGCCTGTAATTTGGTTTGATTTGATAAAAGCACGAAAATTAACTGTCTAGAGGTGCAGTATACCGCAGGCAGTTTGGAATTGGGATAAGGCCGGCCTCGATTTTACTTCAAGCCGGATTCTCTTGGGTAAAACCTTTTATTTGTCATTTCGTGCAAAATTCATAAATCCTCTTTCAAACCAAAAACCTATAAAAATTATTACATAATTTTTATGGTGGATGACAGCCCGGATAAGAGCTCTTTGTTGTTGTGATTTAAGTACAGAGTGCTATTGGAACCGGAATTTATAAGTAGCTTCGCCATAGGTAATCTGGCGCGAAACCTTTTCAATTCTTTTCGCGAAAATTATTCTTTTGGTCTATTCAAAAGGATCCAAGGACCTAGGGCGAATACCGGGGTTATCTAATTACTCATGTGTTAGGATCTGCGGTCGGCATCTCCTTCCCATAATCTCCATAAGTACCGGACCAGTTACGTCCGTGGAGATTTTAGGCAGTAAGTATTTAGGGTCATTTGGAAGAGTGCAGGTGATTTGCCGCAGCTTCCTGACCAGCGCTAGCTGTAGTATAGGTACTTAGGTAAGCCCCGAAAGTAGGTACTTATTGGGGTTCGTTGCTTTCGTAGTTGTTGTGTGTTGGGTATCTTTCCCGGCGGAGTGCTGTCGGTTTAGTTATCCGTACATACTTCAAGTACTTAATCAGCCAACTCGTTTGCGCGCGCTAAGATACTCCAATAACACGAAAGCGGGCGAAGCCCCATAAGTTACAAAATGACTGCATGAACATTTTAAACCACTTTTGTAGCCTGATTCTTGTGGAAAAATTTAAAATAAAACCGCAATGTTAAATAAACAGTATAGATTCCTGAGTCTTCTTGCCTCTGTTTCACACAAGGTTAGGCATAAATTTTAAAATCTACGCCAGACAAAAGCCGACAGTTTGCGATTATAGCATTTATTTGATACATAATTGATGTAATCCGTCGGCTTACTTTCGAAAAAATTCTTAAAATTCTATGCCAAAACTTATGTGAAACAGACTAAGCCCAATTAAATGCAAACGCTGTAGATCTACTAAGATCTTCGGTTAAATATATGTAGTTCGTTTCACACAAGTCGGGCATTAATTTTAAAAACTATCCAACAATAAGCCGTCATATTGCAATTATAGCATAGATTTGATTTATAATTATCGTAATCCGTCAGCTTACTTTCGAAAAAATTCATAAAATTTATGCCTAAACTTATGTGAAGCAGAATATAAAATCCCAAAAAGCTAGAGAAGGACTCAGGTTGTCCAATATTAAGACAGACCTTATGATGTCGTCCGTTTATTTTATTGCCTGCAGATCATAAACTGATCTGCAGGCGGATGGAGCGTGTGCGGAAAATTGCTCGCCAACAATTGCTCGAGAACAATTGCTCGCCAACAATTGCTCGCCCATCAATTGCTCGCCCATCAATTGCTCGCCCATCAATTGCTCGCCCAGCAATTGCTCGCCCAGCAATTGCTCGCCCAGCAATTGCTCGCTCAGCAATTGCTCGCCAACTATTGCTCGCCAACAATTGCTCGCCCATAATTTGCTCGCCAAATGATTGCTCGACGAATAATTGCTCGCCTTACAATTGCTTGCCAATCACCAACAACTGCTAGCCGAACGATTACTTGCTGAGCGATTGTAATTAAGTACAAGTTAGTTCTGCTGTGATGTAGCATAAATTTGCGCTTATGCATGTAAAAATTCTGCGCTGCCAAATACCTCTTCTGAAAATCGGAAAAATTTCCGACTCGAATTACTCGAATTACTTTGCATCAATGATCAGCTTGTAACTGATAAAACGAATTAAAAAACTTAAAAATGCATTTCTCGACTAATCACAGGTGATTGGCGTGGCGAGCACCTGTCAACGTTATTGAGTGCATTAAAACTGAAAATTAAGATTAAAGGAATTAAAAATCAGTTTAGTACACTTAAAATGAATACATACTTTCAACTTAAATTACTGCTTCTTTTCTCATTCCTACCAAAAACGAAACAATCTGTACATAGATAATTGTATGATGGCAAATTCATGCAACATCACAGCAGAACTAAATTGTACTTAATTAAGCCATTTTGTTCAGACCAGATGATTACAAGATCCGGGGATGGTCGATTTTTGAAGTTAACGAAGCTTCGATTTCTATAGCATACCGTCAACCACACATGGGCGTGGGGGGTTTGGGGGTATGCACCCCCCAGAAGTTGAAATACCCCCCCCAGAAATCAAAATACCCCTCCCCCCAGAAAATTTTTTTTTGCTTTTTTAGCAATTTTTTGATGCCATTGGATAGTGCTCGATGAGAAACGTCGAAAAATGGTGTTTTTTTCGCCATACGACCCCTTTTAGGACCATTTTCTGACCTTTAAAAATTTTTTCACCCCCTCCAGAAATTTTTTCACCCCCCCCCCAGAATTTTGGTGCTGCCCACCTGTGCCGTCAACTGGGGTTTCTTTGCCGAGTATGGGGTAATTTTGCTAATCAAGGTTTTTTTATTGCAGACTGCTTTAATTGTCGCAGGTCATGTGTGGTGCGCTATTTTTCGATGTTTTCGATTTATCACTGTATTATTCATCTGGCAACAAATAAAGAATGGATTCTTGAAGTTTTTTGTGTGTCTATTATCGTTTTTGTGAGGGCTATTATTTATTTAGCAAGTTTTTATCAACTCATAAGTGTTCAGGCCACTCGAAAACCTGAAACGGATTGTTTTTATTGTTTAAGCTTATCGAGACTACAGATATTTTGCTTCCAGAAAGTGTGTCTTTTTCATTTTTTGTTGTATATAAAAATTCCAGAAAAATTGGTGGGCAATGTTCCCCCCACAACCACACATGGGCGTGGGGGGTCTGGGGGTCTGGACCCCCTTCCCCCAGAAACCAAAAGACCCCCCAGAAATCAGAAGACCATTTTTTAAAGCAGTAGTTTAAGTTGAATTCAATATTTGAAAATTTTTTTCGTTTTTTTCGCAATTTTTTGATGCCAATGGATAGTGCTCGATGAGAAACGTCGAAAAATGGTGTTTTTATCGCCATACCACCATTTTTAAGGCCATTTTTCGACCTTCAAAAAAATCTTGGACCCCCCCCAGAATTTTCTTGCTGCCCACGTGCCCTATTTTTAAACTCGAAAACTCATCAAAATAAAGGATTTTATTTATGTATGTTTAAGCACTAACAAGAGTTATGAATCGTGCTCTTTAGTCTCTGAATAGAAATATGGGCAATCTGTCATCAAAACTAATATTGCCTAGGCTTAAATTTTTTGTATGGGACAAAGATTTTGAGGCTCGTACAAAGATTTTTGGAGCGATCTTTGTACAAGATTGTACACAAAGTATAGTCGACTTTTAGGCTGATTTCTCTTTGTAAAAAAATCGTAAGGTTTTTATACCAAAAAACAGTGCCTAGGCTAGATTAATTCATTTCTTCCGTACCTTCCCACTTTTATTGCGCATGTTCAGAAAATTGTATGATTTTATTTATAAGCTTTTGCATCATTGCCGGATTTAGCCGCCAGTACCTAGTCGGATTATCATGATCTGAAGGTGTGATATTTGGTTCTCCCTGCAACAGTGTATTTTTGATTCTGTTCAGGGAGTGGCAAATTTACCCCACTTCAAGGTCAAACTTTGCCATACCACTTTTGTGTAAATTATTCGTTGTTGTAGCCTGTGTGGGTAGAATAATTGTATGGAATACATTCAACAACTCGCTCTTTATGTTGTGGCAAAATTACAGTATCCAAAAAGTATTACATCATAAGTTATACTAACAAAAAGCCAAAAATCGTGGCAATGTAACCCCAGTTGACGGTATATGATTTCTATATAGAATGACAATTGCTGATTCAAATAAATGAGAAGAAACAATGCTTAGGGAAGGGTTCCCATGCGATAAATTCACTGGCGAGCAATTGCTCAGCAAGTAATCGTTCGACTACCAATTGTTGGTGATTGGTGAGCAATTGTTTGGCGAGCAATTGCTGGGCGAGCAACTGCTGGGGAGCAATTGCTGGGCGAGCAATTGCTGGGCGAGCAATTGCTAGGCGAGCAATTGCTGGGGAGCAATTGCTGGGCGAGCAATTGCTGGGCGAGCAATTGCTGAGCGAGCAATTGCTGGGCGAGCAATTGCTAGGCGAGCGATTGCTAGGCGAGCAATTGCTGGGCGAGCAATTGTTGGCGAGCAATTGTTCTCGAGCTATTGTTGGCGAGCAATTTTCCGGTAATCTGGATGGAGCTTTTATATGTAGTAGATACCTTACCTACTACTGTTAGCGGCTTTATGCGCAAGATTAGGGAAATGACTATTGATCGACATTACTATGAAGCAGGTTTTTACTTGGCCCGTGTAATAAGAACAATGTAATTACTGTAAATCACACTATTCTCTACGTTAAATTTCTGCCTGCCTGCACTCAGCGCCAGAATATCTTGTCTTTAATGCTTTTTAGTGATAGTCCTGCCACCCCGGGTCGTTTATGAGCAACTTAACTACTTGACCACGATGAAAAATTATGCTATTCGTAATCCTCGCACTGATTTAAGCTACTTATCACTTGCAAAGTGCAGTGTGGTTTAGTGGGGGAAGGAGGGTTGGCAAGGCTGGGTCTTTTGAACTGGGTTTTTTGGGTGCAAGAAATCGTTGGGTTATTTTTTTTGGGGTTTTTTATTTACAAGTTAAGAATTTATTTGTAATTAAATACTGTGTATTGTCAATGTTTTTGTATCATGGTTGTTCCTTTTACAATTGCTTGCGATGCAGGAGGTTAAGTGTCCATCCATTCTCATCAGGGTAGGCAAGGCTGGGTTTTTTGAACTTGGTTTTTTGGGTTTTTTGGGTGCAAGAAATCGTTGGGTTTTGTTTTTTTTGGGTTTTTTATCCACAGGTTAAGAATTTATTTGTAATGGAATTAAATACTGTGTATCGTCATTGTTTTTTGTATCATGGTTGTTCCTTTTACAATTGCTTGCGATGCACAAGATTAAGTGTCCATCCATTCTCATCCTCTCCTCCTTCCTGTTGCTGGTTTTCTCCTATAGTATATACTTTTCAAATGAGAAAAGCCGCCCAATAAAGGCTATGTGTCAATGTGGCATGGATTTTTCTACTAATATGGCAAATTTTTTTGTTTTTTTTTTCTTGAAGCAGAGCAGAATTTATGAAGAAATTTCAATATAATGCATTTAAAAATTGCTCTGCCCAATTTTTCATTCTGTTCATGCAGCATGGATTGTGCTTGTGAATGACCAATTTTGTTGTTGAATTTTGTGTATTAGCTGAATAAAGTTGTTGTTTACTTGTTTTGTTTTGTGTCTTGAGGCTGTTGAAGTATTCTCAGCTACTATCTATAGCTCGAGCTAGAATTCTTATAAAAAACCCATAAAAAACCCAAAAAAACCCCAAAAAAAACCCACAAAAAAACCAAAAAACCCAAAAAACCCAAAAACCCAAAATTCGAAATTTTCAAATCTGGGTTTTTTCCATCCCTGGGAAGGATGGGTGTATTGCGTTGCGAACCCCCATACGGAGACTTTGAACTTCCTGAAATAGAGATAGGCATGTTGTCGTGTAACGCTGCTATGCAATGACTTTTTGAAAATAAACTCCGAGAATTCGGCGCTTTGCGCTGATTCTTCCACTAGCTGGTGGTACTTCTGTATTTGCTATTAGAGTGTTAGAGGTTTAGAGTGAGTGCGTAGAGTGCTAACACTTTTAAAACAAAGTTTCCAGCGCGTTAACTGCTCGGCCAATATTGACTTATTCCGATATCAAGAGTGTAAGTTATTAAAGCTTTTAGTGAGTGAGCAACAAATATAACAGTTTTTAGTACTTTTATGCAGTTTTAAGAGTCAGAATTACTGGAAAATTCATGGTAGACAGAATATGAGTTCCGTCAGAAATGGATTAAAAAATGTAGAAATCTCGGATTTTCGCAAAACGTGCAATCAAACTTGGTTTGGCAAGGCTAGCTTTAGTGGTCCGTGCCAGAAAAAGGATATTCCTTCGTATTTTTCTTACATGTGTGCATTGCTCAGTATTACTAAAGTAAATTGTGGTAAACTTTGTTATAGATCTCACCGTCTCTGATATATTATTATAAATATCATGTGATGCAGCGTACTGCATCGAACATGAGCTGCAAACGCAACAAAATGAACCTCACTCTACCTACTCCTGTTTTGGAGACATTGGCCGCTGGCGAAAAGTAATAATTTCTTCCGTTTGCTGTCGTATTTATATATATTGCACGTATGTATACCAAGACAGTTTGTAAAAAATGCGCTGTAGCACGTTTTTATATAACGCGGACTTCCGCTTAAAGTCGAGGGGGTGAAAGTTTTCTGAATTTGGGGAAATGGTGAGATGACTGACTTTTGCTTTTAGATCCCTCTATCTTTTTTAACCTTTCGCTTGGAGGTATAGTAGAATCGCACATGAATTTTACATTACTTCCGTGAAATTTTCAGTTTGTTCAATTCGTATTTAAAGTCGAATTCCAGTTCGCCGATTACGCAAAGAAGGAAAGTGAAGTAAAGATCTCAGTTTCATACGGGTTGAAATATATTCCCCACTACTGACATAATATAATTTATGTATTATTTATAATATAGATAAATATCTTAGTGTAAAATATGCTCCTAGGTAGTTTTCCGAATTTTATATGAATTAGTAATTATTTTTTGAATTTTATCTGTTTAATGCATTTTACGATGAAATAATGCATAATTGATGATTTATCTATTTAACGGCATCTCTAGTAATCTACATTATATTTGTTTCAGGAGAGGCGATGATTCTGCCGGTTTAAGCCCGTTCACCAACATGGAGCTACAATTGAAAGAACTGTCGTTGACCGATTCACAAAAGCAACGACTGACGGAATGGCTGATTATGAAAGAAAAAGTAAATACCATACATACATGGGCAAGTTAGAGGTGGCTAGAGGGGGGGGTCCAGGAATGGTCATTTAGTAAATTGTTGTGATTATTATGTGTACAAGGTCTCTTTGCAAGCTCAAAGACTCAGTGTGTCCCCAAAAATTCCATTTGCGTAGTTTAGTTTAATATTTTTTTGATATGGTACAGTAGCACGTTGTGTGCGATAAACTGGGTTTTTGGACCCTTATCAGCTTAGTTTACTCAATTCAAGAGTTTCTAGCGATGAAAAATGCAAAAATTAATCAATGTGGCGCGAGGCGCCGGAAGATTTTGATATTTTTGACGTTTTTGGGTAGAATTTTCGGCTTTTTGTCCGCAATTAGCTCAAAAATTGTCTTGCTGCATCTAACGTTTTCTCAAAATCGGCTGAAAGTACCTGATTTTCGAAAATCTTAGGTAGGGGTAATACCCCCTCTCATCCCACCCTATCTATGTCCAAGGGCGGATTTAAGGGGGGGCGACTTCCTCCATTGGCCAAATATATTTGGCGAGATAGAGAATGGATGTGCAAATTGCAACGATTTTTGGCCGTCAGTGACCATAATTTATCAAATTTTTCCGGCGCCGGATGATATATATCTATTAATGACACTTATTCACTTTCTTGGCGACCTGGAAGCACGGTCTTGTTTGTATTCGGCAAAGATTTTTCCCGATGTACAAAGATTTTTGGGAAGACAAAAACTGCAAAAAAGGTCTGAAATTCGCAAGAATTCTCGGCGCTTCGCGTCGAAATGAGTAATTGTGTGTCCTATATATCTTTATAATTGCGGAAATTGCATTTCGAAAGGAAAACAATCAAATTTTTCGGCGCTTCGTACCGTTTTAAGACGATTATTAACGATTTTTGCCCTCATAAACCCAGGAATTAGCCAAAATACACTACCAAAGGTTCGAGCAACTCTGTTACCGTACCATTTTATTGTATCCAGAAATTTGTGCGTACAAAATGTACAAAGACTTTTAGGGGCCATCTTTTATGTACATGTACCTTGTGCAAAAAAACACTGCCTGGAAGTCATTTTCTATTCTTGTAGATTTCAAAACAATTTTAACAGCAGAAACAGCTATTTTTGCATAGTTTTCTTATATTTTCAAGTAAAAGTTTCATGTTTCGCATTAAAGGCCATAAATACAGGAAACCAAGCAGTAAATCATGCTTACAGACGTCTATCAGCCTTAATTTGACAAATTTTCCGGCGCTTGTTGTTGTGATTATTATGTGTACTATTAAATTAAATTATTATTAATATTATTAATATTATTAAACAGATAAAATTCAGTTTCGCACAAAATTGTCCAACATTTTGAAAGTTTTAGAAAAAAATTGCCCCAAGTCATTTTATGTAAAAGTATACAATGTAAAACACCGAAAAAACGCTATTTCGCTCGTTAAGGGCAAATTTTTGAACCTGTTTTTGACTGTTTTTGGAAAAGTTGGGTTACCGCCCCTTCCCTCTTAGAAAAATGCTAGATCCACCACTGCCTATGTTCATGTGATGCAAGGACATTTTAGCTTTCTTTCTTCCATCCGACTTTTGGCGAAAATTTGCGTTTCAAGGGCTACTTTTTGGTGTTTTTTGCCTTTTTGTGCCATCATTTGGAGGTCATTTATCAACTTTCTTTCAAGAAGTGGCCGGTGCCCCTCACGAAATTTTGAGCTCTTATCTTCGGTGACACCAGTGGCGGATCCAGGATTTTCCTGAGGGGGGGGGGCGGAACCCTGCCTTGGGTGGAAAAATTAGCCGTTTTAATCCAAAAATCGCTAAAAATCGCTCAAAAATCCTTGATTTTGCGCACTATTTCGGGGCCATGGGGGGCGGCGGCCGCCCCACCTGCCCCCTAAATCCGCCCCTGGGTGACACCTGTTCTAGGCCCGTCAAATTTAAAATTCAATCTCCTCTCCTTAGTTTTTGGGCAGGAATTTTAGTTTTGGGTCGTTAAGATTGCATTTTTCTCCCGGAAAAACCGACTCGTTTTGTTTTTTATCAGAAAATTGTAGATGAGAAGAAATCGGACGTTTTTAATCGTTTTTTTTAAATCGAAGTCCTCTGTCTCATTCCCGAAAATATTCGATATTTTATCTTAAATTTTTTATAAAAATTAAGTAAAAATTCGAAATTTTTAAAAAAATTATCATTTAAAAAGTTAAATGTTCAGGTTACGGTTCGGAATTTAGGCTGGGAGGAGCCTGGGTTTTTTTTCTAGTGAAATGTTGGTTTTTATCGGCTTTTTTGATGATTTAAAAAATTCTCGAAATTTCTACAGAAGCTATAGTTTATTGATAAGACTTTAAAAATTTTGAAATCGACTTTCAGTGCAAGCCTGTCAAAATTATATAACTTGTAGATCGGGGACGATGTGTCGGGCGATGAACTGGAAAAAATAGCCGAGTTGGGTTACGGTAATGGAGGCGTGGTTTGGAAGGTCAAGCACAGACCTTCCGGTGTCGTCATGGCGAGAAAGGCGAGTTAAGCGTACCTAAATTTCGGTTGTTACATTTATTTTCATATTTATTTTTAACTATTGATTTTTTATATATTGCGCAGCACCCGCTGAATACTAATTTCCGTAAAATTTCAAGAAATTCTCGAAAATTCGAATTTTTTTCAAATATTTTAAAGGCGGTCTTACATTGCTTTGATGTTTAATTTGATTCAGTAATCGAATTTCGAAAATTTTTGAATGAATACAAATTTTTACTACTTTACGTTAATGCCAGTGTTTTTTTTTGTGCACAGAGTCCGTTAATACATGTACAAAGATGGGCCCTAAAAGTCTTTGTACACTTTGTACACGCAAATTTTTGGGTACTATAATATGGTACAGTAGCGATTTTTATGTGGTAAAAACAGTTTGATAGTGTATTTTAGCTAATTTCTAGGTTTCTGAGTGCAAAAATCACTAAGAATCGTCTTAAAACTAAAGCAAAAATATAGAAATTAAAATCTTAAAATATGTTAAAAAAATTAAGATTTTTTGCAATGCAATTTCTGTCATTATAAAGATATAGAACACACAATTACTCATGTCGGCGCGAAGCGCCGAAAATTTATGCGAATTTTAGACCTTTTTTGCAGTTTCTGTCTTCCTTAAATCTTTGTACATGTACAAAGACGGTCCCGAAAAGTCTTCGTATATCGGGAAAAATCTTTGCCAAATACAAAAAAACCGTGGTTCATGCCTAATTTAATTTATAGTGAATTTGGCAAGGGAAGTTGATATAATAAATACGTGCCGAAAAGGTTGAAAAGTCGAGATGTTAAGGAAAAAATCGAAAGATGTTGAAATTTCAAAAGAAATTATTTTTAGGAATTTCGGATGAATACAAATTTTGACCACTTTACCCCCGTGCTTGATTTAATTTATACCCGAATCAAAACCAAATCGTCAACGGAAAGCAGCTGCACTGTGTGTAAAACATGCAAGAAACGTGCCGAAAAATCAATATCTGATGAAAAATTGACAAAAATTAAAAATTACTATAAATATTTGGGAAAGCTTCGAAGTCTTCCTGAAAAAACACTAATTTCGACCATTAGAACCGCATCCTGTAATCTTGGCCGGAAAAAATTTTAAAATGTGAGTTAATTCGCAAAAAAATGGAAAAATCGTACGTTTTTGTCGCAAAATCTTCAAATTTTCCGGCGTTTGGCGCCAGATGTGGAGTATTATTCATCATTTTGACCCCAGTGCGACCAGTAATGACATTTCTTATAGTAGACCAATATATGTTGGGTCGCCCCCTACGGCCTGATCCTGAACACTGGCCTGCCCGCAAGTATGATTTAATTTGTAATATAATCGACTCTAAACATGCACACGGTCAAAGGTCCTGGGTGGGGGGGGTTAAAACCGAGCTTCCTCGGAGGGGGTCAATGATGAATTTTTATGGCTAATTATGGCGCTACAAGCACCATACCTGGGCGTGGGGAGTTTGGGGGTATGCACCTCCCAGAAACCAAAATACCCCCAGAATTAAATTTTTTGAAAATTTTTTTGTTTTTTCTCTCGATTTTTTTTATGCCAATGGATAATGCTTGATGAGAAACGTTAAAAAATGATGTTTTTTCCGCTATACCATTATTTTTAGGGCATTTTTTGACCTTTGAAAAAATCTTGCACCCTAAAAATTTGGTGCCACACCTACATATGTATGCACGCATCCCGTAAAAATGCTTTATTTCGTCGTTTTTTACTCTTCGGGAATATTCGTGATTAAGTTTGCATGAAAACAAATAATAATAAGAACGATTGAATGTCTTGGACTATCAAATGTGGACTGAATAATGGACAGAAAGTGTCTGAATGAATGAATGGACAGAGTACTACTCGAAAAATACTTCAGATAATGCTGCTGGGCATCGTTTGGCGCTCTTTCATAATTCCAACAATCAGTGGCGGATCCAGGATTTTCCTAAGGGGGGGGGGCGGTACCCCTAAGGGGGGGCGGAACCCTGACTTGGGCGGAAAAATTAGCCGTTTTAACCCGAAAATCGCTAAAAATCGCTCGAAAAATCCTCAATTTCGCGCACTATTTTGGGCCAATGGGGGAGGCGGCCGCCCTCCGCCCCCCCCCTAAATCCGCTCCTGCCAACAGTAGATTTTGGTTCGCAGATGGCCTGAAGGGGTTATCCCCTTAAAAATTGTGGTAGGCGTGGGGGTATCATACCCCCATAAACCCAGCGTGCATGTGTAATCGACTCCAAGTAGATAACGGGACGCGGCTGTATTGAAACGTGCAAGAACAATATCAAAAGTTTGAAGAAAAAATAATGATTTACATATATAAAATTTTGGAAAGAAACGAACTTTGAAATATTTTTGAGAAAATAAAAGTTTCGGTCGTTTTACCTACATACGTTTATAGTTGAATTTGTAATAATGTTGACTCCAAATAGAAAATGGGAAGCAGCTCTATATACTAAACATGCAAGAAAAACGTTGAAAAATCAAAAATTGGAAAAATTAAAAATTTCCAAAAAAATTTGAAGAAAAAATTAAAATGTTTTGACAAATTTTCAAAAAATTTTGACAAAAAATTATTTAAAAAATTTTTTTAAAAAGTTAATTTTTTGACAATTTAAGCTAATTCATCTGGAAGTCAAACCCAGCACGCGTAATCAAATAATCAAGGAGCTGAAAGTGTTGCACTATTGCAACAGCCCCTTCATCGTCGGTTTTTACGGTGCCTTTTATTCCGACGGCGAAATTTCCATTTGCATGGAATTCATGGACGGTTTATCATTGGATATCGTCATGAAGCGAATGGGTCCTTTGCCTGGGCACATTTTGGGCAAAGTTTCGTCGGCCGTACGATTTTTTCCCGTTTTTCCGCTCTATTTAAATCGGATTTTTCATTTTTTAATTTTTTAAATTTATTCCCAAGTTGTTTATTCATTTTTCGTATTTGAAGTTTTTCGATTTTAGTGTTTTTTGTGATTTTTGTAATGTTTTTAGTGTTTTGGTCGTCATTTTTAGCTGCTTGGGCAAAGTTTCGTTGGCCATACGATTTTGTACCATGTTTTTCCATTTTATTCTGATTTTTTCGTATTTCCAACTTTTAATTTTTCTGAATTTTGTCCTTCTTTTTTATTCATTTTTCGTTATTTTTGATATTTTCTGATTTTTTAGTATTTTTGTGATTTTTTAATGTAAAAAAAATTTCGTTCTCTAAGGCAAGGGTTCGTCGGCCGTACGATTTTTTTCCGTTTGTTCTTCATTTTTCCTGATATTTTTATTTATTTTATTTCCTTTTTTATTCATTTATCGTGTTTTAACTTTTTCTATTTTTTAGTTTTTTTGTTATTTTCTGTACTTTTATCGTCATCTTTTAGGTGCTCAACGGACTTCAGTACTTGAAAGACAAGCATCAAATCTTGCACAGAGGTGCCTAATTTACATATTGGATTTATAGTGATAAAATATTGATAAATTTATATTGTTAAATATTAATAGAATATGTACGTAATATTACTTGATCGGCAAATGTTATGTTTTATTATTATTTCAAATAAGTTGGCTTATTAACGTTTGGTTATTCCGCGTGAAAATTTTTAAAAAATTATATGCAGGCACTAGTGATGCACCGGGTACCGGTACCGGTGCCGGTACCACTCTGGTACCGGCCGGTACTACTTTAATTGATTTAATTTTTTGAGTTCAAAGTGAAGGAGGAACTGTTTCAGAATAAAGCCCACTCTGTAGCAAATAACAATGCAATAATGAAAAAGTATTTCTTTGTAGATTTTATTCGATCATTTTTTTCACTTATTTCAACAATCCTAATCAACAGTTCGTAATGTTTTGGACAAAAACACGAGCATTTCCAAATTTTCCGGCAAAATTTGGTTGGTTGGGTAGACAAAATGCTTTTTCATTCCATCCAAGCCAAGACCGGTGCTATCTTTGCCTCCTCTGCTAATTGACTTTCCACAACAATTGGATAATACCTTTGATTCATCCTTATCATCTATCTTATAGAATTCCCAGAGCTGGACGACTTTTCTTTCATTTACAAACATAATGAACAGTGACCACCAATAAATCCCTTCGAATTAATATAATAGGAAGGTGCAGTGTCTTTTTGTAATCGGCAAAGATTTTTCCTGGTTTACAAAGACTTTTAGGGGCCGTGTTTGTACATGTACAAATTTTTGGAAAGACAAAAATTGCAAAAACAGTCCGAATATATTTTTATGATGGCAGAAATTGCATTTCGAAAGAAAAATGTCAGATTTTTCGGCGCTTCGCGCCGTTTTAAGACATTTCTGAGTGATTTTTGCCCTCAGAGACCCAGTAATCAGCTAGAATACACTACCTAAGATCAGAAACCCTGTTTAACCATATTAAATTCGCTACTGTACTATATTATAGTACACAAAATTTTTCATGTTCAAAATGCACAAAGACTTTTGGGGACCATCTTTGTACATGTACAAACGGACCTTGTACAAAAAAAAAAACACTTGCGAGGTGCTGTAAAAAACAGATTTTAAGTAACATAGTAGTAAAAAGTATTTAAACCCTTTCTAGGAACAATATCCAGACCAAACGCATCAGATGAAACACTAGTATATTAGTACACAATACATATTACATAACATACATATTGGTACCGGTACCTGTACCGGCGCCGGTACCACGGTACCAGTTACGGTACCGGTACCGGCTGGAAATGAGGTACCGGTGCATCACTAGTAGGCACTTTCGTAAGATTTAAATATAGCCGATTCGATATATCCTGACTCCAAACCAATGCATGGGCAGCGCCTAAATCCTGGGTGAGCGGGTAAACAAATTTTTAAAGCTCAAAAAACTACCGTAAAATGTTTTAAGGGCAAATAAACACCATTTTTCGACGTTTCTCATCGTGCTCCATCCTTTGGCATCGAATAATCGCGGAAAAACCAAATAAAATTTGAATGCCTAGCCCTAGTGGTCTTACGGATTCTGGGGGTTCAGCCAGACCCAACAACGATGGGGACTCAGTAGTTCTCCGCCTGCGTATCCCCAATTTGTTATGTCTCTCAACCACTGTTTTTTTTTTGTACGAGACGAAGATTTTGAGGCTCGTACAAAGATTTTCGGAGCCATCTTTGTACAATGTACAAAGACTTTTTGGGGCAAGGTGATAGTAATTTTAACGTTTTTTGGAGTATTTTTTAGCAAAATTTCTAAAAATTTTCGGCGCTTCGCGCCGAGTATCATAATTACAATCTATTTAGCTCCAGGCGCGGGCATTAAACACTCCAAAATCTATCTGTAAGCATCTTTGTACAGATTGAAGCATCTTTTACATCTATTTCCACTGTTTTATAAAGATTTTATGCAGAAAAAAGAACTATTAAACAACTTTGCACTGTTTTCTGCCGTTTGAAGATAAAATTCACTCTTTTATCTTGGCGTTGCATTAAATTCATAAGCAAATTGGTGTCTATTATGAGATTCAGTCAGCACATTGCAACCGCTTATTATTTATAATTGTGTAACACAAGTCATTTTAACTTGCTGAGTCGAATTTTATGTGTAATTTCAACCTAAGTCTCATGAAAATTTTGGCGTTTCGGGCCGAACTAATATAACCAGCTGAATTTAGGACAAAGTTACACCTTTTGCGAAGCGTGCGGTTCACGGATAACAATCTAGTAGTATATAAAAATGTGTACATTCAATTGCATATCTATACGTTATATGTACAAAAAAATTTTCGCTCGTACAAAGACTTTTCCGGGGATCTTTGTACATGTACAAAGAGGCTCGTACAAAAAAAAACAGTGCTCTCAACAGTATGTACGTGGAAGAGGGTGATGGGCTCAGGCGGGCGGCACCAAAGTTCTGGGGGTGCAAGATCATTTCAAATGTCAAAGAATGGCCTTAAAAATGGCGGTATAGCGAAAAAACACCATTTTTCAACCTTTTTTATCGTGCATTATCCATTGGCATCAAAAAAATTGCGAAAAAACCAAAAAAATCTCAAAAATTGAATTTGGGGGGGGTATTTTGGTTTCTGGGGGGGGTGCATACCCCTCATATTTCCCACGCCCAGGTATGGTGGTGATGAGCTTGTGAAGATCGTTAGCACCGAAAGACTACGATTTCTTGCTTATTTGTAAATTACAATGTTTATTATTTTATTTGATATTTTACCCCGCCCCCCAATTATATGGTTCAATTCTACATGTGATAGGGGTTGGTTCACGGCACCCAAGAGCTTAGGGAGGGATGAGAGGGGGCATTATCCCTACCTCGGATTTTGAAAAAGCGAGTACTGTCTGGCGATTTTGGTTTTGGGGAAATTTTGATTTTATTGTGGAAAAATGTAGCTTAGTTCACAAAAACTTTAGCCAACTTAGTCGGATTACTGCAAAAGTATTATTTTGCCCACAGTCTTTCATTTCTCGTCAATTATTTAACTACGATGTAGCGCGGCTTTTTGTATTCGGCAAAGATTTTTCCCGATGTACAAAGACTTTCCGGGACCGTCTTTGTACGTGTACAAAGATTTTAGGGAAGACAATAAGTGTAAAATAGTCTAAAATTCCCAAAAATTTTCGGCATTTCGCGTCGAAATGAGTAATTGTGTCTTCTATATGTCTTTATAATAGCAGAAATTGAGGAAAAATGCCAAGTTTAGACAATTTTTAGTATTTTTTCTCATCAGAAACCCCGAAGTTAGCTAAAATACACTACCTTAGGTCGGAAAACCTTGTTTTACCGCACTGGAAGCGCTACTGTACCATATTTTAGTACACAAAAATTTGCATGTACAAAATGTACAGTCTTTTGGGGACCATCTTCGTACAAAAAAAAACACTGCAGTGTAGTAATATTATCCATTAAATACATTGTTTAAAATAAACATTTTTTGGAGAAAATACATTTTAGATTTGATTTTATCTATAATCGGATCCAAAGAATAACATTTTAATATTCTTAAATAAATAACAAAAATCAATATTTTACCCTCTAGAAATGCATGCTAGAATCTATGTTTAATATGTGACTTTTTGAATTTCAACGTATTTCACCCTCTCTGATCATCCCCATCCAAAGGCTGAGATTTTTATCATTTTGTTTTATTTTTTCTCCCCCATTTGCGTAAAAATATCGCTTTTTTGGTTATTTCTAGTTATTTTTTTGCCATTTTTTGCCAAAAATAGAAGATCACTTACACTCTCTGAAAATGGCGGACCGACACCCTCCCAAAAATATGAGCCTTTATATTCGAACTCACCCGTCATCAATGAACAACAATTGATTTAAATATAAAAATTAATAAATATTCTAATAATTCATGTAAAAACATAATATACATAATAAACGATTCCTCGTAAAGATGTCAAACCGTCGAATATTCTGGTCAATTCGAGGGGAGAAATTAAATTATGCGATTTCGGCGTTTCCGGCCAATTGATAAACAGCATGGCCAATTCTTTCGTGGGCACGAGGTCTTATATGGCGGTTAGTTGTACATATTATGATTATTTTTGTATTCAAAATTTAAATTTAATTTTAATTTCCCTCATTCGATTAGTTTTTATTATTTAATGGCCCATGGAAAGTGCAAAAGAGTGCAAAGTCCGAGGAGTGTAAAGCGTAAATGTGTGAAAATTATAGTGTAAACCGTAGAGTGTAAAGCGTAGTGTGTAAAGCGCGGGCCGTTTAATTTTTACTTTTACGATCGTTCAAACGCCAAAATTAAATTTAAATAGCGCTTTTATTGAGTAATTACTTTCAGTGTTCTCGCTGGCACGTGCATACAACGTGAATTTCCGGAAGTTAATCTTTTCCATCATTTTTCTATCTTTATTTCTAATTATTTCAATTAGTTTTTTCTCACCTAATTCATTAATTTTATTTTTTCGCTCCAGGCTTACTGTAGTCATCTTATTTATATTATGTCGAGGCGTACTGAATCTAATTATGCGCATAATGCTTTTTTCTCATTAATACTATTTTTAGCCCGAGCGTTTGACCGGCAGTCATTATACGGTACAGTCGGATATATGGAGTTTCGGAATATCGATTTTCGAACTGGCCATAGGCAGGTATGCATTACGCACTAAATAAAACAGCAGAATATGATAAGCCGTCATTATCGCGTTTCTAGGATACCATTTAACCGTCGATTTTTTCCAAGCTTATTCATATAACATTCTTTGATCAGTCTTCACGTATGTGACATTATTAGAAAGAAGGTGCTGCAGGCCACTTTGAAAATTTGGCACTAAGCCAAAATTTTCAGCGATCCAATTTTCAACTCGATGAAGCCATAAAAGGCTTTACATATAAGCTATTTTTGCTCGAAATTCGGGCGGTTAATAATGTCGCTTATTAGCGGCGCCCTTTTCATCTACATAAATACTTGATTGAGCATTCCTAGTCATGCATGTTAAATGCTTAAATTATTGATTGTGAGAACACGTGGGCGTGGGTGGTTTAGGGGTATGCACCCCTCCCCCAGAAGGCCGAATACTCCCCCAGAAACCAAAATACCCCCAGGATTCAATTTTTTGAAATTTTTGTTTTTTTCGTAATTTTTTGAAGGCAATGGATAGTTCTCGATGAGAAACGTTGAAAAATGGTGTTTTTCGCCACACTACCTTTTTTAAGACCATTTTTTTACCCTTGAAAAATCTTGCACCCCTACCCCCAGAATTTTGGTGCTGCCCACCTACGGTTGGGAGCATACGTGGGCAGCAAGAAAATACTGGGCGACGTCAGCAAGGGTAAAATTGCCAAAAATGTTACTAAAAATAGAATACCGGGGTCTACAGTAATCTGAAGGGGTTTCAACTTCTGGGGTTACATAGCCCCACGTTTATGTGTGATTGGGATTAGTCGACCATTTTTGGGAGTGTAAAAAAAGCACCTAAAAACAGTCTAAAACCGCAGGTTTTTGCTCAAACATAGGGACAAAAATCTGATCACCCTAGAATGCTGGGCTGCCAGCATTGGGGATCCCTAGTCCAGACCCTAACGTACCTCCTTTTTTGTACTTATGTGCGTAAACTCTTTACGCTTTTTATGCTTGAAAAATTTTTAAAAAATTAAAAATATATTATAAATCTTCATGAATTTATGCATTTTTTATTTATTTTTGTTGTATATCTATTTTTTACTCATCTTTTGATTTTTTTATCATTTTTTTATCGACTCAGTAATTTGCATAACGGTTAAGGTATCCGGTACCGGAGCCGACGTCTGAGGAATACTCTCGCATAATAGGTGCCAGCCGAACTTTAAATGCCGTTCCAAAAGGTCAAATTTCTTTACATTTTTTGGGTTCTAATTTTTTCGCCATTAAGTCTGGCTAATTAATTAATTATTTAATTAATTGTTGTGCAACTTGGGTATTGTTTTCTGTTTTATCCCATGACACATATTTGAACATAAGGTTCAGCTTATAAAGTGAACGTCAGGAATAAGTTCAAGTGTAAACTATTGAAAAGAATGCTTTACACAAGGATACTGTACATTAGCTTACTTTACATCATAGGTAGCGCGATAGCGCTACCTATAATATACTTGGCCATCCTTTTTTCTTATATGTTTTTCACACTGAGTGCGAAATTTGTGTCTCCCCCTCACAGTTGTAACGGCACACATCTGGGAGGTGCGCTTTTTTTAATCGATGGATAATTAAAAAATTCGATACCCGTCTTTTTTTGTTTACACTCAATACCGAGTTAGCAATTGAGTGTGTAAAGTGTAAACCGAAAAATCAAATAATTTTCGGAGGGCCAATTTTTTATTAAATGTTGCCCCCGAGCTGTAGATTACGTTTCTGACCTTAAAATTTCTTTACACTTAATGGTTGTTGCATAAAAATGTAAAGTATACGGGTTTTTTACTCTTTGCTTGTTTTCAGCTTTTCTAACTCAATTTTGCTTTTTGTGCAGTCCAATTGGTTTTATAATGTAGAGGGTCACAAAATCTCGAATAGCAATTTTCTTTTCTCTTTTAACGCAATATTGTGTAAAGTAGACAGGTTTTTACTGTTTCCATGTGCAGAAGCATATCTAACTCATTTTTACATTCTATGCAGTCTGATTGGTTTTAAAAGGTAGACAGTTATAAAATCTAGGGGTCTGTTTTTAATTTTTTTCGAAAGAGTAATATTTTAAAATTTAGAGGCGGTTTATTGTAAAGAGTCTGTGACAAAAAATGTCCTTTTCCTGCCATATTCTCCACTTAGTAGACAGAACGTGTTAATTATCTTTAAAATGTGCCTCGTCCTAAGCGCTATACGGCAAAATTTATTTTGTTTCTTTATAATCAATATTGCGTTATTAGTGCAGGTGTAAACTTTACACTGGAAGAATTTTTCCTTTCAGAGCATCGTGGATGAGGAATTTTTTTAAAATATTCTCCGTAAGGTCAGAATAGCGAATCTGACCTTTAAACTTTTCTACAGCCAGTGTTTGTTGAGATATGAAGAGATGAACTTTGAATTTTACCTACGTCTATTTTCTAATGCCGATAGATAACTTCGTATTGCATATTGTTTGATCAGATTTTTCTTATTTCAGAGGTTTTTTACTCGTCGTTAATAAATAATTATTTTTATTATCATAAATGCACTATTCTTAAACTTTACTAGAATGATGAATATTTTTCAATTATTTACTAAGTATTAAAATCAGCCGATATGTCGAGTTGGCGCAGTGGCCTATGCATCCGTTTTCGCATGCTGATTGAGAAAAAGACTAATGGGTTCGAATCTTCTAATGCTGACTTTTTCATTTTTTTAATTCTTTTGGCAAAACCATGCACTTCATTTGACTTATTCATCTATTTGTAACGTCGTCGTTGGGCTGGGTGTCCGTATATTATTTAACGTTACAGTTTTATTACATAGAGCGCACTTAAGGTTACTTAAGTGGTTTAGTGACGCTGGTATTGCTTCAGCGCGCATCCGACTAGACTATTTCGGACTGATCCCTTTACTAGTTATAACGTGTGCTTATATAGAAGGTTACACATGCAAATTAACTAAAAAGGTTAAAGAAATAAAACAAAAGATACAAAAAATGAACAAACTGAATCCTTTTATCTCTTCGCCTTTTTAATCATTCCATGTTATTAAGATCGGCACCAGGCGTCAACGGGTTTTCGTCCTTATAGTCATTTTCTCCCTCGTTATCACTGCTACTTTTTGAACTTTTAGTGGACGAGTCTTCTTCAATCTCCTCTTCGTTGTTACTCTTTGATATGTTTGGTTTATCTATGTCATCTGTCGATTAATTTCTCGTGCAGAGTTTGCGGTTTCTCGCGTCTTGAGCGCGCAAACCTCTCCTTTTATTAGTTTGGACTAATTTTTCCTCGTTCACAGCACAAATAATAGACTCTGCAACGGCTTTGCTTTGAGTATATGCGTTTTTAAAAATTGTGCTTGTGTAGGATGTTTTCCGATTTAACTGTAGAAACAGGCGTTGACAAAGTCTAATTAGCTTTGTTTCTTGTTCATTTTTACCCCATTGCACGTAATAATCGGCTACAAAAGTTCTCCACTTATCGAAAAACCTTTGGGTTTTTCGTGAACCTTCATCTTGGTACGTTCTTGTTATATACACATACGCGTTTTTTACATCATTAAATGCGCTTATATTTTTGAAGAGTGATTTAATATTATCATTTTCAAAATGAACGGTTAAGTCATTAGCATATTGATTCGAGCGATATTCTAGTCTGTTCCTTCCATTTGTGCGGTAAGCAACGGAATTTGGCATTGAAGAATTCGTAAATTCTAAATTCATACCAGAATTAAAATCCGTATTGTTCACTAAATTACGATTTGTAGAGCTAGGTTTTATCGTGCGTAGCTCTTCTCGTCATTTAAAATTTTCCGTCTTAAGTGATTCAATTTCTCGTTGTGATGCTTCGTGCACAGGGGCAGATTTAGGGGGGGGCGGGGGGCGGCTTCCCCCCATTGGCCCAAAATAGTGCGCAAAATTAAGCATTTTTGTGCGATTTTTAGCGATTTTCGGTTTAAAACAGCTAATTTTTCCGCCCAAGTCAGGGTTCCGCCCCCCCCTTGGGAAAATCCTAGATCCGCCACTGTTCATGCATGGCTTTAAAGTATCCGCGTTCCTCCGCTCATTTAAGCAAATAATCATCTCGATATGCGTTGGGCGGAGCTGGCAACTTCAATTGATTCTAATTTTCGTCAAGTTTTTTAAAATACTCAATTTTAGAATTTCAAATGAAGTCTAACATCTCTCAAACTTTCTTTATTTACAAAGAAAGTTTTTAGCTATTCAGAATTTACTGGCTGAATAGAATTTTATGAAGAACAATGTTTCATAAATAAACATTGTTATTAAAAAAATATTATATCACTTAATCGATTTAAAGTGATAAAATATTATTATGGTATAACCATAATATTGCAATTTTATGGAAAATTGCAAATTCAAAATATTAGCAAAATAATAATGCTAATATTATTTATTTAATTCAATTATCAAAAAAATATATATATTGATAATCGATTTTCTTAAAACAAGAATGCCTTGTAATATTTTAATATGACATTGGAAATATATGACAATGAATACAAGTAGTATCCGCTTGTCATTAAATTTCGCTTTACAGTCCAAGCTTAAATTACAATAATGAAACAGAATTTTTATTTATAAGATGCTTTTGCTCTTTTTATACATTATGATACGTACATTAAATTATCACGCTTTTAGATGCACAAATGCTTTCGCGCTATATTAATTATAGATAAGTACGATCAATGAAGAATTTTTCGCGCTTTTTATTGCACCATATAATTATTCGAAACGTACTTGAATGTAAAAGCTTCAAGGACTATTCATTTGCAAATTTATTACACAATATCTATTTATTATATTGTGATATATTGCAATTCCGCTCACCGGTGGAGCTTAAATCCTATCCTGGATTCATTTTTTTTATTTCGACATGTTGTTCATCAGTCGAATATGGTACAATATTTTCCCAAGGCGATATAATTTTAAGAATCAAACAATAGTTACGAAAAAATAGCGTCCTGAAATATATACAATTATTATCCAAAAAAATATATCAAATTATGAAATACGAAACATTCATAATATATATCGACAAATAATGATGAATTATGACGAAATACAACTCTTCATAAGATTTGTACAAAATGTGCGCGCTATGTTAGTAATTGCAGGAAATATGAAAAACGCGCTTTAGGTTGAAGAGATCGTCGTCGAAGGTAAAATGAACACAATCACGTTTTTAAGTAAGGGGGTAGGTACATATCTGTGGTAGGTACATATTTATGCGTATTATATCGATTATATTTGTGACTCGCATAAATGACATATTCCATGGTTTAATTCTTTCCATAGAAACCAAAAATTCTCTATGACCTTTATCATCTGAAGAATTTATTTTTACTGTATTCGGATTTGTTTTCGGAGAAACTGACGTAATAACAAATGGTCCCGAATACATTTTATCTAACTTACATTTTTTAGGTGAAGTAACTACTACTAAATCTACAGGAAAAAATCTTTTTTCCTTCGTTTTTTATCGTAGTAAGTTTTCTGTTTAATTTGAGCCTTTTGAATGTTTTACAGGAAAATCTTTTTCATTTTCTTATAGTTTAAAATCTTTTATAATTCTCTTCATAATTTAATGGTATGTTTAAACTTTAAGTTTCTCTTGGTTTACAACTCTCGCTTAGCAAGCTCATTTTTTAAAACTATTACTTAGTGAATAGTCGCTTCTAAAATCTCACGAGTTTTACTCATGGTTTCAGCTAGAAAATATTAATATGAATCATAATCTAATGCAGTAGTCATTTTACTTAGTAAAATATTATCCATTTGAAAGAATGGTTGACGACCATACATGATCTTGGGGGTTTGGGGGGTTTCACCCCCCAGCAGAATCATTTCTCACCCCCCGCAAAAAATTTTTACCCCCCCCCAGAATTGGCGATTTTTCAAAAGTTTCCTAAACTTACCTGAAATTGGTAGAAAAAGTGTCTTTTAAGGGTTTTTGGCTATCTATTTGCTCAAAATCGCCAAATTTTTGGCGCTTCGCGCCATATATTCATGTTTTAAGCGATATATTGGTGAATTTATCCGACTTTTTTCGAATTTTTTTCATGATTTCATGCTCTAGAACGATAGAGTATCGTCAGAAACGCCAAAAAACGATGTTTTTTAACGCGTACCGGCCATTATTGGGCCAAAAAAGGCACTTTAGGTTCCACCCCAGAATTCCCATACTGTGCTTGTATGTTGACGACCATACATCAAATAGTATGGGGATTCTTATGTAGACTCGTGTGGTGTTGCACGATACGCAAATAAGGCAAATGAAAGGTATTTCTCCCAATTGTCTGCTTCATTAATTGATAAACATTTTGATTGATCAATTAGGGTTCTATTAAAGCGTTCAACAAGGCCATCGCCTTGTGGATGATACGCTGTTGTTTGAATTTTCTTAGTTTTCATTAATGCCCAAACTTCTTGCATTAGTTTAGAGGTAAAATTTGGGCCACGATCAGATAAGAGACATTTCGGCTCTCCGCGTCTCAAAACTATCTCCTTAACGAAAATATCTGTCACTGATTCTGCTGAAATATTTTCTAATGGAAAAGCTTCAACCCATTTTGCGTAATAATCACAAAATACAATTAGGTTGGTTCTATCATATTTAGACGGTTTCAGGGTAAGACAGTCGACTCAAACCATTTCGCAAGGTCCCAAAACATGAATGTTAACTAGTGGCATTATTTGCTTCATCTCAGTGCAAGTTAATTGACTTTGAGGGCAAGTTTGGATCCAATTTTTAACATCTGTGCCTAAATCAGGCCACCAATACCTCAAAAGTATTGTAGAAGTTACTTTTGGAATTCCAAAATGTCCGGCCATATTTGCGCCATGAAATTGGTGCAAAACTTTTGAAATTAACGGTTTTGGAATGACAAGTTGAAAACCGTATTTTCGGTCAAATTATTTTGCCAAATTCTGTATACACATTCATCAATTATACAGAAATTTTCATATTTTTTACAATATTTTTTTGATTTTGTTGAAGCTTTAAATATTTCAGAAATAAACGGATCTTTTTCCTGCGGATCAGCCAAGTTTATTTTATTTAAATCGATCGATGTATCACTTTCGATTTGAATCATATGATCGAAAGGTATTTTATTTTCGACACTTTATCAATGTCTTCGTTTTCGCTATCTTTGTGCCGCATTTTCTCATTTTGCTTCCTTGTAGAAGCTCGCGCCATAACATTAACCTTTTCCGAAATACGAGACAGGAAATCAGCTGCCTCGTTATCCTTTCCGGGTATAGGCCTCTTAAAAAAAAACTAGTCGATTTGTAACCTAAAAAAAACCCACCCCTTTTATCAATAACCAAAAGGAGATGACTGATGATATTATACTGGCGAACAAGCTATGCCTTGAGGATTACAACTGACCCCTGGTCGCTTTCCGGATCATTCAGAAACTTGAGATATAAATTTGTCGAAAAGTTCTAAAAATTGCCATTTTTATTATTTTTTAAAGCATTTTTGAGGGTCAGTATTTCTACCCGTATTCATATTTGCTGAAATCTTTTATGTTTCCACGTTAGGCTCCCTTGCAGACTAATGTCAGAAGAAAATTTAGTTCTCCTATGTCATCCACATAGCTACAGTATACCTTCAAAGTCAAACCTAAAAAACACCAGTTGTAATTTAAAAAAACCAGCGCCAATTTTTACAAAACTTAGCAGGAATTCACAAAAAACAAGAATCACCCCAAAAACCGCCAAAAAAACCACTGTAACCTAAAAAAAGATGAATGCTAAGCATACGTTGCTATGGCAACGAAATTACTATTCATCAAGTTGCATAATTTTGCACTGATTTCTTGCAGAGGATGTAGAAGAGTCTTACCTAGAGTCGTTTTTATCACTTGAAGACTTTATTTGTGAAATTTATAGATCTTTTAATGAAATTCAGAAAAAATTATTGATTTTTATATAAATGTGATAAAATGAACGGAAATATCGTAAAAAATGAATTTTTTTTCAAAAATGTGATCATTTAAGGTTACGCTGCAAACCATGCACCTCGCATAACATTTTGGGGTTGGTTTTTTTCCCCATGTTTTTTTCAAGAAAAAGTGGTTTTTATTCAAAATTTCGTATTTCATGCAAGCTTGCTATGAAATATAGCGCTTAAAAATTCTTCCATGCAGCAAGTTATAGGCCTAGGGCAGCTGTCAAAAATAGGTGTTTGTTGACTTCTTCAATGCTATTTGTTCTGAAGTTATAAGCCAAAAACATGAAAATGGTTTTTTAGAGGCCAGCACTATATATGTCTTATCGGGTACTTAAATTTATCGAGCGCAGCTGCCCATTTCTGTACTCGATTATTTTTTGATACTGCCGTTTTCATCCAAGAGAGCGGTTCACGGGTCACCAATGTAACGTCGTCGTTGGGTTGGGTGTCCGTTTATTATTTAACGTTACAGTTTAATTATATAGAGCGCACTTAAGGTTACTTAAGTGGTTTAGTGACGCTGGTATTGCTTCAGCGCGCATCGGACTAGACTATTTCAGACTGATCCCTTTACTAGTTATAAACGTGTGCTTATATAGAAGGTTACACATGCAAATTAACTAAAGAGGTTAAAGTAATTAATAGATGGAACACGAGCGCACGTAAATAATCGCGTAGTGGCCAATGGCCACATATTTATGTTCTGCAGCTGACACTTTCTTAGTTCTCGAATGGGAGTGTAAAGAGTGCGAAAATCTGTGGGTAAAAAGACACATTCTAGTCGAGTTTTCAACTTGTTTATGCCTGTCAACAACTCCGGTTATGAGATTTAAGAAATTATTTCTGACAGAAATGTACTACGGATCAAGGGCTATCCTGTGCTTGCCAGCAAACTTTTCTACGATCAATACGCAATTAGTACCAGGGATTTAAACTTTACACTCTAGTGGATGAGTAAAAAACCGATTTTGTCCGAGATTTCTCTGCCAACATTTTCGGTTATGAGTTTGGATGAATTGAATGAAATAGAAATAAGGTAACTTCTAAGGGCTACACATCTAAGCAAGCCGCGTTCAAAAAAACGTAATATTGTGTTATTTATGGGGGGTGTAAAGTTCGAAATCTGAGGTGTAAAATGGGCGAAAAAACAGGTTTCTTCGTTTTTTGATTGGTAAATCATATCAAATATTTTGCGGAACATAAGTTTAGCACATACAAACGTACTACAATCAAAGGGCTAGTACAAACTGGCCCGAACCGAATTTATTTACACTCAATGGGGCGTTAGGTTCAGATTTTTAAAGTTTGCAATGTGGTGGACAATGGAAAATACAGGTTTGTCCATTTTTTGTTTGCCACTTTCTCTGTTCAGAAGTCGGGCGAGGTCGAATAGGATAAAAATAAAGTACTTCCTAAGGGGTACGCGTCACAGCGAATTGCGTTTGTTTACATCAATATTTTGCTTTTTCGGTAAATGTAAAGTCAAAAAAATGGGGGAGTTTAACGTGTTTCTGCCTTGTTTTTCTGCCAAGTTCTGGGTTGTTTGCACTCAACAGTGGTGTAAAGTTGTTTACATCTGATATTTATTTGTCCTCGGTCCATTGTGTTGACTTAATGTTTTCATAAATGTTGATCGTAATATCACAGTAATATCAGAATTATGAATCCGACTGAAATTTTCTTCACACTCTGTGGTTGTGTGAAGTTTACACTGCATATTAAGTATAGTTCTAGAGCCTTGCGGAAGTTTAATTTTTTTAAATGTTCTACGTAAAATCAGAATTGGGAATCTGACTGTTAGTTTTCTCTACACCTAGTAGTTATGTAAAGTTTGCACTATTCCATATGTTGTTAATATGTAGTCTATACTACAAATTTATTTTACTTCCAAATCTGAGCGTTAGTGTTCCTTACACTTGATATTTGCGTAAAGTTTATGCTGAAAAACTTTGATCTGTTTAAATAATGTAAGGTTGTCTCGTTAAAGAAGGATAATGCTGATGTTAAGAACAATATTTTTTTCCGCGTTCTTGGACTGTGTCATTATTGTGGTATGCTACTGTATGTGTTTACTGATTGATGTACTCAAATCATGCTAATTAAAAGCAGGGTACTAGCAAAGAAAAATGCTCCGATGGAACAAAAAGGATGAATATACTTGGAATGTGGATTATTAAGGATGTAAAAGGAGGGGACTAGGAAAAATATACCTAAAGTCGCAAAATCTGCTAAAAAATCATACTTTCTCTAAGCAACGGAAAAAATCGAAGTATTTTCTGCGGCAAATAATGTTCAAAGTTTCAGATAAGAGTGTATAAACGAAATCTGTAATGTTTATTTTTTAAATTGCTGGCAAGTAGCAACGCTGACTAGCTTTGTATCCTGATCGATAGAAAACTAAGTTTTATTGTATTTAAAGTTGTTTTATTTTGTTTTGAGCATCAAAGCAAGCAAAGCAGGGGCCGATTGATTAGTGCACACAATCCATAAGGGCATGCTAGTTTACCTACATTTAGTCTGTTTCAAGTCAACTTAAGTGTTTCCTACTGTTTTAAACCATTCATTCAATTGGCTTAGAAAGACTGTTAGTTTACTCAACATCATTTCCCATAGCTACTGCGTAGTTAATGTGCTGCTTTTTCAATCATTTTATGGTTAAATATTTATTTTAATCTGTTGGCCGCAGAATATACTTCGATTTTTTCCGTTGCTTAGAGAAAATATGATTTTTAGCAGATTTTGCGACTTTAGGTAGATTTTTCCTAGTCCCCTCCTTTTACATCTTTAATAATCCACATTCCAAGTATATTTATCTTTTTTGTTCCATCGGAGCATTTTTCTTTGCTAGTAGATAAATATTCAATGTTGTTTCTAGTTTTCTTGCTTGACGGCTATTTAAATTCGCAAGCTTAATCAGGCATAAGCCATTTTTTATTTTGCTACTTGGCTAATTTAGAATCTCTAAGTTTGAACTTTACACTATCATTTTATTTAGATTATTTTGCTTTTTTGGGTGCCTGGCTTGATACACTTTGCACTATTACTCCGTTTCTTTTTATTTACTCAATTGATTGCAGCAATGAAGTTTTATTAGTTTAAAGGGCTTTTTCAAATAACGTCTAAAATTTAAAATATAATTGAAATAAAAATGATTATGTTTAAAACGCTTAAATTATAATTAAAGTTTAGAATTTTATCTAAATCAGTAAATCGAGTACGAATTTAAATAATTTTGATTATGAGAGCATCATTAATGCGGGTTCGAATCACACATGGGCGTGGGTGGGTCTGTACCCCCAGAAGTTGAAAACCCCCCGCAGATTACTGTAGACCCCAGAATTCTATTTTTAGTAACATTTTTGGCGATTTGACCCATCCCGACCACCCACCCCCAGAATTTTGGTGCTGCCCATGTATGGCTCGAATTGTAAATGAATTTAATTGCGCGTTCGCCGTATACTAATTGACTTTGCCGTTACTGCGTCTACATACCGTTATTATTACTGCAGCATTGTCAGAAAATTTGCCTTCTGCTAATGGCGCTAATGGACCAAAATTAATGTCAATTTTCGAATTGTTGGAATTTATAGTGAATGAACCGGCGCCTCGCTTGCCGGTCAAATATTTCGGGTCGGATTTCGCCGATTTCATCGATCGCTGCTTAGCAATATTTTTATTTTTATTTTAAACTGATTCATTTTACACCATTGATTTTAAGATCACTAATTCTTGGGCTTTATTGTCAAAGTGTAAACTAAAATCTTATCTATCGGTGTAAAACTAGGACAATTGAAATTCTGGGTCGAAAATGCATGCTTAAACGCTATGGTGTAAACGCGCGACATTGAGCGCAATCTCTTTTCAGTCGTTTTTGTAGCATTGATATTTCGACCCATTTCGATTCCTAATCCTGATCGATTTAATCCCGGTCTTAACGTGAGCTAGGCTCTTAAATCGAGTTTAAAGTAAGGCTAAGTCTTTTGCTTGAGTCAGTGTAAAGTAAAGCTGAGATTTGTAACCACCGTTCTATATAGTACGTATTGGTGCAAAATACCCCCTCCCCAGAAACCAAAATACCCCCCAGAATTAAATTTTTGAAGGCCATTTTTTGATGTTTGAAAAATCTTGCACCCCCCCCAGAATTTTAATGCCGCCCACCTATAATGCAATCCCTTCCATCATTTAAATCCGGGATTTAGTTTTGTAATAAATAATTCGCTTTACACTGGTTGCGCGTATCTGTAGGTTCTTTTCTCTTTATTTTAGCTTACAAAAGACGCCGCAGGATAGGGCTAGCCTTAAGTTTTTGACGGTAAGTTACTCCGTTATGCGCCTTTTTTTGGGTTCAGAAATAGTGGGTATTACGCGTCAAAAACATCGAATTTCGGGGGTTTCTGACGATGCTCCATCTTTCCAGAGCAAAAAAAACAGAAAAAAAATTCAAAAAAATCGAAAAAATTGAATTGAATGAAGTATAGTCAAAACACGAGCATATGGCGCGAAGCGCCGAAAATTTGACACTTTTGAGCATAAAACGCTTAAAAAGCACCTTTTCTGCGAATTTTCTGAAAATTTCCTAAAAGTTTCGTAAAATTGTGAATTCTGGGGCAGTGATCGGACCGAGGGTACTTTTTGGACCCTCGGCCGAGGCCGAGGCCGAGGCAACTTAAACCCTTTGCTCTCCGAGGCCGAGGCCGAGGCCGAGGGTAATGCCGAGGGTCAAGCTTATATACCTATACCCATAAATAGTACTCTTCGAATATTTTGTATGCACATGAGCTAGAGAATAATTGTAATATTAAACACTTTTTCGAATGTCAAACAATTAATGTTTATTTTCAATAATAGTAGATCAAATGTGTGAAGGATTTATTGAATAAAGTCAGCAGCATGAAAGCATACTTAATTTAACAAGTTGCCGTTGATGAAGACTTGGAAAAGTTAATAAAAAATATGGCCGAACAAGCACTTAAAAACTATTATTACTATAAATAAGAAAACAGTGTCGAAGAAATAAACGAACAAACGAAATAAGCTAAGTAAAGACAGAACTGTAGCCATTGTTGTGCTCGCTTTTGCAGTAATGCATGCTTAAACACGCTTTTTCGGTCATCCAATTCTGGTGTGGCAGGTAATATGACGGAAACTGCACTGTACTTTCCGATCATAGTTTCCCAAGGTCCAGAGTTGAGGGAAGGGTGAAATCCCAAAATGGGGGACCAGTAAATTAAGTAGTGTCTTTGTATGAGCGAACAAATTTTTGTAGATATTTTATATAAATATATTTTTAAAGATACACATTTTTACATACTGCCAGTGTGTGACCTGCAAGCGGCATGTAGTCCTAAACAGTGTTTTTTTGTGCAAGATACCTTTTTACATATACAAGGATGGTATCCAAAAGTCTCAGAACATTTTGTGCATGCAAATTTTTGTGTACTATTATAGTATGGTATAGTAGCGATTTAGTGTGGTAAAACTGGGTTTTTCGACCTTTGGTAGTGTATCTTAACTAATTCCTGGGTTTCTGAATATTTGATATTTTTCCATTCTAAATGCAAATTCTACTACTTTAAAGATACATAGACAGACAATTACTGATGCGCCGAAAATTTTCGGAAATTTTACAGTTTTTGTCTCTCCAAAAATCTTTGTGCATGTACAAAGATGGTCCTGAAAAGTCTCTGTACATTATGAAAAATTATTGCCGAATATAAAAAACAGTGGCCCTAAACGTGATAATTCCGCTTGAATTTAGTTGATACTGTTAGCTCGGCACGAAGCGCCGAAATTTTTATGAGCTTCTGATGAAATCTACACATAAAACTCGACTGAGAAAGCTAAAACAACTTGTACTACAAAATCAGAAATATTACAGATATTGTAATATGCCAATTAAATCTAGTAAGAAGCACTACTGTGCTTAGAAATCCAATGCAACATCAGGATAAATTAGTCAATTTTATCTTTGAAAGGCAAAAAAGTGCAAAGTTATTAAATAGTACTTATTTTGCATAAAATTTTTAAAAACAGTATAAATAGATACAAAAGATATTTAAATCTGCATAAAGATGCCTAGATTACACAAAAATTGATTTTTGAGTGTTTAATGCCCCTGCTTCAATCTAAATACAGTATATTAGCGATATTTTGCGCGAAGCGCCGAAAATTTTTGAAATTTCCTGAAATATACTGAAAAACGATATAATTAATATCACTTTGTCCAAGAAAGTATTTTAACATTGTATAAAAATGGCTCCAAAGAAATGCACGAGCCGAAATTGATTTTTGGATAATCCTGCATTTATTGGCCATTTTGAGGTACGTTTTTGCGATTTTCGGCCGAAAATTCGTGATCATTCACCCCCTCTCCCATAAAAATGGCCGAAAACCATAAGTGTAACAGGGGGCTTTGGGGAATTCCCCACCCACCCAGGGTTTGACGTCCTTCCCACACCCTTCCCTCCAACGTCAGAAAATTTTGACCCATCCTCCCCATTTTTGGCGAAAATTTGCGCTTTGTTGGCTATTTTTAGGTGCTTTTACCATTTTTGACATAAAATTAGAGTCGCTTATCCCGCCTCCTTCTAAAAATGGCCAGGGACCCCTACCCGAAATTTCAAGCCGTTACATGTATGCCGAGCAGCCCCTCCCAAAAATTTTGAGCTGTTGCATGCATGTTTTATAGTGATAGTTTGTCTATTCACTCTTGCTTACATTCAAAAATACTGTATCACTTCGTGAAATTCTAATAATTAGCTGCACTTTTGCCATAGTAAATATTAAAGTCAAAAAATATTCAAAAGGTTTTCACCAAAAATCGTCTGACAATGACTTGAGTCTTGTACCCTGAGAGGAGGGTTATAACCCTCCCTCACCCCAACTTTGGGAATGTGTGTTTCCGATCCATGTAGCGAGCATGAGAATTAAAACTTAGTCATCATATGAATAATAAATTGGCACTTTGCTGTATGTAAGTTGTGTAACTGGGTACGCGACTAAAACCATAAGAAAAGTCTTTAGGTAAAAAATAGCGTGTGTACTGCAGATGCATTCTGAATAGTTAATATTCAAGGGATATATTAAACTTATTCAAATTTGATTTTAACCCTCGGCGCCTCGGCACTTTTCAGCTTCGCCCTCGGCGCCGAGGCCGAGGCTCCAAAAAACGCCGAGGCTTGCCGAGGCCGAGGCCGAGGCCTCGGTCCGATCACTGTTCTGGGGGTTGGGAGGTGAAAAAATTTCTGGTGTGGGGTGAAAATTTTTCTGGGGTATAGTTCCTAGTTTACATTATTTTTATTGTGCAGGCTTTTTGATGCTTCGCTGTCGTTTACTTTTTGCTGTTTATTTAACCGGCATCAGTTTTACCAACACTACGTCGCATATTTTTTATAGACACCTATGTAAGTGCATCTATTTAGAATATTTTTAAGTTTATTATAAATTTATTAATTATCGGGATACGATATAAAATCTGATACATAAGTTAAAGTATTGTTTCTTTAGTTTAAATTATTATAAATTAATAAATAAATTTAAAACATTATTGGTGCGGTAATAATTTTTAAAAAATTATTTAATTATTTATTTATTTATCAGTAATGCTTCATTTTATTTCGTTTATTAATTTCATTACGTAATTTTATTTTTTGGCAAATTTTCACCAGAATCATCCATTTATCACGAATGCGGATAAAAATGTCGTCGATTTAGTGGGTTTCGTGAAACAGTCGCTTGCGATTGAGCCAGCGAACTTGAACTGAAGCAGTTTGCGTACTTGCCAAATATTTATTTCATTTTTTAATTCATTGTTATTTATTGCGATTATAGAGCAGTAATTCGTTTTTATCGTCAATCTTTCCAAAAGTGTTTTAACCATACTTGGACAACACAAAAATTCTGGGGGTGTAAGATTTTTCAAATTTAAAATTTAAAAAATGGCCATAAACAGGGTAGTATGCATACGTGGGCAGCACCAAAATTCTGGGGGAGTGCAAAATTTTTCAAAGGTCAAAAAATGGCCTTTAAAATGGTGGTATGGCGAAAAAACACCTTTTTTCAACATTTCTCATCGAGCACTATCCATTGGCATCAAAAAATTGCGAATAAAAAACAACAAAAATTGTATTCTGGGAGGAGGGGTATTTTGATTTCGAAGGAGGGTGCATACCCCCAAACCCTTCTCCCCCACGCCCAGATGTGGTGGTGTGGCGAAAAAAAACAATTTTTCAACGTTTCTCATCGAGCACTATCCATTGGCATCAAAAAATTACGAAAAAATCTCAAAAATTGAATTATGAGGGGCGTATTTTGGTTTCTTGGGGGTGCATACCCCTCAAACCCCCCCCACGCCCAATTGTGGTTTTCACCCCCTTCCCCCACCCTCCTCAAAATTTTTGATTTTCCGGAAAAAATCTTTTTAAAAGTTGTTTTTTTAAGCTTTTTTAGCTACATTTTGACCCAAAATAGCGAAAAAAGTCCGAAGTCTGAAGCGCACAAAATAAAAATTAATTGTTTAAAGTACACAAATGTAAAATTAGCTATGTAAAGTGCAAAAGGAACAGCAGGATCTGTGCAAAATGCGTAAAATGAAAATCAGCTGTACAAAGCGCAAAAGTGTCAGCGGGATTTATTGTGCGAAATACGAAAATGTTGTGCAGATTGCGGAAAATAAAAATCGGCAGTGTAAAGTGCGTAAAATGAAAGAGCATGAAAAATCGCGCAGAATAAAAGTAATAATTGCCAGTGGATGTAAAACAGATGTAGTTTGGCATAGGCTATGTCGGTGTTCTCTCGTGGTATCCTTCGACTCTAAAAACGTCACGGTACGCGGAGGGTTAAAGTCAGACACGGGCATAGGGAGTTCGGAAGGGGGTTGTAGACCCATCTCCGAGAATCCAGGCCCCGGAGCTGAATTTTAGGCATGTTTTTTGAATTTTCGCCAGTTTTACACTACCCAGACCCCTCAGAAATTGATCGCCCCCATGTATGGTTGAAGCGGAATAATGTAAAGTTCAGAGCAAGAGTAGCATCACACCTGGGCGAAATCCAAAATACCCCTACCCCCGGAATTCAATTTTTAAATTTTTTTTGTTTTTTTCGCATTTTTTGATGCCAATGGATAGTGCTCGATGAGAATCATTGAAAAAAGGTGTTTTTCGCCAACCACCATTTTTAAGGCCCTTTTTGACCTTTGAAAAATTTTGCACCCCCTCCCTCAAAATTTTGGTGCCGCCCACCTATGAGTAGCATACGTTGTGTAAAGGAAACCCCGTTTACGTTTCCGCATTTCTTTACACCATGTATTCTTTTACATAATACGTGAAGTAATATTTTTCCGCGTCCATTTCGTCATCATATCCGATTTTGATTTGATCCGTCCCACGCTTTTGTTTCATGCATACATATCACGTCATCTCGAACGCATTATTGTGATCAATCTTGGTTTTATTTTACGTTTATTTCGTTGTTAGGTTGAACATTTATATTAGTTTGCGGCTTCGCTTTTTTAAACAGGCATTGCATAAATTGATTTATTTCGCTCGTTAATTGCTGTTTGGAGCATAGGTATATTTTTGTTTTTAATTTTATTGTATTAAAAGTTGCGGTCTCTACAAAAACACATTGGGTAGCTGCATATAGTCTGTTTCACATAAGTTTGGACATAAATTTTAAGCATTTTCGCCGACAGTAAGCCAATCTGTCGGGTTTTTGTCGGTAATGATTTTTGAAACTTATGCTCAAACTTGTGTGAAACGGACTATAGTTATTGAAGTTTTACCAAAGAAGCTGAAAGAAAAGAAAACTTAAGCAGAATCGCTCAGTCGATTCATACAGAAATCGTAGTTAAAAATGTACGCTGACGTTGTTTCCAGAAGCCATTCTCCCTCGAAATCTGAAAAACACCCACGAATTATGTAAGTTATGAGATATTCGTTCCTTTCGCGTTTTTATGCCAATTAGGCACAGCTGGATGAGAAACAAGATAAAATTTGCGCTTCTACTACCGATTTTTCTAACAATTTTTTGAAATGGAAATCAGCATATTTCGAGCTTTCTGGTCGCTCGACGATGCCGATTCATTCTTCATTCGCAAGTTACAGGAGGATTTAGAAGCTAAAACGAAGGGGTTAAAAAATTTCATTTATTTTGTTTGATAATCCCGAAAATTCCTCAAAAACAATTTTCTACCATATGACAACAAAAATGCCTAAATTTTGATAGAAAATTTGAGAAAGTGAGTATAAATTGAACAAAATGAAAGTTAATATGAAACTATTGAGGCAAAATTTTTGTTTACAACCAGCAAACTTTTCACTTTTTTTTCAAAAAATCGATAATTCTATGCAAAGCGCGGCCGATCGTGAGGGAGGGGGCAAAAATTAAGCTCTTTGAACTGAAAGGACCTCAAAGCTGATTACCTATGTACAAAGCGCTAAAAACAATTGCTAACCAGTTTATTAAAGCACTTTCGAGAAAATTTTCAATTTTCATACATTTTCCCCGCAGAATTTCTTATTTTTACATTCTGAGGGTCTATAGACCATAGATGCCCGTGGGGTTGGCGAGGTCTAAGAATAAAAAAAGGGAAATTTCCTGAGGAAAATGAGGTAAAATGAAAGTCAAAATGGATGGAACTTGAAAAAATTTTGTCCCTCCCCTCCGAATATGTCCCCCTAGCGTTATTTAAAAATCGGTAATTTTTAAAACATATTTTCAGCATAACTTTCTTCACAAATTTTTGTATTCTTTACTTATTCTGGTAAAGAATTTAGTCCTGAAGCTAAAAATGCAGTTTAAAAAAGGTCAAAAAACGAAATTAACGTTATTTCTAATTTTTCGCTTCGAGGGGGAAAATCAGAACATTCATCCACTGTGAAAAGTAGCCCACCAAAGTTTCAAGAAGAACGCTTCATTATCCAGCAACTAATGTTATCATAACGATTAACAACCCTATCCAGGGACATGTTGTGCTGTCTTCTCGTGTGTGCGGAATATTCGTTTCGTTATTATTGGTATTACGCATTGCTGCGCAAACGATCAATTTATAGTCTATTTCACACAAGTTTGGGCATAAATTTTAAAAAGTATGTCCAGCAATAAGCCGGCAGATAGCGATTATAGCATCGATTTGATATATAATTATTGTAATCGGCAGTGGCGGATCTAGTATTTTCCTAAGGGGGGCGGTATCCAAACTTTTCCAAAAACAGTCAAAAATAGGTGCAAAAAATTTGCCCTTAACGCGCGAAATAGCGTTTTTTCAGTGTTTTACATTGTATTACATAAAATCACTTTTGACGCAATGTTTTTTCTGTAAATTTTAAAATTTTCGACAATTTTGTGCGAAAAAAATCATTAAATTTCTTGACTTTTACCAAAAATCTGGCGCGAAGCGCCGGAAAATTTGCGAAATTTATTTGTGAAATTATGATTTACTGCTTGATTTCCTGTATTTATAGCATTTAATCCGAAACATCGAAATTTTTAATTGAAAATAGAAGAAAACTATGCAAAAATAGCTGTTTCTGCTGTTAAAATTGTTTTGAAACCTACATGAACAGAAAATGTCTTTCGGGTCGCCAAGAAAGTAAATAATTGTCATTAATAATGAAAAACAGGGGCGGATTTAGGGGGGCGGGGGGAGGCGGCCGCCCCCTCCATTGGCCCAAAATAGTGCGCAAAATTAAGCATTTTTGAGCGATTTTTAGCGATTTTCGGGTTGAAACGGCAAATTTTTCCGCCCAAGTCAGGGTTCCGCCCCCCTTAGGAAAATCCTAGATCCGCCACTGATGAAAAATTTGAGAAATTATGGTCACTGACGGCCAAAAATCATTGCAAATTGCATATCGATTCTTTATCTCGCCAAATATTTTTGGCCAATGCCGCCCTCCTTAAATCCGCCCCTGGTAATCCGTTGGCTTAATCCCGAAAAAATCAAAATTTATGCCCAAACTTACATAAAACACACTAGGCAGGCAGCCTGCATTGCGTTGTTAGCCACATAGCGCAAGTGTTATCTCGTACCTATGTACCTACATACCTACATGCATACCTACCCGCATTTTGCATCTAGTGCACCATGTACACGTGAACGAATCGCAGCGATGACGTCATGAATACTCGAGCAGTTCATCGATTTTCTTCATTCTCTTGTATGAAATGAAAGAGAGCAGCACATGCGCGTTACAACCCGTGCGATCATGTTTTAACTATGCGATATATTGTAAAATTTTGTAGATATTCTGGTTATTACCCTCAAATTAAAGGTAAAACTCGAATCCGATCATCGACTTCGTCGTTGAGTCGGTTTTTTTGGAAATAACGTCGTGGGGTTCTGCGACGTTACTAACATCCTTATGTCCTTTCATGTGCCCTCTCAATTCGCAACTAACAAATGAGAGTGTTCCGATGGAACTAAAAAGGACGAAGATTGAAATTACGCATCATTGAGGACTTAAAACGCAAAAAATCCGAGTTAATTTATATTGTGCGGCCTGCAGACGGTAGTTGAGCCTTCTTATTTAAAAACGATATAATGTGATTTTTCACGCTATCACGGCATGCACTGCTGTTGAAGTGCAATTAACAGCATGGTGCGCTTGTCATAAATCATTTATCAAGCCTTGGACAATTTAATAAAAATTACTTTGAAAGAGAAATTCGATATTGACAAGAACTAAATCGGTTATTATGCTGACACAGGTTACAGCTTCTTCATAATCTGTTTTTCTGAGTCAGTGAACGATGTTTTGTGAAGGCACGTTTTTCCAGAGGCCGCAGAATATACTTTGATTTTCGCGTTTTTTAGCGAAAGTCCAATTTTTAGCAGATTCTTACAATTTTCAAAGACACAAGCGACTTTTCCCTCCCATCCTTTTATGTCCTTAATGATGCCTTATTCTAAGTTTATTCGTCCTTTTTCTTTTATCGAAGCATTTTTGGTTGAAAGTCCTCTACTTTTTCATGAAAAATTCAAAAAAACGTATCCGCTAATCAAAAATCTATATGCTTACATCAGAGTTTTCGGCAGGAATCCAACCAGATGTACCTGACGGAAGGGCAAAACAAGCCGCCCCTGCTCCATTGACATAGGATCTGCTATACTATATCACTACAAATTTATTATAAAGTGTCATCAATAAAAAAGATAACGACATTGTGCGCATTGCAGTGAGCAAAAAACGAAGAGCGAGTAACAATGCAACTTGAGAGCGGCCGGTAATGTGCAAACGCGTGCACAATGCGAACTAAAGACGCAGTTTAAATTTACATAGAATAGGCACTGGGCGTAATTTAATGTAATTACGCACCTAGAAAAAATTATCACTGCGTATATGTGACCTAATGACAATATACCAACGTTTGCATGTTAAATACTACATTCAATAACCTTACATTATAATGACAAATTTATCCCATAAAGTATGTATTAAATAGCACATTATACAACACGTGTGGCATAACACATGCGCGCAATTCATACTTCGCCAAAAGAAATCTCAACAACAAATTGATGCTAAATAATTTCAAGGCCAGATTCGTAATTTTGACGACGTCAAGGAGAACATTTGATTAAAAATTTAGCCGCCTGCAATACTCTAGAAAAAAGCAAGTTTTCAGTTTAAACTATACACAGCCACCGAGTGTAGAGCAGAATTTATTCGGATTCTTAATTCTGATATTACGATCAACGATTATGAAAGAATCAGCACTTAATAACGGATTGGAGACAAGAAAATGTTTGGTGTAAATCACTTCAAACCACGTGATCCCTATTACATTCTTAGATTATTCATTATGCCCAGAGCTCGGTTTCACCACAAAGTTACGAGTTCCGAGTTACGGGCACACCTGGGCGTGGGGAGGGGTTTGGGGTGGGGGGTACGCACCCCCGAGAAATCAAAATATCCCCTCCCCAGAAATCAAAATACCCCCCCCCCAGATTTCAATTTTTAGAATTTTTTTGTTTATTCCACAATTTTTTGATGCCAATGGATAGTGCTCGATGAGAAACGTTGAAAAATGGTGTTTTTCGCCATACCACCACTTTTAAGGCCATTTTTTGACCTTTGAAAAAATCTTGTACCCCCACCAGAAGTTTAGTTGCCGCCCACCTATGGTCTACGAGTCAAACTAGTACTATTTACGAGTATTTTTCCTCGAGCTACGACTGGGCGGTTTCACTACAATGTCATGATCGAATGTTACGAGAGAAAAGATTCGTGAATTTTGTAATATTTTCGCGGACCAAAAAGAGGTCCGTCTTAAAGAAGTGACGGACTAGTGCTTTTAATAGTTATCTGATTAGTTTTTCTCAATTCGTTCCATTTTTGCTGCACACACCTATATATACTGGCAGCACATATAAAGGATAAGAGGAAGATTAATATTAAAAAAGTTCAATAACATTTTTCAGAGAATTCCCATAAAATTCCTTTTTTACGCTGTAGTAGTAATTTAAAATTTTGTTCCTTTAGCCTTTGCTAAATGTTCGCGGCTCTTTTCATAAAAATATTACAATCAATTAGACACATTTTCATGAGTTATGGGAATCGGGAATTTTTTGATTTGCTTCCTGAAAATTAGAATTTCACCGTCCTCTCTTTGGAAAAGAGTCGAATGCACCTTTCATGCAGGTACGTATTAATGTCAATTAAGGATGATTTATCAAATTTGAAAATCGAAATAATACACTGTGATATATTCTTAGCTTCACAACGTCTTTGATCCTGATTTATTCAATTTCGTTTATAAACTATTATTATTATCATTATTATTATTATCAATATTATTATTATTATTAATATTATTATTATTATTATTATTATTATTATTATTATTATTATTATTATTATTATTATTATTATTATTATTATTATTATTATTATTATTATTATTATTATTATTATTATTATTATTATTATTATTATTATTATTATTATTATTATTATTAATCTTATTACTATTATTATTATTATTATTATTATTATTATTATCATTATTATTATTATTATTATTTATATTATTATTATTATTATTATTATTATTATTATTATTATTATTATTATTATTATTATTGTTATTATTATTGTTTATTACTATTATTATCATTTTTATTTGAATTTATGAATTTTCTGAGAAGCTTATTAATTTTTGTTCTCTAGATCCCGAACATAACCTTTTCTGCGCTTTTTCTTTCTAGCGGCATGAATTCCACAATTAATTATATAATTATGCTATTTAAAACGGAAACAATTACTAACGGAGGTGTCATACGCAGAAGAAAAGATATAATAATTAGTTACGAGCGTAGGTGGGCAGCAACAAAATTCTGGGGAAGGAGTGAAATATTTTTCAAATGTCAATAAATAATTTTTAAAATGGTGGTATGGCGAAAAAACACCAGTTTCTAACGATCCTCATCAAGCACTATCCAATGGCATCAAAAAATTGCCAAAAAAGCAACAAAATTTTCAAAAATTGAATTCTGGGGTATTTTGGTTCTTGGGGGCTATTCGAACTTCTGGGTGCATAACCCCACACCCTCCCACGCTCACATGTGGTTACGAGCACAACTGGGCGTGGGTGGGGGAATTGGGTATGCACCCCCCTCCCCGAGAAAGTCAAAATACCCCCAAGAAACCAAAATACCCCCAAGAAACCAAAATACCCCCCAGAATTCGATTTTTAAATTTTTTTGCTTTTTTCGCAATTTTTTTATGCCAATGGATAGTACTCGACGAGAAACGTTGAAAAATGGTATTTTTTTGCCATAACACCATTTTTAAGGCCATTTTTGACCTTTGAAAAATCTTGCACCCCCCTCCCAGAATCTTGGTGCTGCCCACACGTATGGTTCGAGTACTCGTAAAAAGGTCGAAAAGGTACTTGTAGAAAAAGAGTTTTTACGAGTTCTATGGATTCCCTGATGAAACCCTCGTAATACAAGCACCTAGCCCATACTCATTATTCGTAACCACACATGCGCGTGGGGATGGGGTTTGGAAGGGGGTATGCACCCCCTCGAGGAACCAAAGTACCCCCAGAATTCAATTTTTGGAATTTTTGCACCACCCCTCCAGAATTTCAGTGCCGCCCACCTATGATCGTAACCCATAGTCGTAATTCGTAACTCGTAAAAAGATAGTGAAACTCGATTTTGCCTTTAAACGGAACTCGTAGGACTCCTAAAACTCGCGAACTTGTGGTGAGACCGGGCATAGGCAAATACGAGGAGAATTCAGCTGACAAACAAACAGGCAAAATTGTGCTTATTTCATCCAAGTCTGAACTTTACACCATCAGAACTAAGTCAATATTGAGCGCAAAGAAACGCGGTGAAAAAGCGATGACCATCCAAAAGTATACTACAGTTTGAAAAATAGATTGCACAACTCGATGCATAACCGGAGAGAAGCTAGCAGACAAAAAACAGTGAAAAAACATGTTTTTTCACCGTAAACTTAACACCTAAAAATTTAACTCCATTTTAAGTTTAACGAGACGCGTCCAAGCGTGATGAATAATCCATAGGACGCACTTAATTTTTATTATACTTTGCGCGTTCCATTTCATAGCCAGGAACGTAGCTCTGGGGGGAATGGGGAGTCCGGACCCCCCAAAATTCGGGAAAATCGGAAAAATATGACTTTTTAAAGGTTATTTTGTGTATTTTTGGCCTTTTTGGGCTTATCCCCCAAAATTGGTGTTGGTACCCCTAAAATAGGACGGCCAGCTACGTGCCTGTTCATAGCGGACGAAGCTAGCTGACTAAAAAGAGGTAAAAACACATTTTTTGTCCACCTCAGACTGTAAACTTTAAACCCATATAATTAACTCCATATTAATTTTTTATGAAGCGGCCAAGTTCTACGGATAGCCTATAAAATCTACTTTATTCTAACTAAAATTTTTAGGACGCGACTTATAACCAGAGAAGAGGGCAGTCAAAAATCCGGTAAAAATGTGTTTTTTCCTAATCCAGTTCTTTACACTTAGCGTACTGTAGATCAAGAACTACAGCGAATTTCAAAAGACAAAAATTCTTATTAGAGGAATTAATGCTCTACAATTTAAATACATTTGATTGCATCAAATGTTCAAATTGAGTTATTTACAGGCAGCATAAGTGAAAAAATTTAAATTCGACATTTGTCTTACCGTGGGGCTAGAAAAGGTTACTGTAAAAAAATTTGAGTATAGATTCGTGACCTACAGGCCATGGACAACATTTTAAAAAATTGGCCCTTTGCAAGCAATGGGCAGAGATTTGAATTTTTGGTGTAAACTTTACACGCCTATTACAAGGTGGGCATTGAGTGTAAAGAAAAACAAAAAAACATCCGCAGCGAATCTTTTTATCTATCTTTGAAAAAACGCACCTCCAAGATATATTCCGTTACAGCTCTAGGGGGTGGGCTCATATTGGGGGTCCCAAGTATATTATAGGTACGCGGTAGCGCGCAACTGATGATACATAGACCGTAAATCAGACTATAATTACTTTTTAGCGCTGAAGATCGCTTTCAATGCCTAGATTACGAACTATGTATATCTATTGCCGAGCCATTCCATTACTTGCAATCTCGTTATTCCATCCTATTCTAATTGAGCTAGCTTCCATGGATTTTTAACATTTGTCCAATGAATGAATCTGGTGTTCTTAGCTATCTGCTACACATCCATAATTTTAAGTTCAAATTTTAAGAATTTTTGCCGAATGTACAGTAATTTTATAACAACTCAGTGCACTTATCGAGGCATTTCGCTAAATATTCTTAAAGAGTGATGCCTGACTCTACAGAAACAGGTTTGGTTAGGCATTTAATTGGCTAAAGAGGCAGCTGAGGAGGATTTGAATTGTTAAGAATTTTGCTGTCGCATGAGCAGGTTGTTATAAAAATGGCGGTTAAGGTTACAATTGAAATTTATTTCCATGATTTATTACTCCATGTAGCTACATACTATTTTTCCACGCAGAAAAAAATTTTTCCGCCCAAAAAGATGGTGCTTGAGTGTAAACCATATTGCATGCAGCACGCAACTTTATTTACAAGTAAACTTCATACGTATGTACATATACCTACCTACGACGTAGGCTAATACTACAGTCTGTTTCACACAAGTTCGGTGATAAATTTTAAATCATCTCCGACAATAATCCGACAGATTGCGATTACGGCATTGCTCTGATATATAATTATCGTAAAGCTCGGCTTACTGCCGATAAAAATTCTTAAAAAAATTGTGCACGAAGTTAAGTGAAACAGACTATAGAAACACATGTTCGTCGCACAAAACGAGGTAAAAAACAAAAAGTGGATGAAACAACACAATTGCATGCTCATAAAAACATAATTTTGAATATACAACATTCAGGAGCGGATTTAAGAGGGGCGGGGAGGTGCAGCCGCCCGCCCCATTGCTCAAAAAGGTTTTGGCCATATAAAGAATAGATATGCAGGGGCGTACGCAGAATTTTTAAGGGGGAGGGCGGTCCGAAATTGGTGACCCTATATTCCAGGATATGTTCGCCGGGGCATAGAATAAAGTGCATTTTCTGATGTTTCCGAGCATGCTCTATCCATTAAGCTCATAAAATTAAAACTTTTCGAGAAAGTTTTATTTCCTCTTAATATGCCATGAATTTGACGTTTTTTGGGCCGCGCTTAGGGGCCAAATTATAGAAAATAACGATCCTACGGCGCGCCCGAAAATTTAGAGATTTTTGATGAAAAGATGCCGATTTCCATTATTTTTCATGCATTATTTTCACCTTTTCAAAATTATTTTCGAGCTAAGGGGCAGGCACGTACCTCTGGGGGGAATGGGGGGTTCGGACCGCCCCCCCAAATTGAGAAAACTCTGACTTTTTAAATGTTATTTTGTGCTATTTTGGCCTTTTTGGGCTTAGTCCACCGAAAATTAGTGTTGGTCCCCCCAAAATAGGACGGCCAGCTATGTGCCTGCTAAGGCGGGAGGGAGGGGGCCGCCCCCCACCCCCTGCGTACGCCCAGTATATACGATTTATGGCCATCGACCATCGTAATTTCTTAAGTTTTCTGGCGCTTCGCGCCGGATTATACTTACTTTTTACATTTATAACTTTTTTGACGGTCTGGCTCGCACCCATATTTTTAGCAGTTTTCTATTTTTTAGAATAAATTCTAAAAAATTTTTCGTTTCGCGCTAAATGCAATGCTTTGCTCCATATGCATAAAAACAGGAAATAACAAAGTGATTCAAGTCTCTTGAAACTTTTCAGTCGAAGTTTCTCTAATTAACCGTCGTTTCGCGCAAAGAAATTTAAGCAATTTTTCATACTAAACTGCTTGAAATTTTGAAATTTTCCGCGAATTTTTTCGCATCAAAAATTATGTTGACTAAAAATAGACAACATAAAACGGCGGAAAAAAGCTACTTTGCATGTGAAAAGCCGGTTTTCGGACCTATTTTCAAATATTTTTTAGTAAGTTGGGGTACCGCCTAGCCCCCTTAGAAAAATCCTAAATTCGCCACTGCATATACCTACTTTACACTCGTATTAAGAGTGCCCAAGAACACAACATGATTATGCATAAAATTTGGTCAATGACTGGATATTAATATGCACACGAGATATTTTTCGACAATCTTGCCCAATCGGGAATTTGGCCCATGTCGAACAAAGGATCCGCCACGGCGTACATCGTTAGCATGATTACTGATACACACAGAATGCAAAGAGTAGAACCCGCTACGACCTGAGACAAATATACACAAAATTAAGGATGAAATAGCATATCAATTATGATTAAAATTATAACTAAAATAATTGATTGTAATAAAAATCCATTATTTCACAGAAATAATAAATGTAAATTAATTACATTAATTATAACAATATTTTGATTATGATAAAAATTATGACTGAAAGGACTTTGCATAACCGTTGTTTATAGCCAAAGCCAAGGCGGAATTACAATGTACAAAGTGAAGATCCTACATCCAGAAAACTTAGAGATTCCCTGATGAGAGGAAATATACGGAGCGAAAAAAGGCGGAAAAGCTGCAAAAATGCACTTCTTCATTGAGCTATCACTTAATCACTTCTTCACTTCTTGAGAAGAAAGTATTCTTAAATATGGCTTAAAGCTGCGTGATCCTTCTTAGTTTGAAGAAAGGAGAAATAAATTGTGGTTTAATTCAGTCAAGGAAATACATGGACGTTAAGGGAGTTCGCTACACATAAGCGTACGTAGGGGAGGTTTAGCACCATAGAATTTAAAAACGATAGAATTGAATTTTTGGCGCTCTTTTACCAATCTTGCCACATAAAACCCCAAGACTTTCGTGGTGACCATATGCGCATACATGTAACGTGGGAATGAGAGATCCCCATGTAAGGTTGGTCGTTATCCATCCAAGCCAAAGCCAGAAAATTTTCAACCCTTTTGAAAAAAATTACTTTTTTAAAGGCCGTTTTTAGGTTTTTTCGGGCAAAGATTAGAGGTCATTCACCTAGCCACCCGTAAAAATGACCACCCAAAATTTTGAGCCATTAAATGCACGCGCATACAAGTTTGACTGGATTCTCTAGGATACGGACGATTCACAGAATTAAATTTTCAAATATGTGATTTATCGTTTAGTCATTTTTCGCGATTTTTCGATGCCAATGATAGAGCTCGATGAGAAACGTCAACAATGGTCTTCCTTTGCTCATTCCATCAACTTTTTGCATTTTTTGTACTAAAATTTCTGGACCCCGAAATCCAGGTGTTGCCAATTTAAGGTCAATAGGATAAAATATACCTACCATTTGACTCTATGAACAAGGTGAGATGTTTTAGTTACCGTATTCGCTAGAAGCTTAAAATTAAAAGCTTTCGAAACAAAGAAGCGCAAAATTACGCATTGCAGATAAACAAATTAATAAATTAGTTAATTAATCTAACAATAAAATTAATCTAATGATAAGACTGGTTATTAATAATTAGGAAATCATGTACCTATATGAGAAATTGCTAACCTGTTTTTACTTTATTCTTCGAACTTTCGAGAGAAAAACGCCCAAAAAATGGTATATAGCACGTTTCAAAAAATCAGTACATTCATTTTTTTATAAAATTTCGTCCCTGCTTACCATACATGCACAAAGTGGGGGTGAGGGGGCATTACCCCCTGAAGGGTCAGCCAGACAGGTATTGTCCGGCGATTTTGAGCTGATGGTACGTGTTTTGCATCATTTTTGAGGTCAAAAGCAGTAAAAACGTCAAAATATTTCCGGCGCTTCGCCACATAAGTACATTTAACTGCTTTTAATTTAAAAAGCGCCCGAAATTGATAAATTTTCGCATTTTTCAGTAATAAAAGTGATATAATGCAGTCAAAATTGACTAAAAATGCCTTTAAAACGCGATATTACTACGAAAAAACGTTTTATAGGCTATTTTGACCATTTTGATCATTAAAACAGCAAAAAAATCGTAAACGTTAAATTTACTGTTTTGGATTTTTGGGATTTCACCCCCTGCCGACCCTGGCCTTGTGCACCTATGCTGCTTACCATGTCTTTCAGTTGCATTGTCTTGTATTCAAAAATAACGGCATTAGGCGGCGTACTGACCGGAAGTACGAATGCATACGAAACGGCAACAACGCAAGGAAGCAGGAAAAACAGCGGATTCGTACCCGATAAATCCGCCTTAAAAAGCGCGTGAAATATTAGAGATAATTTCGGTCAGTCGATTAATCAATAATCGAATAACAAATGAGTGATTCTTACCATACGTGATCTTGGGGGTTTTGGAGGGGTTTCACACCGAACCTAGAAAATTTTTTACCGTCCCCCCGAAATTTTTTCACTCCTACCCCGTAATTCACGATTTTCCAACGTTTCAGGAAATTCGTTGAAAATGTGCAGTTATAAGCGTTTTTAGCCATCTATCCATCTATTTGCTGAAAGTGTCAAATCTTAACCGCTTCGCGTCATGTACTCGTTTTTGACTATATTTTGTTCAATTAATTCATAATTTTTAGAAAATTTCCTCATGCTTTTATGCTCGAAGAAAGACAGCGCATCGTCAGAAACGCCAAAAAACCCGGTGTTTGAGCCCAAAAAGGGCACTTTTAAATCTAATCCCCAGAATTCTCATGCTGTGCATGTCTGACTATGTGATAACGGAATCAAACCGGACAAGTGGAACTTGCTTTCGGGCCAAAATTCGTTTCTAATGAATGTGGAACGTATCAACAAAACATAACGCAATTTGCAGTTTCTTCCAGATTTCCTTGTATTTTTTCTAGTTTATTTTAATTCAATTTTTTACTATTTGTGCTTTATTCGCGACTTAGATATATAATTTTTTGAAAAGCTAAAATGCAAACAAATTGTCTCAATTTACTTTCCATATGTTACTGACCTACATATGAATACAACATTTTAATATACTTCTTGCATCATGGTAAGCATTAATTTATCCTTCTTCTGATCCTTTAGGTACATACTCGTAAATGCATGTTATGCTTTTATTATGCGTTATTTTAACTTTGTATATTTTCTGTTCTTATACGGTTGTTATTTTAATAATCTTTTCGTCGTTTTATTAATTTATTCTTCACTTACGCTATAATTTTCTAATAAGTATTAACGATTTTATTGATTTCCTTTTCTGCATTTGAATGTTTAAATTTAGCTTATTAGTACAATACCCAATATTTTTTATACAAAGCTTACCATTTTTGCCAAGACTGGGATAAAAACGGTAGCCGTCGCCGAATTGCTAGCGATCTGCGTGATTAGCGTAACCAGGCACACCATAATGAACGAGATTACGTATCTGGACATGCCGGACGTCGCTTTAACCATAGCGCAGCCGACCCAAGTAGCCAACTGACTCTCCTGCAGCAGAAATGCTTGAAAAATGAAAATTCAACGAGCAGACTTTAAAAGCGATCAACAGCAAGGTATTGCTGAGGCAGGTTGACACCTATCTTAAGTATACGAATTTGAGGATTTGTTACATCATACACGTTTGACTTGTTTATAGTGCTTTCTGCGATTAAACTTGGTCATCAACGAGGGGATTCGACCCACAAGCCCTTTAACGACCTCTTATTTCACAGACTAGTGCTCTAATCGCTGTGCCAACGCTGGCCCATTCCGATAATATAGAGTGCAAGTGATTAACGTTTTTAGGGCATAAGGTATTCATTGAGCTAAAGTATGTATAGTCTGTTTCATTCAAGTTTGAGGTTTTCTTTTGAATTCGACCCGCAGCAATCAGGCTACAGAAGTGGCTTAAAGTTTTGATGCAGTAATGCGGCTTAGCGATAGCACATGTCTCACCGTAACTCGATATACTGTAGAACATCCCGACGATGGCGTTAGTTTGAAACACTTTTGTAGGCGCTTAAAATTTTTCCGAAAACCTCAGAGTTAAATGAAACGGACTAGAGACATGAATGCACATTACTAAGCCTAAGTCTATGAATAAAGTAATCCTACAGAATAGAAAAATCAAATAAGTAGACATAAAATACTGCTCGCTTTTGCAGTATTGATAATCGCAATTTAAGCATCACACAAATGAAATCAGCTTATGTGAAAAACTTGAAGCAAATTTGTTGTAAAGTGCAAGACTGTGTAAATAGAATCAATCACTTTAAACTGGACTGTCGTTTTTTTGCTACTCATGCGAAAGCGTCTTTCTGCAGCATCATAACTTGGATTACCGTAGAAATGTTCCGATCACGATTTTTCTGATCGATTTTCGGACGTAAAATTGTTTAAAAAGCCGTTTAAATCGCTTTTTATTTCCTACTGTAATTCACGGGATTCGTTAGACATTTGCCCTCACTTCTACTCCTTTCGCCAACGCATATCCGCCTCCGAGCAAGATGACCACACTCCACGGAAATTTGCGTTTTATTGCATCCCACGTCATGAGTGGGCCGTGCTTTTTCGATTTATCTGCAAATAACGAATGCTTTAGATAGTACCTATGCAGTTTATATTACCAGACATGCACATGGGGGTCAATGCTCCGTGACCATCCATGGGCAGCAGCCAAACTCTGAGGGTCTGGGTGGTGAAGAATGGCAGGAATCCCAAAAAATACGCCAAAAATTCAATGCTATCGGCTCTATCGCTTTTAGGGGTCTGCCGGATTCTCGGGGGGAGTCTAGACCACATTTGAGTAGCGACCAAGTTCCGGGAGTTTTATGTTGCGTAAAACTGGAAGAAACTACTAAAATAAAATGGCGAAAATTCAATTATGGGGTACATAGTCACTTTGGGGAGGTCTCACTGGATTTTTGGGGGGTCTAAACCCACCCCCTCCCCTGAGACCCTTGACAAGCACATGGGGGTTTGGGGGTCTGAATTCTAGGAAGTTTTCTGAGGAAAATGGGGCAAAATAATGGCCAAAAATGGAGGGAAATTGAAAATATTCTTCAAAAGCGTTTGAAATTAATCAGAAACTGGTGGGAAAACGTAGTTTTAAACATACTTTAGCAAGAGGTCATTTTGTCCCAGAAAAGCTCAGTAACTGACACCATACCGGCTGACCACCAGATCATCATACTGTGCGCCTGCGCACATTACTATGGCAAACTCCACAGAAATATAAAAATGCGATGTTCCGAAGTGCCAAAAATATCCAAAACAAATAGCGTAACGGAATAAGCGCAAGAAAAAAGTTATGGGAAAATGTTGTTTCCTTTAATAATGATCAGACAGAAACCACAATTAAGGAAAATAAGATTAGGAGAAAAATAAGGTAATTGATGTAATAATTAATGGAAATGAGGAAATATAAAAATAAGAAGATAGGATAAAATAAAAATAAGGCGAAACTGATGTCTAAAATGGACGTATGTCAATTTCTCACGCCAGTGTTCGAACTTGAATAGAAACTATGTGAATTTAAGACAGCTTTCACGCTAATCTTAGTATGCTGCCAAAATATTTTCTAATCGAATTATATGGACCAAAGGACTTCGATAGCGAGGATGAAATTAAGAAAAACGGGAAAAAGGAAGAAAACCGACAATAAATAAAAATCGTAAATTATAAATATTCTGGTTTATTCGAGAGTATTTACAAATCTAATTCAACTGTGGCGAATAAAAAATTATACTGGTAATAACAGCCTTTACTGATTACCATACGTGTTGTTGGACAATAATTGCATTAAATTGCATTAATAGATTAAATTATTCATAAATTCTTCTTAGATAAATTCTTGTTCTTATTCTTCTCTTGAATTCTTTCTTCATAATAAATTTTTTTCAAACAAACAAATTATTCTTCTTTTCGAAGAGCGTTGGGTGAATCCACATGTTGGTGAGGGAAATGAAGTAGGAAAACTCCCGCAGATTATTTTAGACCCCATAACTCTATTTTTAGTAACATTTTTTGCGATTTTTGGCGATTTCACCCAATCAGACCCCGCACCAATTTCGTTGCTGCCCAAGTATGGATGAACCCCTTTGAAAATCCGACAGACCTCCAGAATTAAATTGTGGCATTATTTCGCCACTTTGCCCCTCCCAGCGTTCGGTTACTACCCAAGTACATATCGTGCATACCCAAAACGAATCGAAATATGAAACTTTTAACGAAGAGTTGAAAAGGTGTCAAAAATCATTAGCTGTATCACCCTTTGAAAATGGTTTGTCTTTCGGCCAAACGAAGAGCACAGTCGAAACGAGCATTGCGCCCACCGAATCTTGAATCAACCTAAATACAACGAATCTAAATTCGGATACCGATTTGCGGGTTTCAATGAATTTTAACGTTTTACTTAGAATTCAGATTGAGCCAAACTGGCCAGCCGGGCATGAACAGAGGATTGCGAAATACCCAAACGAACACCAAAAACGAAAACCACGATATAATCGACCATTCGCCGAAGCTGCAGAATTGTTAAAATTCTGAGACCAAAAACGAAGAAAAATAACGAAAAATAGCAAGAAGAGGTAAAGACCATTATCAATCCAAAGTCGGAACCATACGTGGGCGGCAATCGAATTCTGGGGACCGATGGGGCCTAATCGCCAAACAATTTAATCTTGGGTTACTTTGATTTTTTGGGATAGGAAATTCTCGGGGATCTTTCGATTTTTTTTCGGGTAGGGGTCTTTTTGAGATTTCGGGGTGAAGTCTTTCAGATTTTTGGGGAGGGGGTCTTTTAGATTCTCTTTCAGATTTTCAGATTCCCATGTGTGGTTGCAACCTCAGTCTGCAATAGTTTTTCCAATGCATATTTCAAGTTTCTAACAAACTTCAGGAGCCAAATGCGCGAAAAGCTGTGGTAGCGACACATACACGGGGTCTGGCTGAACCCCCCAAGCATCTGAAAGATCCGCCCAAAATTGACATAGACTGCCAGAATTGAACTTATGTTGCTGATTTTGGCGATTTTGCCCCTCCCTCCCATCGAACCCCCACCAATTTGTTACCGCTGTCCTTGTATGGATATAGATTATCGATTGCATCACCCTGAAATACACTTATAATTCAGGTCCTATTGGGCTTAAGTTTCCGATTTCTGAGGAGTACTTTCAGAATTATTTCGAAGCGTAAAATGATGAGGCAAAGCAACCGATATTTACTATGAAATTAAATATCAGATATTTGAATTCGTATGAATTTGCGGGGTTTGAACCGAAACCTTAATTTGGCAATTTTTGTAGCCCTTTTACCTCGACTCGGTTGCGCTTTTGGCACAGCGGTGCTTTTGAAGTAACTCGAACGCATTTAATTTCGCTTGTTTTTTATTTAAGCGATGATTTTTTAAAAGTTTTCTTGAAAATTTTTAATCGAAGCCGAAATTTAGATTCAGGCTAATACTCAAACGACGAAATTACCTCATTGAACCTAATTCCGCGTATTTAGCTCTCAATATTGAAGTGATTCCGTCGTCGGAATGAACGCCGCTTTTATCGTGGAGTTGGGGCCTGAAGACGCTTCTAAAAAAAAGCGAAAAAGGAAAAAAATTGAATGTACATAGAGCTGACCGTTTTGTAGTAGTAAAATAGAGGGAATTCGAATAACTTAAATAATATGAATATTTTTATTTTTGATAATTTGGCAACAATAGAAAAATAATATTCTATTTTCAAGAATAAATGAATCCAACTATCGTATTACGTTAAAAATTCGGTGAGGCAAATAAGATTTTTTCCTTATTTTCATTGCAAACGGTCAACCGCAAATTTGCTTCAAAATCGGGATGACTAATAAAATGAACACGTTTTCAGTGACTGAACTATACAAAAAAAACTTGTATGTTATTCGTTAATTAGACGCAAGTCTTGCAAAATTTAATTACGAAATTGTTGGAGTTTTCAGTTATACAAAATGAAAATTTAAATAAGAGAACACATTTAATTCAAAATTTTACGTAAAATGATGTGAAATTAATAATATTGACTAATATACTTATTCAATCTTTTAATTTATGAATTAACATGACATTTATAATTGAATGATTAACCAATTGTTAAATGATAAATAATATTGGTAATTAAAAACTACTAGTTCTTACTGTTATTTACGTAAAGTGAGAAAGGGTTATTCATCAATTATAGCATTAGCAATATCGTACATTTTAGAAATTTGATCATTTTTTCAGATCTGCGATCTTTTTTTAAAGTAAAATTCGAAAACCTCGCACCTCCAACCGACGAATACGCAGAGTAAGACCAGCCAGCAAAGAATGAGGCAGACTATCATTGGAGGTATAGCAAAAGCCACCCAGGACAGAAAATTAACCTTGTCTTGATTCGGATAAAGGCTGAACAAACAGAATAAATAATTAATAAGACAAGAAAGAAAAAATAACAACAACAACAAACCAAACAATTAAAAATAAAACTAAACGTGTATATAACTTGCATATGACCAAACATATCCTAAGATTAGATTTTGGAAGAGTCTGACCCTCGTTCAGAATAGCCGTTGACCTCTGCAAAAACCTACTGACTCCCAAATTTCTATTTTTTCGGAAAACCAAAAAAAATATGCCGTTTTAAACCTTTTAGCCTTTTTTCTGCGTTTAGCATCAACCAGATTAATGTCTTTGACTATATTTGTTCATTCATAATTGATTTTTTTAAAATTTTCTGGGGCAAACGCCCGACGCCAGAATTACCATGCAGTTCGTATGGACTAACATTAAATTAGGAAGAGTGCGATTAGGAAATAGATCTACGACGAAGGAAAAATCTTACGATTTTAAACACCAACATCAGGGCTACACAACAAAAAACTGAATCTGTACTGTTGCCAAAATTTTCACAGGCCTACTATGAGGCACACAAGAGTGTTGCTTGGGGAGGGGCGAGTTAGGTCCCACAATACTAACCTTGCAATAGAATTCGGAAAATCCCAGAAATATATTTTTGGCGTTATTAAAGCAATTTTCGCCCCCCCCCAGTAGTCTCAGGAAATTCGATCGCTGCCTATTTTATTATTCCATAAAAATATTTTTGGTGACACGGAAAAATTCCACCTTTTATAATATGATAAAGGAGAAATAAAACAGAAAAACCTTATGATTTGTAATTTATGAAAATCAAGCAAAATAGCTCGAGAACGTAAAAAAATTCGAATTTCAGTCAAGAGGTTAGCCAAAAGCTTAAAAAGTGTAGAAAGAAAGAAAAGTGCGCGGCATAAATCAAATCGGATTCGAAAATTTTCTAAGTCGCACAAGGGCACTGGAGTCCTGGGCAGGAGGGAGTGTTTGGATCCCCGGAGTCCGTAAGACCTCCCTAAAATGTGGGGTAACCTAGATTCGTATTTTTGACAATTTTCTAGCGACTTTACCCCATCAGACCCCAGAATTTCTATTCAATTTTTTGTAAAATTTTAATTTTTGTCTTTACTTTGAATTCTACCATTTAGCTCTACACTTTACATCGGTGGCGGATATAGGATTTTCCTAAGAAGGCAGTATCCCAACTTTTTCAATAACAGTCAAAAATAGGTCCGAAAATTTGGCCTTAACGCGCGAAATAGCGTTTTTTCGGTGTTTTACATTGTATACTTTTACATGAAATCACTTTTTACGCAATATTTTTTCTGAAAATTTTAAAATTATAGACAATTTTGTGCGAAAAAATCATTAAATTTCTTTGACTTCAACAAATATCTGGCGCGAAGCGCCGGAAAATTTGTGAAATTAAGGCGGATAGACGTATAGAAGCATGATTTACTGTTTGGCTTCCTGTATTTATAGCATTTGATGCGAAACATCGAAATTTTTAATTGAAAATAGAAGAATACTATGCAAAAATAGCTGTTTCTCTGTTAAAATTGTTTTGAAACCTACATGAACAAAAATGGCTTCCAGGCAGTGTTTTTTGTACAAGGTTCGTTTGTACATGTACAAAGATGGTCTCTAAATGTCTTTGTACATTTTGTACACACAAATTTTTAGTACGTTAGCAACTTTAGTGAGGTAAAACAGAGTTGTTCGAAATTTGGTTAAGTATTTTAGCTAATTCCTGGGTTTATGAGAGCAAAAATCATAAAGAATCGTCTTAATTTGACATTTTTCCTTTCGAAATGCGATTTCTGCCATTATAAAGATATATAGGACAAACAATTACTCATTTCGGCGCGAAGCGCCGAAAATTCTTGCGAATTCTAGACCTTTTTTGCAGTTTTTGTCTTCCCAAAAATCTTTGTACACGTACAAAGACGGTCCCGAAAAGTCTTTGTACGTCAGGAAAAATCTTTGCCGAATACAAAAAACCGTGCTTCCAGGTCGCCAAGAAAGTAAATGAATGTCATTAATAGGTATCATTCGGCGCGTAGCGCCGGAAAAATTTGAGAAATTATGGTCGCTGACGGCCAAAAATCATTGCTAATTGCATTTCCATTCTGTAACTCACCAAATATTTTTGGCCAATGAGGGGGGGGGGGCGCGGCCGCCCCCTTTCAAATCCGCCCCTGCTTAACACAGTATCTTTTTCACTTTAGATAAATATTTTTCCAAATAAGAGTTCATCACATTTCTGTTTTAATTTTTCGCTTAACAAATTAAATTTTATGCGAAAACAACTTTCTAAACACAGATCACTAGATACGATTCGTTTTGTGCTCGGCAAAGATTTTCCCCGATGCACAAAGACTTTTCGGGACCGTATTTGTTCATGTGCATAAATTTGGGAAGACAAAAAAGTGTAAAAAGGTGTAAAATTTTCGAAAATTTTCGGCGCTTTGCGCCGGAATGTAGCTGAAATACACTACCAAAGGCCGCAAAGGCCGAAAACCCCGTTTTTACCACACGAAAATCGCTATTGTACCATATTACAGTACACCAAAATTAGCATGTACAAAATGTACAAAAACTTTTCGAGACCATCTTTGTACATGTGCAAAGCGAACTTGTGCAAAAGAAAACTGCTACTAGATAAAGATAAAGACTGAAAATGCAATCTCACTTACTCTTTCAATTGGCCAACTAGCACGATATTTGGGCTAGTTCCGATCAAAGTGCCAGTGCCGCCCAAACTGGCCGAATAACAAATGCTCAGCATGATAGCCTTGCAAAGACCGATCATGTTTCGATCGAGTCCCTCTAAATTTAAAGTTTCATCAACTTTTACGCTCTTCTTAGCTTCACCTTCAGTCTGCAGGCCCACGCTGAGAAACCTTGATGAAAAAAATCATAAGTAATCGATAAACTGTCCTAAAATAAATAAAAATCTAAATTTTATGCTACTTGAACTATTTTAGCGCAAATATTATGATAATAAGAAAAAATTCCGCGTATTCTATGCAATCCGAACGGAAATTTAAATTTTTTAAGATATTTGATCGATAGGAGCCGCTAAAAATAAAACCCATAAATTAAGCTTGCCATAAATTAAGCTTGATTTTAAGCTGAGGGCTTTACCAGTCAGTTGACTAGAAAATAAATATATTTCGGCTGGATAAGAGTAAAAGATAATGTATGAGAGTATATTTTGAATCCAATTCGAACCGACACTCTAACCAATCATTAACTATCTGATTGATTGGCTAAAGTTTTTTCCTGTATAACGAGTTTTCATGAAATGAGGCTAATTTTCCAGCTGATCAATGTTTAAAATTTTACTATTTAAAACAAAATTCAAAAATTCAAAAATTCACTTATTGTTTCCTATCGCTTCGGATTCTTTATCCGATTCGTCGTGAGCGGTCGAATTTTCGTTGATGGTCAACAGCTCGACTTTACAAGGCGAAACCTTATCGATCTATAAATAACTGATTACATTTTACAAAAATTGAAAAATACTATAGAAGTATAATAAAATACAACAAAAAAATATTATAATAATGTAAAAAATCGAAGAAATATCGCAAAACTCTACTTGATTGTATAAGTGTCCGTTTCTTTCTTTGCTGACCGATCCCATAGAGGCCCTGGAATGAGCTATCAATTCGGCTAAAACGCAAGTGGCTATCGGCGCCATCATGGCTACAGTAGCCACGTTGCTCATCCACATTGATAACAAAGCGGTGGGAATCATAAATCCCAGCATAAGCCTGCAAAAGTAGCAATTTAAAGCCAATATTATTGAATACTAATTAAGAATTATAAAGAATTTATCTTACTATTAAATACTTCTGATTATTAAAGATTATTATTGTCATTTTTTATTAATGAACAATAATATTAATAATAATACTAATAGCCCATTGATCATAAATCTATTAAACACTAGAACTCTAGAAAATCCTACTAGATGATATATCCAAATTTATTTAATCAACAAAATTAACAACTTTAAGCTGTACAAGAATAATAAAAACTTGTAAACTAAGTAAAACTAAGTCAGAATTCATTCATATTTTTTCAAATTAATTAATATTCTTTTAAATAAATTAACTTGCAAACAAAAGTACACGAAATAATCTATTAGTTTTTGAATAAGAAAATCAACTAATTAAGGGAAGGAAAATAAAGATAACTCAAGTCTATACCATCGTGGCTGAGGTCCCATCATAAGCAGAACGCTAAGCGCCAGTCTTTTATGTAGATTTGTCTCTTCGGTCGCTATCGCAACTATCAAACCACCGACGAACAGAAAATTTGCACTCTAACTCATTTAGATGAACTTTAGAACGAGACTCGATCATACATGTACGAGTGCGGCAAGAGAATTCCGGAGGATCAGCACAAAAATTTTTTTCGAAAAGTGCCCTTTTTAAGCTAGAAACAGTTGAGCATCTGGCGAGAGGGCTTGGGAGGGAGGTCAAGACCAGACATGCACGTGAGGGGTATGGGGATCCAGTCTGACCCCTCCTAGATGGAAAAATGGAAAATTTCGTGGGAAACATAAGGCAAGACCGGAAACTGCGGAATAACGTAGTTTTAGGGTTATTTCAGCATTTATACCAGTTTTTGAGGTCATTTTGGCACAAAACCATCAATTTTTGACCCGCCCCCTAGACAAACTGACCGTGCCCCTAGATTAACTGACCGCCCCCAGATTGGCCATGCTGTGCATCTATGGTTGGGATACGTCAAAAATTTTGACGTTTCGGACAATCGAATAAATTGAACAAAATATAGTCGGAAAAGTTAGCTACAAACGTTTTAAAAAGCATATTTTCAACAATTTTTTTCGCAAATTCGACAAATTCTGGGGAATCGCAGGCCACATTTCGGAAGGTCAGTAGCCATTAAGGGGTTCAATCCCCCAAGAACACATGTGTATGAATACAATGCACAAACAGGTGAATAAATCGGTAAATAACTATCAATAAAACTTAGACGTAAATGAATACTTTTGCGAATTCAAGTAAAAAATGCAGAAGACAAAATAGTTGTATCGCAAAAAGTCTGCATTTTTTGTCCATTTACGACCATTATTCTGCCCTCTATTCCTTAGAAAATTTTGCCTAACGTCTGTCACTCTGGGGAGGTCTGGACCGACACGTTCGAGTTGGGATTTGTGGAATTAACTACAACCTAAGTATAAAAAAGGGAAATTTTTGGTGAAAATAAGGCACAATGAAGGCAAAACATGGATGAAAATCAATGTTTTTTGCAAACTTGCTTAAAAGTAACCAGAAAGCGTGGTGTAAAATATTATTTTAAGCCATATTAATCATTAATATAAAATAATATTAATAGGATTCCGCTTGGAAGAAGAAGAGGAGGAGCAGAAGGTTTATTTGATTGGCTACAGAAAGATAGGATTAGGAATCTTCTTCAATAAATATTTTTGTGAAAATAATTTTCCATTAATTTGGGCATCAGACCTTTTTCATTCAAAGCTAAAATCATCTAAATCAAAATATCTGGAATAATATACAATTAACATATTTGACGCATATTTTAGCATTTATAGCAGTTTTTGAGGCTATTTTGGCTCAAACACACTGGTTGGCCCACCAGACCGTCTAGCCTCAGGACTAAATTTACCATTTAATTTTTGGAATTCACTTCAATGTAAAATTACAAGTTAATAAATTTATTAATTTAATTACCTTCCGGATTATGACAATGGGGCGAAATTGCCGAAAATAGCACCGAAAATTCAATTCTAGTGATGTATCGATTTTTGGGAGGTCTTTCAAGTTCTCTGGGAGGTTAAGACCCAGGCACGTAGCTCTGGGTGGAATGGGGGTCCGGACCCCCCACAGAAAAATGGGACTTTTTAAACGTTATTTTGTGCCATTTTTGGCCTTTTTGGGCTTAGTCCACCCCGAAATAGGATGGCCAGCTACGTGCCTGTTCAGACCCCCGGACACCTGTAACGGGGGTCGACTGTAGCTTAGGGCGTAGTGTATAATTATTGCTGGTCAAATTTTATTATGAACGTCGAGAGCAATTGAATGCAAACCCGTTAAGCGGACAAGCCTTTTTATACGGTTAAATCCTAACTCAGGTGAAAAACAAAATTCAAAAAATATCATACTCTACTGTGATCAAATGCTCCAGGCAATCTGCCAGATACGCTAGAAAGCTCAAAGAAGCTTCGGTGAATGACGCGCGAAGTCATCTGAAAATCTTTTTGATTTCTTATCTCATTTTCATTTAGCTTGAATAAAAACTAATAAAATCGGCTAGAATCCCACTGTGGCGAATTAGTGAGTCTTACGGTAATTAGAAAAAGCCAGCGCCTACGGTAATTACAGTAATTTAAGCATACGATAACTTAAAACACGCCTTTTCATTCTATAGCTTTATCAACGCCTTTTGTGTGGGGTTACTCACTTTGAGGTATTGTTCGCACGTTTTGTCCACAGAAATAATGCCTAAGAGCGGAAATAGAAATATCGGTATAAATGAGGTAACGGGCAATGGAAGGCATTCGCTAATCCAATAGATGGCCATCAAAAGGACGACGAAAGCGCATTTCGATTCCTGCAAAATGTATAAAATATAAAAAAGTTCTAAAAAAACAAAAAATAAAATTTCAGCCCTTAAAGAGAATCGCCAGTGACTGAATAAATCAATTTTGAAACTTTTTAGACATTTAAAAATTCAAAACTTTTTCACGAATTAGAAAAAAAATCAAAAAAAATAGGAGTAGGCCAATGTTTTCCGAAAGATATCAATTTCGGTCGCTGCATAATTTTGTCAAATCCGAATTCTTATCCCGAACTTCAGGACATTTATTAATTTTATTGATTTTCGACATAAGTTTATATTTCATTTATTCAATTTTATCATTAATTTTTTCTCATTTATCAGATTTCAAGACCCTCATTTTGACGTACATTTTCCGCGTGTAAAAAATTTAAAAAAGGAATATATATAGTGCCTCCGGAAATAACAGAATTTCGGTCGTTACGTAATTTTGTCAAATACCCGAATTCTTCCCCGAATTCCAGTACATTCATTTTATTTTTTTAATTTTCGACAAACACTGCAATTATCAAATTTTAGTATTGATTTTTTTCGTTTATTAAATTTCAGGACCCTTATTTTCGATACGTTTCCAAACGATTTATGCCCTATCAATCAAATTTCGAAACGAATTAGAGCGCTGTTTTTAACCGGCTATTCTTGAACGCAATCATTTAAATTTGATCTTACAACTGGATATTTCACTGCATACAACATTGCCTTGAAATGCGGGACGTGCAGGAATAGAAGAGTAAATAATTTTTCGGCCATTTTATGTTTCAAAAACGGCACATTACTGAAAGGGTTCATTTAATGTAACGTTGAACATAGTTTAGTAAAAGAGCTAATAAAAATGAATAATAAATGAAAATGAAACTAAACTAAACAAAACATTACTAAACTAACAACAAGCTGTTGAAACTTTGTATGAGTGTAGTCTCGAGTTTTGACAAAAAAATATGTCTAAATGATGATATCTAAACAGCTAGTAGAGAACTTTGAACAACAACTCCTACACAAAACACAGATTATCAATATTGCACACTTTAAAAAGCAAATTTATAACCTTCGTCGAAACGTACTTGAACAAAAAATCCATGACTTCGTCGATCAGTTTATTGTTTATTTTTATTCTTTATTTTTGTAATTGTTTTTTATTAAAACTGTAAGCCGTAGCTAATACAGGTCATTGTGAGTCCTACTTAATGTAGCTGCGCAGCAAAACTATTCGAATGTGTTAAATGAAATTTCATGCATTTGTTGTCATTATGTTTGTCTCTTTAGGGCCAGATCACAGAAGGTTAGGTAAGACTTGCCTTTTGTACTGAAGGTTCCTTAGGTAAACTCTAGGTTAGGTTAGAGATTGCCATATCACAGAAGGTTGGGTAAGGTAAAGGTAAGGTAAAGCTTTGGTAAATAAAGACAAATTTACCCAATGATCTTACCCTTGCTAAGAGCAGAGGTAAAGGTCTGTTAACATTCAATTAGTCTACGTTTTCAATTGATTTGATCGAATTTTGGATGATGCAAGTGAAAACGAGGAAGATTTATTCTTTCATGCACACCGGCTCATTAAACGGACTGAACCGTTTGAAATTTACAATGACCAACAATTCTATATGCTATACAGATTTAGCAAGGTCAATGCCCATCGATTAATTACTCTGATTCACTGTTTTTTTTTTGTACGAGACAAAGATTTTGAGGCTCGTACAAAGATTTCCAGAGCCATCTTTGTACAAAGTACAAAGACTTTTTGGGGCAAAGTAATAGTAATTTTAACCCTTTTTTGAGTAATTTTTTAGCAAAATTTCAAAACTTTTAGGCGCTTCGCGCCGAATATCATAATTACATTGTATTTAGCTCCAAGCGCTGGCATTAAACACTCCAAAATCTATCTTTAAGCATCTTTGTACAGATTGAAGCATCTTTTACATCTATTTCTACTGTTTTATAAAGATTTTATGCAGAAAAAAGAACTATTAAACAACTTTGCACTGTTTTCTGCCGTTTGAAGATAAAATTGACTCTTTTATCTTTGCGTTGCATTGAATTCATAAGCAAATTGGTGTCTATTATGAGATTCACTCAGCACATTGCAATCGCTTTATTATTTATAATTGTGTAACACAAGTTATTTTAACTTACTGAGTCGAATTTTATGTGTAATTTCAACCTAAGACTCATGAAAGTTTTGGCGTTTCGGGCCGAACTCATATAACCAGCTGAATTTAGGACAAAGTTACACCTTTTGCGAAGCGTACGGGTCACAGATAACAATCTAGTAGTATGTAAAAATGTGTACATTCAATAGCATATCTATTCGTTATATGTACAAAAAATTTTTTGCTCGTACAAAGACTTTTCCGGAGATATTTGTACATGTACATACAAGAGGCTCGTACAAAAAAACAGTGCTCTGATTTCACCCTATCTGAAACAAAGAAGCACACGTCGTCATTATTCTTTATCACCCGAAATTCATGTTAGCATATGCACGTTACATAAAATCAAGCTAGAAAAGAAGCAACATAATTTTACAATTGATAATATTGGCTGGTCGAGGCAATGTGGCCATCTGACTGAATCACCGGAGTTCGAAAATATTGACATATGAATTTGCCTTTTTTGAATGATTACAAATCAATTTAATTTGTATTTTACAATAATTCAGAGAATGTCAGCATAGGTGGGCAGCACCGAAATTCTGGGGGGGTGAAAAATTTAAGGGGAAAAATGGTCTTAAAAGTGGTCGTATGGCAAAAAAAACACAATTTTTCGACGTTTCTCGTTGAGCACTATCCAATGGCATCAAAAAATCGCTAAAAAAGCAAAAAAATTTTCAAAATTTGAATTCTGGGGGGGGTATGTTGATTTCTGGGGGGTATTTCAACTTCTGGGGGTGCATACCCCCAAACCCCCCTGCCCGCGCCCATGTGTGAATGTCAGACGCTAAACTGAACGGATTTGCAATAAAAATTATAAATTTTCTCGTCTACCCAACGTTTACCCTTAGGTACCTACCTTGCCATCACCCAACCGTCTGTGATACCAGAGCTTGGCAAACCATAGGTAACTTACCAAGGCTGGTAAACCTTAGGTAGCTACCTAGACATTACCCAACCATTACCTTTGCTATACATTTACCTTACCCAACGTTCTGTGATTTTGCTATACATTACGCTGAAAGGTTCCGCAAACTAACGTGAATAAAATATCAGTTACCGTCATACATGATCTTAGGGCCCCCCATCCAGAAAAGTTTCCACCTCTTAGCCAATAATTTTTATAACACCCTCTTCCAGAATTCGTGATTTTCAAAAAGTTTCCAAAAACTTCGCAGAAAAGATGCTCTTTGAGCATATTCAGGCATCTATTTGCTCAAAAGTATCAAACTTTCGGCTCTTCGCGCCATATACTCATTTTTTCACTATATTTTGTGCAATTTATTCGAGTTTTTTTTATTTTTTCCAAATTTTTCCATAATTTTACGCTCTAGAAGATAAGCATCGTTGGAAACGCCGAAAAACGATGTTTTTAACGCATATCCATCCTTTTTCACCCCAAGATGGGCACTTTTGAAGTTCCCTCTAAGCTATTCCCAGGATTTCCATGCGGTGCGTATCTCTCGACCATCTCCATTTTGGCGATACGCTTCAAAAAATTTTTGGCGCCCAAAATTCGAACTATGTAGTTCAGGAGAAAAGCCCTCGATTTAGAAGGAAACTTCCCACTTTTACAAAATTTTACCGAAGTAACAAACAGACATTGGACTACACTCCTGCAGTTTTAATTGCTAACTCTAAGTAAATGTTAACTTACCCTTGGTTTATGTACTGTTTTTTAGACACTCTGGGTCTCACGCAAATAATTTTGCTGATTTCAAAAACAAAATCAGCATACGTGCAGAATTAGAGCAAGAGACGCGTGAAATTTTTGAAGGCCATTTTTGTCAAATATACACGCAAAAACCTTTTTTAAGAGACAAACAGTCACACATTAGCGGTACGGCACTGATTTTCTTGATCACGCCACATTCCAGCGATTATTGATTTTGGTAAATGCGAATAACACTAGAAGTTTCGCTATTTTTTAGTATTGATTTAATACTAAATAATATTTTAATATGATTTCGATCGCAAAGTGTATTAATTCAGTTCCTTACCTGCTAATTCACGTAATGCCTAGATTTTATTTATTCATTTCTATCTATGATTTTAAAAATATATTAATTAGTTTATTTAAAGTAATGATAAGCTTATTTCCGGTTTAATTTCATCATGTCCTGTCGTTTATGAATCAAAAAAAGGATGATTGCCAAACTTGGAACAAGATTAAGTAGAATCAGGAAGTTTTGTATAGATTCACCATTTTTAAATAGGTGCAGATTTTATTATGTATTTGGCACACTACTGACAAAATTAAGTTCAGAGCGAAGATTTTAGAAAGAGTTGCCTTTCAAAATTCTCAGCTAAAAATTTTTTTCCTGTAACCATTTTTGATCAAAACTTGATTAATTTAAAATTCGTAGTGTATTTCATGAAAGTTTCTGATGTTGTGAACTACATCGCGACGGCGCATGATGTTGAATTATTTATCAAGATTATATATTCTAACTTTGTTTATGAATTGATTAACTTATTTATTTATCTTGTTTGGACCACAGTAATTTGTTGCAGTTTATATTCGTAACATAAAAATTTTTCAAATTCTGTCAATTTTAATTCCTCAAACCCTGGAGCACCAGTAAGTTATTCAAATCATCTGTTTGACATAAAAACTTTCAAACTGAGATGAGCCGGTTTAACAGTGCACGATAAAATTAAATTATCATTTTGTGGTAAATAAAATAATTGATAATAATTAATTTTTAAGTAATAAATAAAATTATAATGAATAAATAAATAAATAAATAATCACGTCAAGCACACACGGGTCTGGGACTGAAGGGTCTGGCCGGACCACCAGCCAGACGAAAGGTTCCCGTATAGAATTCAGGCGCGGACTACCTGAATTAAATTTCCAAAAATTTTCCATTTTTTGCGCTATTTTTTGATGAGGATGAATAGATATCGATGAGAAACGTTTTAAAATAACTTTGTCCTCCGTTACCATCGACTTTACACACTTTTAGACCTTTAAAAATTTTTGAACGCCACAATTTTGGCGCTGCCCGTCTACGGACGTAAGCAACGCAATCAAACCGGAAAATATTTTTGTTTTATATTTTTGCTACATTTGATCATTATTTTTATTTAGGTTTTCATTTAATCATCCAATGCGATATTCCGCAATTATCTTATATTCATTTTTCATCTTCTTTTGTCCGATTTGTATACAACCTTTTAAATTTTTTATTATTTCTTGCGCTGAAATTATTCCACATTTTATCATGTTTTCGTTTTTATTTTTTCCCGCGACAAGATTGTCGAAATAATTAATTTTAGATGTAAAATAATAACAAAAAATATAATAAAAATATAACAAAAAAGTAACCATACAATTAATTACCGATCTATCGGATAGGGCGAGAGGTAGTAGAACGATCGGCGTTATCACAACGATTAATAAATTGCGCAATTCCAAGTAAACTTCTTTGAGACCCATCGGAAACGGAAAAGAAACCGTTTGGGATTTATTCGGTAATCCTTCCGCTTTTGCAACAATGCGATGATGCGACTTAGAAATCTAACGACACCTAAGATATAAAAATAGCCTCACCGACTACGTGACAAAATTGATGAGTATCTTCGCGTCGAGACCGCGTAAATTTATTCGAACCCGTGACAATGTCGTTAAAAAATCGCTCATTTACCCACCGAGTTCCGTAATCCTCGTCTTAATGCACGTTTTTCAGAAGCCTTTGTTTTGGGTCGAGCAAACGTGCAGTTAATTCATCGTTTGCGTGCTAGTCTATATTTAGCTAGGCAAAAAATGATGTATAAACGTCTCTGAGTGCATGAGTACATATAAGCTGAGACGAAATCGATCGAAAAAAGCTTCCGCGTCCTTAAGTATACGTAAGCATGTAGCGGGGAAGCTACGGATCAGTGGAAATTGTCTACTTTGGTGTTAAACCCGTGGGGTTGATAATGTTGTGAAACATATTCTTAATGAATATATTGCGCAGAAGTGAGCAAGAGCCCGAGTAGTCGGTTAGTACTACACAGGCGTGTTAGAGCGGAAGATCCGGGAAACCGGTGCACGGTAAAATTTTGCTCACTGAGTAACGTGGTTGGCAGGTTGCCACGTTGCAAGCATGTAAGCTACATACAGTTGATGCACTTTGCACTTTTGGAAATAAGATCGAGGACGTGAAAATAAATTGCCGATGACGTCATCAAAAAGTAGGAAAAGTTACACATCCGAAATGATGACTAATATTCTCCATAAAAATCGATTTTTCTCTCAGCCAAGCACTGAGTGCAGGGAATCGTTTTCAAACAGCAAGAAACTGCGGGAATTCTAAGTTATCGTGAATTTAATGTAAGTACGCATTTTATACGAGTCAATCGATTTATATATATGCAAGATAATGTTTCAATATTTATATTTCGAATATAGAATTATTTTTTACATTTTTAAATTATAATGTTTTAAAGCAAAATGATGTTTTCTATTACGAAATTGGTCTCTAATTAATCTGTTTTTTTTTCTCGAAAAAATGGCTAAAATCGATTTTTATTAAATAATAAAAATCAAGCAAGCGATTCCAAACAGAAATATACTTGTAAAAAAATCTTTTTTCTTAAATTAAAATTATAACGAACGAACATGAAGTAGAGCGATTTGTGCTGAATTTTTAAATTTTAAAAATATCGCGAAAATATATTGAAAAAATAATAGGGAAAATTGAGAAAAAAATTGAGGAAAAATGCAGAAAAAATTGGTAAAGTATTGAGAAAATAAATGCAAGGGGAGTAATGGAAAATGAGATGTATTCCAAATTGAGTTGGTAAACGACAATAAAATACTTGCAGAGGTCCTTCTGAAAAATTGTGACTTTGTACGTGACGACCGTATGGCGTCAGTACAGGGAGATAGGCCATTGTGTAAGCATAGGCAACTACGTCACGTCATCACTTTTTGCCAGTCGACCGAAAATATGATTCATAGGGCTCGCCGCTAACGTCATAAAAAACGCGCTCGCTCGCTGACGTCATAAAAAACGCGCTCGCTCGCTAACGTCATAAAAAACGCGCTCGCTCGCTTTTAATTAAATCTTAAGCATTTCCAGCATGAAACGCACTTTTTTGAAAAATTTATGAACGGCATCTTCGCTCGTAAGAGTCAGTTTCTGTAAAGATTTTTTAATTAATTTTTCTCAATTTTAACATATATTACACAAATTTCTACGCTGATTCCGAATCTGAAAACCGTTTTACACAAAAATAATTTTTTGCTGACTTATAGGGGTGTAAAGTGTGAAAAATCGGAATATGTGCCGAATTTCATATGTTGATTAATATTTTCCAGAATAATTAACATTTTTCAATGCAGTTTTTTTTAAATTACAGAAGATTGAATGGGCTTTACAAAAAGTATAAAAAGTTTGTTTACCGGATCATCCCACGGGATACAGCAGTCAATAAAGGTCAAAAATATGAATTTTTGCACTTCCAACATTTTTACTTTTTTAGCCATAAGTCCAGAGTGGTCATACAGAATCGAACCTTATTTCACCACAATATGTGCCACCTATGTACCCATTTCTGTGTAAAAAATGTAGGATATGTGATGGATAGTTATTGACCACTTTTGACAAACGTGAAATTAACTCATGTGTTCAAATTTCAAAAATGATACATTTGTGCTATAAATAATTTAACGTTTCGATCTATAACTACAGAACTGTAAAACATTGTGCGACTGCATTATACCACAGCTTGTACCATCTATGTGCCTAAGTGCTTGCAAAAGATCATGCGTATACCTTAACTGGTTGTTGACCATTTCTGACAAACGGTAATTGAACTCAATTGGTCAAAGTCGAAAAAATCATACATGTGTGGTACAAATAACTTTCCTTTTGGAGCTGTAATTCGGAAAATAAAATTCATCTTGTGGCCACATTACACCACAATTTGCACTATCTATTTGCCTAATTATATGCAAAAATCCATCCATATATGTTTGATATTTATTGACCATTTGTGGACAACGTAAACTTAGCTCCATTGGTCAAAATCAAAAAGTCACACATTGGTGCTTCAAAAAATTTTTCTTTCGGCTCTGTAACTCAAGAATTAGGACACATTTTTTAACCGCATTACACCACAGTCTCTACCATATATGTCCCTAATTGTACACCAAAAAATCATCTGCATATTCTACGTACTTATCTATCAGCCATATTTCACAAGTGTGAACTTAACCTAATTGGTCAAAGTGAAAAAATGCATGCTTTTGTTTCAAATAATTTTATTTTCTATTTCTAACGAGAAGTAAAATCTATCTGGTGACCATACTACGCCACGGTTCGCACTATCTATTTGCCTAATTGCATGCAAAAAATTCATACATATATGTTGGATTATATTTATTTATTATTTTTACCTGTAGAAAATCCTAACATAAAGCAATATGTTTTATATCGTCAAAATTCAATTGTCAAAACATTCTGAATGAATCAATGTGTCTTCAACGTCATCTGCCTCATCATCTAGATTCGGGTCTGGTTGGAAAAAATCTTCTAAGCAGTCATCTTCATCAGTTTCAGTTGGGACAATTGCTTCTCTTTTTCGTGCTTCCCGCGACCAAAATCCTGCGATTTGCTGCCAGGATAAAAACTCAGATTGCTTGAATTGGGGGCAATCTTCGCATTTCAGCTTGCAGTCTCCCTTCACTGTAAAAAATCGTTGTACATGCACAATAAACTTGTGTCCAATCTACAAATCTGTTCCATGGACACAAAAATATTGTGTAGGTACTTGACAATCCGGATGTCTATTTATCCAACACAACTTTTTTGTGTTCTGCCTACAAGCTATGATGCATATTGATTAGGCTCAGATTGACGTGCATATGACCGCTTATAGCTGAAAACATGATTCATTGTAACCAGTACTAAGATAGATGGAAGGACGAAGGGTAGGTAAATACCTACCTTCATACTCTCAGTTGTGATGGAACGAAAGGTGGTGAATGCAGTTGGAGCACACTTTGTCAGTTCGTGTGTTATGCGTTTTCCAATTCTTGATTATATATATATATTTTCAGAGATTGATAATACTGGCAGTGTAATATATTTATATTACCTATATATTTACTCAACTTCAATATGAGTGTGGCTGTATTCAGCTCAAATTGATCGGATCTTGTTATATATGCTTTTATTGCCTTATTCTGTTTTACTATTCAAGTGATTTTATATGCACTGCTTGATTTGTTCTTAAGGCAAGCTTATTTTAATGACCTTTTTTACAACTGCGAATGTTCTTACTCATGATTCCTCTTCACTAGCAGCTGTCGGGCTTTGATAACATTTTTTCAACGCTGCATGCTGAATAAGATTCTGGCATATTGACTTTCTTTATCCTGAACCGACTGGAAGACATATTTGTATGTCAAAAGTGACTCTTAAAAATGGAAGATATCCTTCAATCTATTCTACGCACTAATCGCTTTTCATTCCCAATTGATGTTTAGTGAAATTCTGATAGCATAAGCAATTTTTCAGGCAAAATTTCATAAATTTTGGGAATTTTTGGAAAAATGATGTAAAATTATTACGCTTAAAGTAGACATTGAAAAGTTGACAAAAATTATTATTTCAAATGTTGATATTGGATTTTTGCGACTATTTTCAGAGCATGAGAAAAACTTAGACTGCGGTTCTCTAAAAAAAATCTTGAAACATTTATGACTTTATTTTTTCTTACAATCTGCTGCTCTTTATTTTGAATTATATTACATTACTTAAATTTGGTGTCGTAATGTAAGTTTTTGTGCATTTTCTCTTGATCGTTATTGTTTTGTGTGAATACCTAGTGAATTTTTGCTCAATATTTGTTATTTCGAATGTGGCATTATATGCCCGATGTCAAAATTCATTAGTCAGTTCTTTTAGCCAAGAAGATACGAATTTGGTTCAGAAAACTGACTAGTGCATTTTTTCATTCCTCTTGCTTGCATTACACCTATCATCAAATGTGTGTTATTTAGCGTCTAAATAAAGCTTTCAGATTGGGGCCCAAAAATCGATATTCTGGAGGCTTGAAAGTTGTGTTGGATCTACAGAACAAATTACGTTGGCTCGACACAATAATATTTTGTTGTATAGATTGCTTTCTTATGTAGCACCTACAGAATATTGTTGTGTAACCAAGACATATAAAAGTTGTGGCAGCCAATTACTCACAACTTTTTTGTGTAATTACAACATTTTTTTAACAGTGTTGGATCGCACTTTCTTTGAGCCTTAATCCCATCAACAAATTTTTTAAGCAAATATTGGCGCTGGTTTTCTGTGAATGCTTTACAAGATCTTTTTGCCTTAAAGCCCAGCCAGTTGGTAATCTTTGGGTTGAATCATCATCTGCATACATCTCCCAGAATTGCTGCAAAACTTCATTTAGACTTGGAAGCCAAGGCATTAGTTGCCGATGTTCTATTTGTTTCTTGTTTCTTCATCCTAGAAGAGCCCATGAAAAGGGATCAGTCAATAGCAACATGTGTGCCAGTTTTACCAGAAGAAGACAGCTCAGCAAGATCTTTGCAACTGTTTACTTGTACTATTCCTGGTTGCGTGAAATCATTTCAAAGAGATCGATCCCTTGAAAATCACATGGAGTAGCAAATCACCAGTTTCAGCCTGAACGACTGACATTGCGTGATGCAGCTATTACAACGTACAAGAAACAAATAGAAAATCGGCAGCTAATGCCTCGGCTTCCAAGTCTAAATGAAGTTTTGTAGTAATTCTGGGAGATGTATGCAGATGATGATTCAACCCAAAGTTTACCAACTGGCTGGGCTTTAAGGCAAAAAAGATCTTGTAAAGCATTCACAGAAAACCAGCGCCAATATTTGCTTAAAAAATTTGATGATGGGATTAAGGCTCGAAGAAAGTGCGATCCAAGGGAGACTGCAACTGAAATGCGAAGATTGCCTCAATTCAGGCAATCTGAGTTTTCATCATGGCAGCAAATTGCAGGATTTTGGTCGCGGGAAGCACGAAAAAGAGAAGCAATTGTCCCAACTGAAACTGATGAAGATGACTGCTTAAAAGATTTTTTCCAACCAAACCTAAATCTAGATGATGAGGCAGATGACGTTGAAGACACATTGATTCATTCAGAGTGTTTTGACAATTGAATTTTGACGATATAAAACATATTGCTTTATGTTAGGATTTTCTACAGGTAAAAATAATAAATAAATATAATCCAACATATACATATGGATGAATTTTTTGCATGCAATTAGGCAAATAGATAGTGCGAACCGTGGCGTAGTATGGTCACCAGATAGATTTTACTTTTCGTTAGAAATATAAAATAAAATTATTTGAAACAAAAGCATGCATTTTTGCACTTTGACCAATTAGGTTAACTTCACACTTGTGAAATATGGCTGATAGATAAGTACGTAGAACATGCAGATGATTTTTTGTGTACAATTAGGGACATATATGGTAGAGACTGTGGTGTAATGCGGTTAAAAATGTGTCCTAATTCTTGAGTTACAGAGCCGAAAGCAAAATTTTTGAAGCACCAGTGTGTGACATTTTGATTTTGACCAATGGAGCTAAGTTTACGCTGTCCACAAATGGTCAATAAATGTCAAACATATATAGATGGACTTTTGCATATAATCAGGCAAATAGATAGTGCAAATTGTGGTGTAATGTGGCCACCAGATGAATTTTATTTTCCGAATTACAGCTCCAAAAGGAAAGTTATTTGTACCACACATGTATGATTTTTTCAACTTTGACCAATTGAGTTCAATTACCGTTTGTCAGAAATCGTCAACAACCAGTTAGGGTATACGCATGATCTTTTGCAAGCACTTAGGCACATAGATGGTACAAGCTGTGGTATGATGCAGTCGCACAATGTTTTACAGTTCTGGAGTTATAGATCGAAACGTTAAATTATTTATAGCACAAATGTATCACTTTCGAAATTTGAACACACGAGTTAATTTCACGTTTGTCAAAAGTGGTCAATAACTATCCATCACATATCCTACATTTTTTACACAGAAATGGGTACATAGATGGCACATATTGTGGTGAAATAAGCTTCGATTCTGTTTGACCACTCTGGACTTATGGCTAAAAAAGTAAAAATGTTGGAAGTGCAAAAATTCATATTTTTGACCTTTATTGACTGCTGTATCCCGTGGGATGATCTGGTAAACAAACTTTTATACTTTTTGTAAAGCCCATGCAATCTTCTGTAATTTAAGAAAAAGTGCATTGAAAAATGTTAATTATTCTGGAAAATATTAATCAACATATGAAATTCGGCACATATTCCAATTTTACACACTTTACACCCCTATAAGTCAGCAAAAAATCATTTTTGTGTAAAACAGTTTTCAGATTCGGAATCAACGTAAAAAGTTGTGTAATATATGTTAAAACAAAGAAAAATTATTTTTTGCTTATGTAAGTCACTATTACAGCAAGGTGATTCTTACAGACATTGACTCTCTAAGACCAACCGTTAAAACACTACCGGTGATAAAAATTAAAGCCGTAGCATGAGGGAAAGTTAATTTGGCGACCGGGAATAATTCAGGCTCTAAACGCACAAACTTTTTATGCATGCGAGCAGAACCTGCAATGTTTATTCGACTGTTCATTCTACCCGTGCCTACTACATTATCAGTGGCGGATCTAGGATTTTCCTAAGGGGGGGGGGCGGTACCCCTCATGGGGGGCGGAACCTTGACTTGGGCGGAAAAAATTAGCCGTTTTAACACGGAAATCGCTAAAAATCGCGCCAAAAATGCTTCCAATTTTTGCGCACTATTTTGGGTCAATGGGGGGGGGGCGGCCGCCCCCCCCGCCCCCCTGAATCCGCCCCTGTACATTATGTACTTTTAATCGCAAAATTTGTAAGGTGCAACCGCTCTGTTGTAAAAAGCGCACATTTTTTCATTCAGCTAGTGTACACAAAGGATGCCTGGTGTGGGTTATATAACATAATATAATATAGCCTCCATTTCTAGGAGTTAATAATCAATAATCAATTCAATAATACTTGACCCGCTCAACCAGGAGTGTAAATTCGGGTAGTCACCAGCTCGAACTGAGCTGTCTAGTGAGAACAAAACCGGTGCTGTTGGGCGAACCCAACAGCCTTTATCAGCGCTGACTCCTCGCTTAGCAGTTTTACTTGCTGAGCTGGGACCGGTTCATTGCTGGAATTTCGTCTCTTCCTTATAAGAGAACGGAACAATTACTGTGGCAATCAGCGACAGCTTATTGCTTAAGTCTAGCAGCTGTCATGTACATATACGTGACATCTCCCTTCTCTTAATTTGGATCGTCCTCGATCCAAGGGAGGAATTAGTTGGGTCTCACCAGAAATGTGACTTTCCCCAGCTTTTTGCTCCCCATGTAACAAAGGATTGCCTGGTGTGATTCATATAACATAATCATAATATAGCCTGCATTTCTAGGAGTTAATAATCAATAATCAATTCAATAATAACTTGCCCCACTAAACCGGGAGTGTAGATTCGGGCAGTCCACCAGCTCCGAACTGAGCTGTCTAGTGAGAACAAAACCGCCGTGCTGTTGGGCGGAACTCCAATAGCCTTTATCAGCGCTTGACTCCCTCACTTAGCAGTTTTGCTTGCCTGGAAGCTCGGACCGGTTCATTGCTGGAAAATTCGTCTCCTCCTTATAAGAGAACGGAACAATTACTGTGGCAATCAGCGACAGCTTTTGCTTAAAAGTTAGCAGCTGTCATGTACATATGCGTGACACTAGCTTGTTTTCAGTATATGCTGTTTGTGCCTGCACAAACCAATTTTCAAGAGCTAAACAACAAACCAGTACTCCTTTGGCTGCGTTATTTTAATAATTAAACCGTTTAACTTTCTTGGATCGTATTTGACGCTCCTTACTTACATGTTTTGCAATTCTATACTAGTCTAAGGGTTTGCGAGACAGACGACTTGGGGAAACGGCGTTCACAATCGTAGCCATTTTGAATAAAAATGAATAAAAGCGCGAGTATTTATAGCTTCAGGAAAACGAAGTCTTGACTTTACGAAAATGCAACTTGATGATCACTTTTCCAGAAATAAACGGAACAAATTCATCTAAATCATCTTTAATGGCAACTTCGATACTGGAAATGTCCTTGACTGGAATAGGGACATAGTGGGGATAGTCGAACGTTCTGGTCATTCAATGTTGGGATAGGAGCCCTCTACATTCACGATTCTTTAACAAGGAGCCGAAATGTCTCCAGCAATTTGTGGTTCTAAAATGTTTTGCTTAAATGTACAATACTTCCAATGCCCCCAACGTGCATGTTTTGGTCCATTAACGCCCCATGCTGATTTCGTTGTTTTGCCATCTTGAAACCTAAAATTTTGGTTATCTTCTGGCGGTAATCTTGCTGATTTGGTTGCACAAATTCACTGTACACTAGTGTTTGTACTCGTTTTACCATACTGAAATACTTGAAGAATATCCCCTATCCCCTTTTTCACAATTTCGCTCCCATTCAGAAGGCAGAGATTGCAACGTCTCAACAAATTCATGTATTGAGAATCGTGAACACCTAGCGGTATCTTTAATTACACGATCGCTTCGTAATCGACGTCTGTTATATGAATATCAGTTTTTTTCAGTTTTTAGCGTTTCCCAATTGTGTGGAGTAGATTAGCCGACATAGACCACATTCCCAATATCCATTTGACTTAATTTTTTGTGGTAAATGTAACGGTAAATTCAGACGGGGTATTTTGATTATCGCCAGCGAGTGTGCTACAGTGTGAATCTTAAATAAAATCCATTTACAAAACTTCCAAGTTGTTCACAAATTCATCAGCAAAACTTTTTTCTAAACTTTGTAAAATTAGTTTCATTGTGGGACACCCCTGCAGCGCCATACTAAAAAATATATGCATTAACTGCCCACACGTTGACGTTAGAGGTTTTTGCATCGCTACATCCCCGACTACATTTTTCGACATAGTGTGTATTTCAATACATACTCACTCACGCGTTTTTTCGTTAGGCGGCGGTCCACAGCTGTCAAAATATCTCACATTTATCGTGCAAATCAAAAAACATGGCACACCCAATGGGACCCAGGCATATTACTAGGGGTCCATATTCATTACTAATGCCGCTGGTTTACTTGCGATCAACTGGCAGCTTATCGCATGGAACAATCATCCGGGAAAATTTGACCAAACAGCTTGGTCAGCTCTGTTGTTTGGCATGTTGGTCAATTGAATAGTATTCATTTTCTTATGCAGTATAGTCAAAGCAATACGTTTGGCGGTGCTTATCTAACATTACTAAATTGTCAAATTCGGCATAAACTATTACTTCTACGCCGTGTATCGGGAATTTTTTTCTGCAAAAAGAACGTTCTCAATGCTAGTCATACGCTGTCCAATTATATCCCAGTGCGCACCATCATCTTCATCAGGAGTGAGATCAAATGCAAAAGCACCCCGACCCTCTTTGAACCCTTCTCTAGTTCGGTACCATTGCCTTTCGTTGTCTCCAGCAATGTCTAGCGTTCCAAAAGTTGATCGAATGCTCGTAGGAATTTTCCGCATTTTCAAAGTCCAATTTCATAGCATGCGAGGGAATGGTACTTTCCGCCACTAATTATCTTAACTTCAATTGATACCATGACACTTAAATTGAAGGGTGATTTTTTTAAGACAATTCTATACGCATCCGCATCTATGCAACCGAAAATAATACGCCTAGGAGTCGGCCAGAGAAGAGCCCGCAAGTTAAGTGGGTAGATCCCAAGATGTGCTAGGTATATGCAAATTCATCATCATTACTGCCGTATAGATACTTTACAGCATTAGCAGCAAGTACCGGATCAATCACCAAATGCAGTGTTTTCTAAGATTTCTACTTTTCGAATTTTACCATTTAATGAATACTCAAATGCGCGCTTATAGTCTCCTTCATCCCGACTTTGTAAAAATGGCAAATGCATTAGGTTTTTATTTAATTCGAGTCTCAAATCGTAGTATGGTTCCATAAAAATCGGTCTCCGCGTACAAATCATAATGTGTAGTAGAGCTGTTAATTCAACTAATACTTTATCTTTAAAGTTAGAGACGCGTTGTTTAAAACCACGATCATCTTGAGAATCTTGTTTGTAATTTGTGTACAATGCGGATTGCTTGCATCCTGCTCGTCTGCGTTCACTCACCATGAATGCTCCTGAACGCGTATTTATCGCCACTCATCGTAAATTAATTCTACCATTCAAAAATATCCTAACTTGTCTGAAAAATGCTTCACTAATTAAATTTATGGGTGCACAAACATCAGGTGTGGCAGGAATTTGGCTATTGTTCCGCCGCATAGCACCAGGCGTTAAAGACAATTGCAAAATGTAATTTTTGTTTGAATTGCAAAAAATGAGGATCAGAGTGATATGAAATCAAATTGACTCCATCCGTTACTGTTAGTAAAATTGATTTCCATCTCAATATCCTCAGCCAACAACCTTGAGTAGGTGGCACTGCAAAATCTAGACGCTTCTTTTTGTGCTAGCGACCGAAAGTGAATCAATTAAAGACATTAATTTTTTCTTACTTCATCTTGTTTTTGAGTTTTAAATACATCGTGCTTAGGTTTTTTTATAGATTTGGACGAACCCAAGACCACGCCCTTTTTGTAGTGCTTCACCAGCTTGCTTGAATAAATTTGATGCCCTCTTCTTTCCGTGTTCTTCTAATGATTGTACTATTGATCGGTCCATGCATAACGTCAGCTGAAAATGAGCCCCAGATGCTAATGTGCCCGTTTTCCAATACTTGTCGCCAGCTGTATTCATTTGGTACAGCCATGCGAAAAAATGAACAAAAAAGCGTTCGACCCCAACGCTGATACGAGCTTTTGAAATCTGGTACATCATAACCAACCTGAGAAGCTGATTTATATGAACAGTCGAGCCAAATGTTAAAATTGATTAAATTATAATTTCATCTTATTTTTTCAAATGATTATTTGTTGTATGTGCGTTTCTTTTATAAGTTTAGTTTTGCCCAGGATTGTAGCAAACCACGCGTTCGAGGTCTTTTTTTAACCAAGGTGGTGGCAGATTCATTATTGTCTATTGGCGTAGGTCTTTTTTCCACTGAAGAGGGAGACACATATCTGGCGACACATACACATCTTTTTCATCTAATGTTGGGTCGATTTTTCTTCTTTATAATTGTTGATTTTGGTATATTCGCATTGATTAATTTTTGTAAAAATATTGGCCTTGCCGCTTTGTCCTAGACTCGTTGGGGTTCGTGAAAAATCGTTAATTTTTTACAATATTTGAGCCTGGCTGATCTATTCACACCAACAATCATTTCTCCTTTATCCGACCATTTAATGTGAATTTTTAGGCACACTTCAGTAAATTAGGTGTATTTTTTAAAGCATTTATGTGGTACTGTTTCACAACTGCTTGTTGAAAAGGATCAACTTTACCTTTGTTTACCCAGGGTTGCTGCTACGTTCTCGTGATCTCTAATTCGATGCGGTTTTTCAACATCTTGCTGCATTATATGATAATTCCAATGTAGTATTTGATTGTAATTTTGAAACTTTGCACAATGGTAACAACTATCTCAGCTATGCGTACTACTTCGATCCAAGTCTGACATAACCTTGCCATGTGTCTCCTCCAACAGCAGCCACTTTACCGCAGTGGAGGGGTTTGAGTACCTCAATGAAGCTAACTGAGAGGTCAGACCAAGAGCGTTCAGGCTTGAGTGGCTACTGGGAATGTCTGGCGATTGGTGTCATGTTAGAAGTTGGCAGGGTGGTTTCCATTAAGGGATCACTATAACCGCCACCTGCAACCCTAACTGTCAACTTGCTGAGTTTGTCAGCCATGAACCAACTCACCGTTCTATGACCATGGAGTTATCAGAGACCGCCCTGCATCTGCAGACGAGGGCCTCGTGAATTCCGGAGACCTGTTGTGCCCACTGTGTCGCTGCTGCAAGGCAATGTTGGCGGTCATGTCACTTGCAGCCCAACTAGTAGTGTAAGCTGTCACAGGGCATCACTGGTGGCCGAGCTACTTGTGGCTCTCTCAGCTGTCAGAGGGAACCAGGGTAGTTGAGGCGGCACAAGTCTTGGAACACTTATGAAAGGACTCCCTCGGAGAACCTTTTCGAGAAACTGGGTTCATAATGCACATAATGCAATTATTTGTCATACGAGTCGATTTTTACAGCGACGACAACGCGGCGGCTAAAACAGCCTATTTTGCTCGTTTTCAAATAGCCTGGTTTTTGCAGAATTCAGGGTTCCAAATGCCCAAAACGGAATTCAGAAAAGCTCATTTATTTTTCTATCGATCTATGTAAGTTTTAAAGGAATGGCAAACTTTTAGGTAATTTTTCGTTTGAAAATGTCTAACCCTGACTGTACAAACAGACGAAAATTGTTTGAGAAGGGTTTTTTCAGAAATCAATGACAACTTTTGATTGGCTGATTATTTTGAAAAGCATAAAAGTGTTCTTGTAGTAAAGGTCAATCTTGTCTGAATGTTTAGGTCCCAAATTGCCACCGCTTGAATATCCGGTAATTTTTGTGTTTAAAAACAAAAAAATATCTTGACCAATCAGAATAAGGCATATAAGCCCGCCCCATTTGTTGGTTCCAGTATTTAATACAACCAAACGTTATATGCGCAACAATTGGGTTTTGCCGTCCGGTGTGTACATACGTTAGGTTTGTAGATGTTATTCAATTATATTAAGGTGTCTCCTCCCAAATTTGCCCGAATCAAATGTCTACACGTAGGTTACTTACATACATAAACTCAATTATATGTAGATTTTGCTAAGTACGCACATTGTTAGTGAGCCTGTATTATCCTGACTGACTTCAGTAAATTTAATAGTCCCAACTTTATAGAGGAATGAACGCCTTTAGGCCGTTTCTAAATATTTATTTTTCCTATTTGCACACATACAAGTGCATAGTTTGGCATTCTGAGTCCATTGTTCAAAAATAATTAAAATGTACTTGCTCGAAACCTTACTATAACCGCCTAAAACCATGTACGAGCATTTGTGTGCATAATCCAGATTAAAAAGCGTTAATTAATTAATAAACGTTGATTTAATCCACCGCCTACCGTCGATACCATATTTATAATCTTTCATCCGCGTTTGGCAAAATTTCAACAATAAATGTATCAAATGAGCATATCTTTATTCATATACACTGACTTAATTCATCCGGCCTTTTAATTTGTTTGCACTCTAAAAGGCAATTAATTATTTTAAGCTTTTGATATTGCTCCGAGATATGCGTGGTGTTGATTGTTTGTTTCAATTTACATTTAATCCGATAAATAAAGGAAGTCCCAACTTGTTCATCGTTTTGACGCGTAAAATAACTAAATCAGCGTTAGAATGCAAAATACGAACTAGAGACAATCGCTTTTTTACATGCATAATGCACTTCATACATCCATCATTATTGAGCCGAAAACGTTCGATTTTTTCGTTGCTACGATGAACTATACCTCATCACACCATCATAATTACCATGTCGCAATACAGAATCTTTGCGCTAGTTTGCAGGATAAATTTCGTCCATAAATTTCAATAATTAAGAAAGATCTGATCTTGTTCACCGATCAAAATCGATCACCATTGAACCAATCACAAATGTATCCTTTAGCTGTAGCGTTCATTTTCATCCCGGTGTCCTGACTCACCAAACTTCATTACGCGAAAGGAAGGGAACAGAAATGCCGAAACCTTCCGTTGAGAAATTTCGCGTGCTCATCCGACATGTTCAAGCGCGCGGCATGCCGCAAATTATTTTGCCGCCGCAATTTGGATATTTACTTCACGCGCTTTTCCGCGCCGCGGGATCCGATTCGGCAAAGTTCAGATTTTTCCGCGAAAGCATTTTTGAGCAGCACAAGTATAGGAGTTGGGTCATTCTTTGTTCTTCTGAGAGGAGCAAGGCGAAGGTCTGTCCACGTCTCTATTGGACAGACACAAATGGAGGCAGCACTGAGCAGGATGAGTGAGAACCTCACCACAATGATCACAACACTCTCACTTTTTTGTTGTTTGTAATGATAGGTAGGCAGAAATGCCAGCCGCCATGAGTGAGCTGCATGAGAGGGAGCCTGGCTGCAGGGGCATGCCCACGTAGTGAGAACGCACCATGCTGACTCATTTTCACAAACGAGCTTGTGAAGCTGAGTTCCAGGACCCCAGAGGAGGAAGCAACAGGTTCTGAAGAAACACAGTTCCATGCTAGCATAACCAGGGCTTGCACCTCTAGGGCGGAGCGAGTGAGTGCCCTGATCACCATTCTCACCATGGTCATGACAACAACATGAGTGGAGATCACACATATCACTAAGGGAGAACAGCAACATTATCCTGCCATATTGTGGGAACAGGGACACAACATAGCACATTCCAGGGATATACATGGGAGGTTACCTAGTACCATGACAAAATACTAAATCTTTATTGCACTACAAAAAAGAAATAAGAGTTATGGACTTTGTATTTTTGACAGGAGTGTTGGGCTTATAGCATTAGATAGTAAAATTACTGAGAATAGTATGGTAAAAGGTACAAAATAAATTTTTATGTAAAAGTTATAAATCCTACTATTGAATTAGATCCTGTTCACCACCACTGAAGTCCTAGAACTTTGATTTCAGATTCCACCAACAACTGAAGATGTACCAAAGGCTGTTGCACATTGGAATATGATGTATACTCAATTTGCAAACCTGAGCCTGCTTTTCAAAGGTTTTTGTTGCCTTTTATTCACCAAGACCCCACAAAACTGTTTTACTGTTTTTCTGCTTGTAAAATAGCAGTTAAAAATGCCATGTTGGGGTGTAATTTTCGCTTATCAGTACATGGATGGTATTTTAATTTTTCATTTTTGTTACGACACGGAAAAAATCACAGAATATGGTGCCAAGTAGCGGTTATGCATTGTTTTTTGTTAGCAGAAGAACTAGTGCAGGAGATATGAAGTTTACAAAGCGGAAGAAAACGGTGCTACGATAAGCTTGGCTTACGTATAGAGTAAAAAATGATGCTTTTGTTTAAGGCCTTCACGCAGGTGGAGTGTTTTAATGAAGCGAAAGAGAATATATACAGGTGTATGAGGTGTTCATTATTTTTGCTTTTTTTAGCATTTCTATTAGAATTTTTGGATGGCAGAGTGCGTGCAATAAAAGGGCAGTAAGTGGGCTTTGTATACCATATACGAACAGTACTTTAGTGCTTATCGATACCTATTTACCATTTGAATAACGCCGGTAAAGGTAGTAGTAGGTTGACAGCAGTGCTTAGTAATAATAAGCAATTGTTTGCTATATATATATGGTGTGTTGGTATTGTGCAATTGGGTATATCTGGCCTATATATGTGAGTAAGGCAGTGAGCATTAAGCACACGGTCTCGGTATAAGCGGATGGCGGAGCGGAAGGTAGTGATTTTTTGAGATTTCGAGCGCCGCCTACCCGCGCCACATTTTGAATAGAGAGAAGTAGATCACCGTCAAATGGCGAAGGTGATATCGAGCTTACCGGATCGGGAAGGACCCTGTTGGTGGGGGTGACGCGGTCAGCGGCGCTGAAGAACTTTGTTCCATGACTGGATCATGAATGAATGCTGGCGAGACGACCATGATATGACCCGGTAACGAACAAATGACGGCGCGCGCTGCCGCCACCGGATTTTGCGCGATGGTGATAATTAAGAGCGTCCTTCCCGCATCACCGCCACTGTTTTGTTATCGTCACCTTGATTGATATTTTACCATTCGATCCCCAAAGCAGCGAAATTTCTTCTTCAGAATTTCAAACTTGATTGTTGGAACCATGGGCTACTTGCATTTTGTTTGTTGTCCCCCATCACTTCAAACTTGATAGTGTTGACATCATTCATCACACCAACATTTCACCACCTACTTATTTTTGTTCATTTTTGACTTTTTAAAAATTCTTTCCCCGGATAGCTAGATGGGTGCCACCCGCCTGCTATGTATGTATATAATGCATATTGCTGCCTTCTAACGCCTCCTAAATCCCTCGAAATGGGAGTTTGAGAACACTCCCAATCTGAGCAGCCTTGATTGCCCGGCAAGCAGTCTGTTTGGTTGTTGGGTGAAATATCAATATTACATGACGCGGGAAAAATAGACAGGCGCAACCGCTCGGCGTATGTATGTATATAATGCATAATCGCATAAAGTCATTTATTACTAGCTGATCGACAATATATGAAATGAGTAGCGTACTGGCGTAGACAAACCAGCCGATGTGACACAATGCTTAAGAAAGCATTGAAAAGACAGGCAGACTTCCATTGGTCAAGTACCCGGTTTTTAGCGAGAGGCGGGGCTGATAAAATCAATACGACCCGTCGCTCAGATGGCCAAAATTTTCGTAGCGACAAATAGTGCACATCCGGCGAGCAACTTGGCAGGGCCCAGAAACGAAAACTTTGTAAGCAGGCTTGTGCTGCCAGAGCCCTCCAGGGATCTGGCACTAACCTGCCCGAAGTTACAGGTTCTGATTCGAGCAGGGGCACCGGGCAGAATACTGCTTAGGAGGACCCAGCTCCCTCCAAACCTAGGGCAATTAGTAGTGGGGGAGCACAGCAAGCAATTGCTGTTGCACACCCAACTCCTAAGCCTTCGAACATAGATTAGGATAGTTGGTACTAGTACTCTTCCATCCCAATCAGTACTGGAATTATTCCAGATTAACTTGCAGCATAGCCAAGGTGCGACTGGTGTACTTAGTCGCTGCCTAGCAAAACTGCAGACAAAACTAGCGTTGATCCAGGAGCCTTGGATCTATAAGAACAAGGTATGTGGATTAAATGATAAATTATATACTGTGTTAGTAGGGACTGCGGTACAAGGACCAAGGGCTTGCGTGCATGCCTCATGGAAACTTAACCCAGTGCTCCTTCAACAATTTAGCAACCATGACATGGTGTCTGTTGAGTTAAGTTATAAAAGTGCAGGGCACTGGCGTAACATTATTGTTACATCAGCATACCTGCCTTTTGACTCTCCTCATTTACCTCCAGGTAGAGCTTTTCTCTTCTGGTTGACTACTGCAGTAAAAAGCAGATACCACTAATTATTGGGTGTGACGCCAATGCTCACCACACCTTGTGGGGCAGCAGCGATACCAATAAACGTGGGACTGCACTTGCTGAATATTTAGCCTCCACCAATTTAATTTTATTAAATAGGAAGTGAACCTACATTTGTTGTGGCAAAGAGACAGGAGGTTATTGATCTAACCTTATGTTCTCTCGACCCCGCTAATGATATAAGAAATTGGCATGTCTCACAAGAGGAGTCTCTATCTGACCATAGACAGATACGCTTCTCTTTACATGCTGATTCCTTTTCTTCTAGGTTGTACAGGAATCCAAGGTCCACTGATTGGGCTCTTTTTAAGCAGCACCTTAGTAGTCGCTTGGGTTCTTGGGCTCCTAGTTGCTCAACAAAACAGGACATAGAGGGTGCTGTTGACTTTGTACAGCAAGCTCTTATATCCTCTTATGAGAACTCCTGCAGTTTACAGAGGGAAAAGAGCAAACCTATTCCCTGGTGGAATAGGGAGCTCCAAGACCTCCGTCAGAAAAGTAGGAGAGCTTGGAATCAAGCAAAATTATCTCAATCAGTTTCGGATTGGGCTGATTATCACAAGGTTCGACAGGAGTATAAGCATCTTATACGCCTTAGAAAGCATTTGTGCTGGCAGGACTACTGCTTAAACATTGATAAAATGTCAGATGCTGTTAGGCTTCGCTGCATTTTATGTAGACCACAAGTAGGTGAAGTTGGCTCATTAAAACTACCTTCGGGTCAGTATACACTCAACTGAAGGGAAACCCTGCTTCACCTTCTTGACACTCATTTTCCTGGTAGCTTTGCAGTTGGAAATGAGGCATATCCAGACACATTGGGCCCAACCAGTTTTTCTGGCTTTGGTGACCAAGTTCTCGACTGCAGGGTGATAACACCTGATAAGGTTCGCTGGGCTGTAAAGTCTTTCGAACCCTACAAGACTCCAGGGGTTGATGGCATTTTTCCAGCTCTTTTGCAGGAAGGACTGGACATGCTGGTGAGACCCCTAGTGAATATTTATCGAAGATGCCTAGCACTTGGCTATGTTCCAATAGCCTGGCGACAAGTAAAGGTCATCTTTATTCCTAAGCCAGGGCGTAGTTCCTATGACCTGGCAAAATCCTTCAGACCAATTAGTCTTTCCTCCTTCTTACTGAAGTGTATGGAAAGATTAATCGATCGCTTTATAAGAGATGGTCCCTTGCTGGAACATCCTTTACATGTTACACAACATGCGTATCAGTGTGGAAAGTCTGTTGATATGACCCTTCATGAACTAGTTTCTAGGATTGTACGGGCATTAGACAACAAACAATTCACACTGGGCGTTTTTCTGGACATTGAAGGGGCATTTGACAATACAACCTTCAATGCTATCTGCAAAGCAGCATCCAATCATGGCGTACATCAGACCATTGTTAAATGGATTGATGCTATGCTAAGATTTCGCCATATCATGACTGACTCTTGTGGAGACAGCATGATCTTTACTACCACAAAGGCTGTCCACAAGGAGGTGTACTATCTCCTTCGCTGTGGTGCCTTGTGGTGGACAAGCTTTTGCAGAATTTGCAAAAGTCTGGCCTCTACAGTCAAGGATATGCTGATGATTTGACAATCCTTGTTACTGGAAGGTTCCTTGACACCATTTCCTCACTTATGGAAAGTGGTTTAGCCAAGGTGGAACAGTGGTGTCATCATAATGGTCTATCTGTGAACTCACAGAAAACCGAAATGGTGCTATTCACTCATAAACGGAAACTTGATGGGTTTAAAGCACCAATTTTCTATGGTATGCCACTACAATGTGCAGACCAGGTCAAATTTTTGGGACTTATTTTGGACCAAAAATTAAACTGGCGCAATCATGTAGAGGTCAAATGTCAGAAGGCTGTTAATGCATTCTGGCAATGTTGTAGGGCTGTAGGAAAATCCTGGGGTCTATCACCACAGGTCATGCGATGGCTTTTTGTGTCTGTGATTAGACCCATGATCACCTATGCTTCACTAATCTGGTGGCCTCGTGCACACTTGTCTACTGTGAAATGTCAGCTAGTCATTTACATAGAGCATTTGTAGTGCCATGTGCACCACACCGACTGCAGCCATGGAAGTCTTGCTGGACCTGCCTCCCCTGCATATCTTCGTGGAGAGTTGTGCAAGGGCAGCTGCATATCGACTAAACATAGCTGGCAGTTGGAATGCAAAAGGCAAGGTTGTAAGTCACAATGCTGTTTGGGCTAAGGCCAATAGGCCAGTACTCAAAATGCCAAGTGACTTTATTGTACCAAAATTTATTTTTGGTAGACTTTATACCATTCAGTTTCCCACTAGGGATGACTGGGAAAAATCTAGAGTGGATATTCTCTCGCCTCCTGGAATTGTCTGCTACACTGATGGATCACGCTTTGTGAATACCTCAGGCGCGGGCATCTATTTCCAGAACTTAAAACAGATGCGGTATTTTACCTTAGGCAGTATGTGTACTGTCTTTCAGGCAGAAATACTCGCTATTTTACGATGCTGCTGTAGCAGAGAATTGATGGCCCTCAGAAATGAGAACATCTTTATTTGCTCTGACAGTCAATCTGCTCTGATGTCACTTCTATCTCCAAAAGTGTCTTCAAAGTTAGTTCTCGAGTGTGTTCTTGCTTTGCAAGAACTCTTGCAGAGACAACAATGTCAAATTATTATGGGTCCCAGGTCACTGCGGCATTGAGGGCAATGAATTTGCGGATCATGCTGCAAAAATGGGATCAGCACGTAAACATGTTGGCCCAGAACCGGTAGTTGCTGTCTCCAGAGCTGTTGCTAAGGCTTACATCAACCACTGGGTCAGGGAACAACATGTTCAATATTGGAGTGAGCAAAAGACTTGCCGTCAGGCCAGATCCTTTATGGAGAGGCCATGCAAGAAAATAGCCAGCTCTTTGATCAGCTTAGATCGTAAGCTGCTTAAGACAGTAACTGGTCTCTTAACTGGACACTGTCCCCTCAACAGACACGTATGTACTATTGGGGTCTCTGACAACCCCAAATGCGCAAAATGTCTGCTCACAGAAGAGGATTCTATCCACTTCCTTTGTCACTGCCCTGGGTTTGATTAGTTGAGAGCTAGGTTCTTCCATGCTCCACATATTGAACCCTTGGCCGTTTTACAGGAGCCTGTTGCTCAACTTTTGGGGTTTATTAAAGCCTCAAAACGTTTGTGCGACTAGCTCTCAAAAGTTTCTGTGGGTTACACAATGGGCTTCTTAGCCTGTGTGAAGGGCTTGCGCCCACCCCTTTATCACTACCAGACTATCACTTGTCGTCATGTGTTCATAACCTCCTACAACTTCATGTGGGACAAGAATCATTTTATTAGTGTGAATCATTGTTTATTAATTATTGCATCAACTAACAATTGACCAGCAATTCCTAATATAGGCGCAAGTAAAACTGGCAAAAAACCACATTTTTGTGTGATTAATTCCTTTTTCTTTTTCAAATTTGCCTCAGGAGCTACAATTTTACGAAGTTGCGTTTTATACTTGCTCAGTTTTTTGAAGCTCACGCGGCTGCAATGGAACATTACCAATTAGTACATCAAGTGCACTCACATAAACATAAAATTAAATCATCATCAGCTTTTTCTATTATAGCTTGGCGTAATTTTGGCTTTGCTTTAGTTAAAACGTTGAGAAAAGTGATGTTTTTCTGTAAGCATTTTGGAGCAATTATGATTTTGTATGAAGAAAAATATTATGCAAGTCTTTCATAATTTCTCAGTATAGACTACTGGACTATTTGAAAAAAATTTTGGCACGCAACCGAAATTTTTCGGGCGTACTTTGCGTCAAATCAACTAAAATAAATGAGAATGTTTTTTCAGTCGCATCATTGAATGCTTCTAAAAAATGTTTTGCATTATGAGGATAGAGTTGCTTAGCCAAAGTCTGTACTTGCAATCGATCCGAAGGATTTTTCATTAATACTAAATACTCTGCATTTATTCGACATGTTCTTAGACCTTTGAAAAATAAATTTTGAACAATGTGTGCTACAGAAATATTCCAATGATGACAACCACGTGTAAATAATATCTCATTATTCATTTCATGCATCAAGTCATCAATAATTATTAGTTGTGGTTCGGGCGAATTTTGTCTAACCAAATTCAAATCTGGAGGGCCTTTCATAAAAATTACATTTTCCATTTTTTCGTAATCTTCAGCAAAAAACCACCAAATAAATTTAGGAGCTGGATAAATGAAACTGTGTTAATTTTCAACAAGTTTCTTAACAAAAGTTGTCTTGCCAGCCTTTGTTGGACCAGCAACGATACATGTAAAAGGGTGTTTAAAACGTAAATCCATCTTTTTAAACTTATTCTTGTCTTGCTTTTTCTAATATAAATGAAGTCCTCTCTGTCAACTCGTTAGAGTTGTCCAGCCTGCGGGACGTGGACCCGAGACTTCAGCGCAGGCCATTTGTTTTTTTTTGTTTTTTTATTTCCAATATATACGCATTATGTACAAAGCAAACAAATATGTACACACGGCGCGGTTATAACGATAAATTGTCGACTGATGGCCCCAATATGCGGTCAATCTTGTAGTCAAGTGTATTGCCACCAGGAGTGAGCCAAATGGTGCGACACTCGGGAAGCATGTAGGGCCGTCTCATAGTTGAGCCACATGCGCTCGAGGGCCAAGGCAAATTGCCAGAAGCCTCAAATTTTGCGCTTGCCCGTCAAGCCATGCTTGAGGCAATAGTCGGCAGCGGCCATTTTCCATTGCTGCTTGCAATGTTTGTCGAGCCGTTTCCAGAGGTACGAGGCAACTCGTGCCATGTCGCCGCAGCAGTACCCATAATGGGTGTACAGTGACGCCATTTGTGTACAAAATAAAACGAAGAGCTCCTCGCCATTGACCATTTTTTGGAGAACCGACTAGACTTGCGAGTAAAATGAGCAAATGACAAAATTACAAGACTTTTCGGCCTTTTATAGTTTCAAAAAGCGGGGAGTGAGTGAAGTGAAAAAAAAAACGAAGAATTTAATGGAGTAAAAAAGGAGGGGCTTTTTCCGGTTCAGCGGCCATTAATTTTTGTTCTGCAATGTGTCTCTGCAAGACTACACATCCTGCCTCCTACATGGCTCTATTGTATTCTATACACTTTGGACACATTTGTACAGAAATGTACATGCGACCTGAATCTGTGATGAAAAAGTCGCGTTCAGAGCTATTCTTTTGACAAAAATAGCACAGTTGAATCATTAGAGGATACATAGGCGTAGCTAAATTACGGCTGCACAGCTCTATTGGGGGAACTATACTCCTCCCAAAAGGTAGCCTATCTTCAACAACAGGTTTAATTTCAGCTTTTGCTTCCATTTTGAATTAACATTTTACAATGACAGAGTTCTTATATAACTTTAATAATATGACCCACCCAGCTATTAAATTTATCGGGGTACCCACGCCATTTCACAAAGCACTCAGTCTTGCCTCTAGTTTTACGCATTTTTAAAACTTTTTCAATCACGTACACATCATCAATTAATTTGACCTTTTGTAATCGGGTTCATAAAATACGCCCTCCAGTTTTTCACCCATTTCATCCTTAATTACATAAACTGGTGGATTGCGCTTCAATCGACTATCAATAACAAATGTTTCTTCACTCCAATTAGGCTCATACCCCTTTTCAAACAGACCCTTAACTTTACTTATGCGCACTTTATCACCAATGTTAAATTTATACGATGCAATGTTTTCTTCAATTTTGTACACCTTTTGCAAAACTTCAGCTTCGTTGCTCGCATTAACTTTGGCAGGCTCCATACCTGTTGTTCTATGCTTGCTAGTGTTATAACCCATAACCAAGTCTTGCAACACATCAATGTACCTATAAGTATTATGTTTTGTAAAGTAGCGCAAAATGCATTCCTTCAATGTGTGATTAAATCGTTTGACTACGGATGCTTTCCGTTTGCTATTTATTGTAAAGAAGTGCACATCTTTTTCTTGTAAAAATTTCTGTAATTCTTTATTTTTAAATTCAGTTCCTGCATCAGTTTGCAGTTTTTCAGGCTTACGACCACTTTCATCTAAAATTGATTGAAAAGCATTCAAAATTGATATTGCGCTTTTGTTTTTCAATGGTATACTCCAGGCGTACTTACTAAACACATCAATGCATGTTAATATGAAAGCATACTTATCATTGTGCTTTTTAAGCGACTTTACATCCACTAAATCAGCAGCCCACTGCTCGTCTATTCTAGAGACTTATACTTTATTGCGTTCATATTTTTTCTAGCAGGTTTATGCAATGTGTACGTAGGTTGAGTATCTAGCCATTCAATAATTTGCTTCTTGGGCAATTTTAAACGCACACGTAATGTATTGGCCCTTGTATAGCCCATGGTAGGATCGTAGTAAACTTTTTCCATGGTCTAATAGTAATATAGAGCGCTTCGACCTTTTGCTACAGTGCAAAAGATACTCGAACACTTTTTGCAAAACTTAACTTTAATTTTCAAATTTATGTAATTTCGAACAAGCTTTAGAATGCAGTCTTTGCAATCTACGGCAAAGCTTAGATCCTTTGGCTTAGGACGGGGCCCATCAACATCCTCGGTATAAAAATAGAGCATGTACTTGTTCTTTTTGACTATATTCACTTCGCCCGAACATTTCATGCATAGTGAAAATATGAAACTGGGCGCATTTTTGCCCTTTGCAATTTTTAGTATGCACTCTTTACAACCAGGCTGAAAAAATCGGCACCATCTGCGTAAAAAACAATATTCTTTATGAATAAAAATGCAAACTTCATAATGATACGCTGATGTTGGTATCTGGGAACAATTGAGACAGGTTGGGAGTTCCATTTCTACTAGATCCCAAGCTACGCAATCCTTTATATAGTTTTTCGAGCTGCTTCTTCAAGAGTTTGCATAAAATTGAAATGGCCAAAAGTACAATAATCAGAATTCAGGCTAAAATTTCATTATAAATTGGTTTTAAATAGTCTCTGTCAATACAAGTATGAACATTTTTGTAAGAGTATAAAATTAAATACAAAAGTTCTTAAGTAAAAATTCAGCAAACACAAAAAGACAATGATGCATTTCTAGCACTATTACAAAAATAATGATAACACAAAAACGCGAGTGCACCTGTTTGCCATAGTACCCAAAAGGAATACTATGTTACCGCTGTCAACTACAAGGAAGTCGGTGCACATCTGACAGCATGTATCTAATTATAAAAAACAACAAACAAATAATATCAATTTTTGGGCTTTGGCTTTCTTTTTCATTTTTTTAGTGAGCCGCCTCTTTTATTAATTCTGGCTATCTTTTCTGGGCAATTTTTTGGGCCGCCTCTTTTGATAATATCAAATTTTTGGCCGTCTTTTTTGAACAATTTTTTGGGCCGCCTCTTTTTGCAAAAATGTACAATTAATATCCATAAGGAACTCTACAATAATTTCGCAATACAACGCGCTTATCATATACAATTTGATACTTTTTACAAGATAGCTGAGTAATAATATGGTCATTTGAACGACGAATTTGAGGAAATGCGACGTTAATATCAGTGGGTGAGTTATGTACAAACGTGAATACAAGTTTCCTGAGTGATTTGAAGTTGACATGTGGGGTAGTTGATGAGGATAGCGTGAATCCACGAACCTTGATAATGTAATAATATTGATCATTGCTAGGGCAATACAACTTGTAGGAGTAGTTCTTTGGGCCTCCACTCACAAATTCCTCAATGTACGCTCCAGGCCCATAATCCTTGAGTTCATCAGTCATATTGCCGAGGTAGCTGCCGAGTGGGACTTGGTATTCCATTTTGCCTACTGTCGATTTGAATATCATGCTATCGGTATCAAAGTAAAGCACCCGATCCTGCAATTGTTCGATAAAATTGTACAGACGCAGTCGGGCATGAGTCGTTGTATAGGCGGCCAACACAGGGTTTGTGTTACCCATAACATCGGCGCAATTGTCCTCTTTGCTATGAGTAACGGCCACCATATTGTCGTTAATAAGCGTCACATTATGAGTAATGGTCGCAGGGTCGAAGACCAGTTCAAAGAATTTGAGTGGATCAGTAAAAAATGTCACTTTGGCCATGTTGTTCCTTTGGCCAAATTTGCCCCAGAATGAGTTGAGCATAAGCTTGGCCAATTGGCGAAGTCCAGGATTCTTCTTAATCTTGGCCGGATCTAGCTTAATGCCTTCATGTTCTTCGTATTGGGCAATATATTGGGCTTTGTCCTCATCAGTGTTCATCCAGGCCGGCCATCCATCGGCTTCTTGCTTTAGTCGCATGAATTTGTCAATGTATTGAGCAAATAAGCCGCCATCTGCATTATGTACAGGGTCGTATTGTTCCACTTGATCATAGTGCCACACTTTATAAATTTCCAGCACTGCATATCCGAGCTCCATGGCTTTGTAGAGTTCCAGGGTGACCCAGGCGCCAATGAAGGCGCGTTCATTGTCCGATTGAGAGCAGGGTCCCTGAAGTTTACCATCGGCGCATTTCTTGCACTATGGAAATGCGATGATGGTTCAGTTAATGCGATGATGGTTCAGTTATAATGCGCATATTCAATGATTAGCAACGATATTTAAACACAAGTACCTATATGACGAATTGATCATGAGATTCTGTTACATGGGAAGCTAGCTCGAGAAAAGTCTCAAAGTCGATTACCTAGAAAGTTTCTTTTTTAATGTATGCTTATACTAAATACAGGAATTGATATTGGTTTTGAATGACGCATTACAAATTTGTAGTTTGATTTGCGTCTTAGAATTTCTACAAAAATTCCTTTCATCATAGAACAGAAAAGTGCATACTTTTAAAGTAGTGATAAATGAATAATTCTAAATAAAGTAACTTTGTCACAGAAACATCAATTTGCCATTGGTTCGGTAAGGCAGTACTGGATGAAGCAGGCGTCGAGGAGGCAGTACTTTGGCTTTAATAAGTCCTTCATACGGCTCATTATCCCTCATAATTATGGCAAAATTCTCCGTCATAATCTGTGGGTGGCCAACAGGGTACCTGCCATACTTGTTGACCATCGTGTAGAGGCTGCAAATGTCTGTGTAGCTAATATGCTTCAAGGCATTGCCAATAATATCCTTTTTGACCCAATGATACAACTTTGTGGCATCGGTACGGCCGCCATAAAACGCCTCCGTGGATCCATTGGTTCCATAATAGCCACGTTATTGAAGAAGTCCTTGAGATCAGAATTTTGGCGCTTATGACAGGCAAGCTGGCAATCCCACATTTCATGCACAGTGTATCCTCTGGCCTCTAAATCTTGGCGGCGCTTGACAGTTCTTTGGTAGGCTTCATCAGCGGTGAGTATTTGATTGGCTGTTAATTGCTGACGCTTTTTCATACAGTCAGGGCATCCATGCCAATAACAGCCATTGAATTCGTAAATATCCATGCCATTAATGCCATCCACTTTGTATTGTCCAATTTGCTGCTCGCCATAGTTTAGGGCATGTCGAATATCAATGCTGAGACTATGACTCAGCCATTTAATCCACTTGAGGGCAATGACGGATTGTTTATCCTTGCGCCGATAGCCACCATAGGGCACAATGCCAATAGTGTTTGGCTTGAGGTATTTGACGCGAAATACTCGGTTGCAGGCCTCATCAATTGTCATTGAATGACTAAATGGGTCCATGCTGGTTTCGGCCATAAAAGTGTCCCTGAATTTGAGGCAGCATTGACGTCGAATATCCACATCCCACTCGCAGTAGGCTGACAGCTCCGCCTTAAAGTCAAACTGCTTGCCCTTCTGATCCTTGTGCCACTGATAAAATGAGTCGCGGGCACACCTGGTCGTGGGGGTTTGGGGGTATGCACCCCCCTGAAACAAAATACCCCCCAGAATTCAATTTTCGAAATTTTTTTCGTTTTTTTCGCAATTTTTTGATGCCAATTGATAGTGCTTGATGAGAAACGTCGAAAAATAATGTTTTTATCGTCATACCACGATTTTTAAGACCATTTTTTGACCCTCAATAAATCTTGCACCCCCCCCCCCCCCACAGAATTTTCTCGCTGCCCATGTATGGTCGCGGGCCTTTGGCTGTATTGAACAAATGAGGGAAATGGCCCTTATTCAGCTCTGGCTTATCAAAGGCCTCGGGCATGGTGGCAGGCGAGTCCCATTGGTAAAAAGCTGAACAAGTCTAGGACTTTGACGTTGCCAACTGATAATGACATAAACTCTAGGCTTTTAGTGATAATTGTAGGTACAACGGCCTGTTTGCAGAGGTAGCGTAGTATGAATTGGGCGTCAAATCCATACGTGGGCAGCAAGAAAATTCTGGGGGGGGGTGCAAGATTTTTTGAAGGTCGAAAAATGGCCTTAAAAATGGTGGTATGGCGATAAAAACACCGTTTTTCGATGTTTCTCATCAAGCACTATCCATTGGCATCAAACAATTGCGAAAAAAAACGAAAAAATTTTCAAAAATTGAATTCTGGGAGGGGGTATTTTGATTTCTGGGGGGGGGGGGTATTTTGGTTTCTGGGGCTGCATACCCCCCAAACCCCCCCCCCACGCCCAGGTGTGGTCAAATCCTTTAGCATTGTGGGCAATGGCAATTATATTGTCCAATGCAAATACAAACTCGCAAAATTGGTCCACGCAATTATCACCAATGAACAGTTGCCGGTTGTCTCCGCAATTAGGGCAGTGTCCAAGCTGGCCATGACGACATTGCTCACAGACAATGTGGGCAATGCATAGATTTGGCTTGTGCACAAATCGTGGGCCCAGCTTATTTTCGTCCAGCATAATGTCCTGCCGTGTCTCAAAATCGTAAAATACGAATTTGGCTGGTGACTTGGGCTTCTCTTCCTCAAGCGGCTGCATGTAACACAAGTGGTCCTCCTTGGGTACCTCCTGTTTACAAGTGCGACAAGTAAAATAGTCGCATCGATGACCATTAACTTGCTGTTGGCCCATTAGGTGGCGGCCACAATGTTCACATCATTTGATCTTATCACAAATCGATGGTAAGCGGCGGTGCTTGGTATCTAAGCCCTGGGCATTACACGCGGCAATGATTGTCGAAGCATTGTTGCCCTCGAAAATATCGATTACAGTCCTTGCAAAGGAGTAGGTGTTGGTTGTCCACACAAGGTGGCGCTGCACGACAGCATGGGCACTTGGCGCTGCAACGGTGCATTTCAGCATGATCAAAGGCCTTGTTGCACTCCCCACAGTGGTAGCTTCGATCAAAGAACGCCGCCATTGAGGTAATGACCGTAAAATGATGGTCATGGTGGTAGAGGCGCAGAATCTGGTCAGCAGCCAGTCCACAATAAACAATAGCATTGAAGAAATCAGCGCTGTAGACCTTGATCTGGTAGCAAGGTAGAATGGCCTGGAGGGCCTGTAGTTTGGCAATTCCAAAGGCGCCATTGTGGTCCACTAATCCGGCCTGTCACACTAACTCTATGGCCGCCTTGTGTTGCATTTTCTTTGACCAACATCCCCACGGCAAATGTTCTTATACCGATCCTTGGCCATTTGATCCTCAGGAGCCGCTTTATGAGTAGCATGGGCAACTGCTACTGCCAAGGCACAAGGTAGACATAAATCGTCCTTATTCTTGATTTGGACGAAGCACTGCTTTGTCACCAACAACAGCTTTTGTAAACTGATGCGTTGGCGACGATGTCCCTTTCCAGCTGGGGGCGAAATGACCACAATTTTTATGATTGATTGGTTGTCGTCCAACCTAACCGCCTCATTAGACTGTGGAGTACGGCCAATAATGTGCAGCAATTGCTCGCCGGAGATCTTGTCCCGCCGTTGGAATGGGATGAGGACCGGCTTCTTGAACATGGGATTCGAAAATTGGGTGCCAATCAAATCGGTGGGTTGGGCGTCCTCCAAGATTCGATCCATGGCGCCATTAAAAATATCCGCCAGTTGTCCGTGCAGATCATTGCATTGGTCTAGGTTCCGGAAATTGATGCGGTACGATTGGGCCTCAGTGTTGAACCGTCGCACTTGTTCAGCCATTGGTTCGCCAGCTCATAATAATAGTCCGCCTCATGCCATTTGTCCAGCGTTTCCAAATTGTCCATATAGCCACTCGTACAAGGGTCCTGATCTACTTCTGAACCCTGAGTAGCCATCCATTCATCCACCAGCTCCAATGAATCTCCATCGAATTTAAGGACCGTATCATAAATGCCACATGTGTCAGGGGCCTGATCCACTTCAGTCCCCTGAGTGGCGGTCCATTCGTCCACTAATTCCAATGAGTCTTGTTCATTTTCCACTAAGTCGCCAGGGCCCGTATAATAAAGGAATTGGGCCATCTTTGCAAAATTCGTTAAGAATAAGAGCGCACTGCTATGAACTTGCTACGAAAGCAGAATCAGAGAGCAGAATGAGATAAATGGCAGTTGCAAGGTCTTTTATAGTTTTAAATTTTACCCCTGGTGATTCACTCGATTCTGATTGGTCAGAAAATCACCCACTCATACAGGAGTGCCATCATCCTAATGCATTTTTCCAGTATGGCCTATAAAGATGTGATTCAGAATGACGTCAATAAATTCCAACATGGCTGACTTGTAACCGAAAATTTCATACTTTAAGTATGCATTATAAAAATATAATAAAAATTTCTATGAAATAACTGCAATGGTTCTTAATGTAAAGTAAGCAATAAAACTTTCGTATCTCAAGTCTTATAGCAAAAATTTTGTTTAAGTGCTTCCAACATGGCCGCTATTCGCAGAAAAATTTCGCACTTAAAGCATAATAATAGAAAAATTCTGTTTCCAAAACTACCAATGTTGGCTAAAATTTGTCTATTAACATGCGAAAATTGTGCTAAAACGGTTCATAATATGATGTGAATAGCAAAGTGGCCTATAAAGATGTGATTCCGAATGACGTCAATAAATTCCAACATGGCTGACTTGTAAGCTAAAATTTCGTGCTTTCGCCAAAATTCTGTTTGAGTGATTCCAATATGGCCGCTACTCGCAGAAAAATTTCGTAGTTAAAGCATAATAATAGAAAAATTCCGTTTCCAAAACTACCAATGTTCGCTAAAATTTGTCTATTAACATGCGAAAATTGTGCTAAAAGGATTCATAATATGATATCAATAGCAAAGTAGCCTATGAAGATATGATTCAGAATGACGTGAATAAATTCCAACATGGCTGACTTGTAAGCTAAAATTTCGTGCTTCAAGTATGCATTATAAAAATATAATAAAAATTCCAATGAAGAGCGATAAAACTTTCGTATCTCAAGTCTAATAGCAAAAAAATTCTGTTTAAGTGATCCCAACGTGGCCGCTATTCGCAGAAAAATTTCGTAGTTAAAAGCATAATAATAGAAAAATTCTGTTTCCAAAACTACCAATGTTCGCTAAAATTTGTCTATTAACATGCGGAAATTGTGCTGAAACGGTTCATAATATGACATCAATAGCAAAGTGGCCTATGAAGATGTGATTCAGAATGACGTCAATAAATTCCAACATGGCTGACTTGTAAGCTAACATGTCGTGCTTTAAGTATGCATTATAAAAATATACTAAAATTTCCAATGAAGAGCAATAAAACTTTCGTATCTCAAGTCTAATAGTAAAAAATTCTAATGAGTTGAAAAAATTGAGTTTTACTTAATAATATTGAAAAATATTCTGTTTAAAACGATTTTAGTGGTCAATAATATGGGTAAGAATATAGAACAAACAGTAATTAATTAATTAACACAAGGTTTTGAAAAAATCCGCTTCAATGTGACTGAAGGTTCGCGAATGAAGAGTATAAGAACAAGCTAGCCAATGAAAAAATGTGCGCTTTTTTACAACAGAGCGGCCTACACCTTACAAATTTTGCAGATAAAAGTACATAATGTAGTAGGAACGGGTCAAATGAACAGTCGAAGAAATATTGCTGCTTTTGCTCGGATGCATAAAAAGTTTGTGCGCTTAGAGCCTGAATTATTTCCAGCCGCCAAATTAACTTTCCCCATGCTACGGCTTTAATTTTTACCACCGGTACTGTTTTAATGGTTGGTCTTAAAAGCGAAGATGCCGTTCATAAATTTTTCAAAAAAGTGCGTATTATGCTGGAAATGTTTAAGATTTAATTAAAATCGAGCGAGCGCCTTTTTTATGACGCTAGCGAGCGAGCCCTTTTTAATCATATTTTTGGTCGACTGGCGAAAAGCTATGATGTGATGTAGTTGCCTATACTTACACAGTTGCCTATCTCCCTGACCTGACGCCAGATGAGAGCATAGTACTAACACTACTGCGTGTCCCAATTGCTGTCGTTATAGTCGTATATGTTGTACGCATTATTCTTATCACGTGTTTTTCTGGACGTAGCATAATATAAATCCATCGTTACTGTTGTTGTAAAAACGAATTGTGCAGGATTATACCTTTTTTAATACTTATATCAAGTCATAGGTAGCAGCTCGTACATATACTTCGTTACCCCCAACATTATGTTTACCCCTTCAGCTATAACGGGACACATATGGGAGGGGCGGTTTTTTAAACGGTAGATAATGAAAAATTCGCTGCAGGTTTTTTGTTTTTCTTCTCTCAAAACTGAGCTTGTAATGAGTATATAAAATTTTTCCGTAACGTTATAACATATAATGATTATTGGCAGGGCCGTGCTTAGAGGTTTAGCGGCCCTGGGCGAAACTTATTTTGGCGGCCCCTATAATTTTTAAAACTGGTATTATAGGCATCATAATTATCACTTATGTATATCCTTTACATATGTACCTATATGATCGCAGTTAGCATCTTACTGTTAATTTACTAACAAAATATTGTGCTACATTATTTTTCGTAGGTATCGTATGTTTTTTCTCAAATAATTCACCTATTTCGTGAATGATGACGTGCTTTATTACAAAATAACTTGCCTAGCTTTCTGAGCGGCAAACTGGTCAATCAATTGCAAAAAATCTAATCAAGATGATAAATCCTTTTCAATTGAAATAATCGCTAGTGCACTTAGACGAGAATCGAGTCATAGTTGACCGCAAATATGTCTTTATTAATTTCAGTTCCGAGAAGGAACGTTCTGCTGAGGTCACAGCAATAGGTATTGTAAGTAAAATTCTGAAATCAATTATGAGGTTCGGGAAAACATCCTGGAAGTCATTTGATAGATATTTAAGAGTAGCTAGTGGCGAAGTTAATTCATTTGGACTTGATCGAGCAAGAACTTTTAGCTCAGTGTACATGTCTGGTCCATGTGCATGACTTGAGCGATTCATCATCTTCCCATGTTTTTAAAGCTGGTATTCGTGGGTAGTGCTCAATGAGAAACCTTGAAAACGGTATTTCTTAGCCATACCATCATTTTTAAGACCATTTCTCGACCTCTAAAAAACCTTGCACCTACCCCCGGGATTTTGTTGCTGCCCACATATGCTGCGGGAGTCTTAGGTGGCGCGGTCAAGCGTTCCCTGCGGGGTCCGGGACAGAGTCCCTACAAATTTTGTAAAAAAGCATTTTAATGTCAAATAATAACGTTAAAATTTTCGCAAAAACGGCCGAATTTCGGTCCTGAATGGAACCCAAAAACACTCAAAATTGATGAACTCTTACATCTCACAAAACTTCTGAGCTGAAATGCGTTTTTCAACCTCTGCTAATTACATAGCGCAGCAACGGGTCGCTGCCAATAAGATATAGAAAAATAAATAAATTGAAGTTTTTGTTCTTACCCTTTTCAGACCCATTTGTGGTCTTCTTATTAAGAAGATGCAGTTCAGAAAACAGGAAATGCACAAAAACATAAGAAAATTTGGCCATTTCTTTCATTTAAAATAGGATTGTGTCCTTGTAAAGAAAGACAAAATAGCAAAGAATAGACAAACTGGTACACAATCATTTTCGCACTTTTAGTTTTATGCTCAACAAGCATGCGCACTTTCATTCAATGAACAAATAGTGCATTAAATTACTAGTGATGTGAAGTACTAGATTATCTCAGCTGATTCAAGCTTTTAAATTCATTTGATCTATGGCTCGGTGCAAAGCGCCGGAAAATTTTGTCATTTTAGCATTTTCGAACTCAATTTTCTGGACACACATTATTGCAACAGAAAAATCAACAATATGTCTGAAAAATGAGAACAAGTATAGCTCAGTCAGCGTTTTCTTAAAAATGCAAGTAAAGATTTTCAACTGACTGTGTTTGCATTAGAACGTCGAAAAATCGATCCTTTTGAACGTATGTATCCAATTATTGTAAGAGGGCCGCCAAAAAATGAATTCTATACGGCATGCACTACAACTTTTTTTAGCGGCCCATAATTTTAGCGGCCCTGTGCGGCCGCACAGTTCGCACCCCCTAGGCACGGCTATGATTATTGGTGGCTTTTTCTGCAGCGAGTAGGGAACTCAGTGCAAATGGCTAGTACAATGTAATGGTGTAGAATTGTAGAGAATAAAATTCTCCGAAAAATTGCAATTTTTGCGTTTTAAATTTCGCACTATTTCTCGAGGGGGACTGGAAAGAGTGTAAAAATCTGCGAATAAGCACAAATTTTTTGTATTAAATGCGGAGTAAGATTCAGCGGTTTAAACTTTACAGTGCGATGGATGGTGTAAAAAACAGAATTGTCTCAGATTTCTTCGCCGACTTCTCCTGTTGTAAGACAGGACAAGTTAAATAAAATGAAAATAAAGTAAGTTCCGAGCGCTACACGTCGCAGCTAACCGCCTTTAAAGAAACTCAATATTTAGTTACTTCTGCAGGTGTAAACTTCGAAATCAGGGTGATATATTGGGCGAATAAAACACGCTTTCTTCCCGTTTTTCATTGGTCAATATCTCAAATAGGATGCCGAACTGAAGTTTTTCACACACAAGCGTACTATGGTTCAAAGACTACAAACTGGCCTTCTACCAAATTTCTTTACACTCAGTGGGAATTGGGTTTAGATTTTAAAGTCTACAATGTGGTGGATGGTGGAAAAATACGTTTCTTGTCCCGTTTTTTATTTGCCAATTTCTCCGTTTAGAAGCCAGGGCCAGTCGAGAAGAATAAAAATAAAGTCCTTTTTACGGGGTACACGTCGCAGAAAATTGTGTTTATTTTCATCAATATTGAAGTTTTTTTGGGAAATGTAAAGCTAAAAATTAGGGTGAACGTGTTCTTGTCTTGTTTTTTCCGCTAACTTCTCCGGTTATGAGTCTGGTCATGATCACAAGTCTAAAAATGTACCAGGAGTCAAACTTCATACGTCACTTGGTCGCTTTTGTTTACAATCAACCATGGTGTAAAGTGGTTTACGTCTAATATTTATTTGTCTTTAGACCATTGCAGAAGTTAATTTTTTTATGAAAAACGATCATAATATTAGAGTAATTTCAAAATTATGAATACAACTAAAATCTTCCTTACACTATGCGGTTGTGTGAAATTTACACTTAAAATTAAGTTTAGTTCTAGAGTGTTGTGGAAACTTAATTTTTCAAACTGTTACTTAAGAATTACGAATCTGACTGTTAGTTTCCTCTACGCGTAATCCGTATAAAACTTACACTATACATATATGGTTGATGTGTAAAGCGTACACTACAAATTTATTTTATTTCCAAAGCTCATTTTTCATATGTCTGCGTGGCGCACTATATTAGAAAGAATTCTGCAAATTTTGCAAATGCTCCACACTGTGTATTGCTCAATGCTTACATATGTATAGTCCGCTTCAATATTTTTGAATTTTTTTACAGTAAGATGATTCGAAAGCAGAATGGATTCAGCCAATCAGCGTAAGGGCTTTCATCCGGTTAGCTATCGTCTATCTATAATATTAATTTCGAGTTGTTGTGTAAGTGTGTGTGTGTCTGTGAGGCAAAAAAGTTTTTACTGGATAATTTTCGTGATACTTATATTTTCACTCAATGGGTATTTTCGGGCGCTAATTACAATTTTTTGATCAAAATGGCTCGATCAGACTCCTGAAACCCGGAAACTACGGATTTATGTAAAAGGTTTTGGTAGCTCTAGCCGCTTATGCAATTGCCGCAGGGTAAAATTTTAAAGCCACCCTAGATCAACTTTTGATGCGCTATCGACTGGTGTGAACCACTTTACACTACAGTGTAAACTGATATGATGCCGTAAGAAAAACGTGATTCACAAGTGTATTTTATCAAATATCTCAAATCGCAGCGGATAAATTTCTTTGAAGGTTTCACCAATTATTGGATATCTTATGGTTGACCTTACTGTAGAATTTGAAGAAAATTCACGGATTGGTTTCTGAGATACGGGAGCCCAAAGGTACCCTATGCATAGCGTAAAATTTAGGTTTTTGTCTTTTTGCAGAAGCACATATTGACTGTTGCTTCCAGAATTTGGCCCCTGGGGTTTCTGGGACCGCTGATTCCATATTCGCTACTTTAAATATACGATCTGGCATCATAAAACATGTATGAGACGGGCTGAAAGAAAATCGCATGCGGGTTACTTATAAACATGATTAATCACTGAAAAAGAGCTTGCACCAAGTCAAAATTTTTGACCTTATAAACCAGCGCGCGTGAAATTTATATAGCGAAGCAATCGAAAGCAGCAAACATGCGGCTTTCGAAAGAAAGCAGCAAACATGCGGCTTTCGAAAATACAAATCCAAATGTTTTTGCTCCTAGCGGCTAATTTAATATGCAACTTTTTGCATTTGTTTACAATGAGGGCAAAGTTGAACATTGTACAAAGTTGAACCCGACGATATAAGATAGGACGTGATACAACATACTCAATGCTATACAATAGGACGTGATGTAACATACCCCATGCTATACAATAGGACGTGATATAACATGCCCCATGCTATAAGATGGGACGTGATATAACATACCCAGTGTTACAGGATAGGACGTCATATAACATACCCCATGCTACAAGATAGGACGTGATATACCATACCCAAGTGCTATAACATATCCTGTGCTTATCGTCCCAAAACATCAAAAATATGGTTTGCACCAAAAGAATCTTTAAACATCCCAAAACATCAAAAATGGTTTTGACCAAAAAAATTTTTAAACACCCCAAAACATCAAAAATATGGTTTTGACCAAAAAATTTTTCAAACCTCCAAAAACATCAAAAGTACGGTTTTGGACCAAATGAGTTTTTTAATATTCCAAAACGTTTAAAATATGGTTATGATCAAACAAAATTTTTTGAACATCCCAAACCATCTAATGGTATAATTTCCAGAACATCCCAGAACATCAAAAATATGATTTAGGATAAAGAATTCTCAGAACCATTCTATAACGTCAGAAATATGGATTTAATCAAAGGAATGGTTGACAAAAGACAGTTTTAAAAAATTTAAAAAATACAATATGTTTTTACCCACAATTTTTTTAGAAATATCCCAAAAACATCAAAAGTCCCGAAAAAATAAAAAATTACAAGAGACATCTCAATCCCATACAGCTATCAGGCCTAAGTTCAGTCAGGGCAAAGCCGGGCAGCTCAGCTAGATATAAAAAATATAAAAACCGCTCGCCGATTCATTGCAGAGTCATTCAATTCTTTATATTAATTACTGGTTAAGATATTATTTGTTTACAAACACTCTAGCAGATGGGGCAGCGAAGCGCCCCATTTGCTAGTTGTACGTTATTTGGCTCTTAAACCTTTTGCTTTGGCACTCAGGGTCAGTTTTGCTATAAGATCTGAAGCGTAAGCGGCGGCCTCGCGCAAGAAAAATACCTATTCACGCGCGAATTCAAACTCAGATCTTCTTGCTATGAAGTGAGTGGTTAATATCGATAGACCACTTTTGGGGAAGCGGCAGCGAATTTCAAAATGTCATATGTAGTTCATTCAATAAGCGAATCAGTTGATGCGAGAGGCGGGTACTAAGAAATGCTCTTTGCCGATTGGCTGATTGTTAATAAGTAGTATACCCCCTGTCACCCTGGCGTAACGTTATAACATAGCCCATGTTATAAGATAGGTGGAAATAGGTTCGGGAACTTTTTCCTGTGTTATAGCATAGGCGGCCGTGGTAGGCAGCTGGAAAATGGGGTTAAAACGTGCGCCCTGGCTTTGACAATGTGCGCCCTGAGAGGGGTTCCTGTGTTATAATATAGGCGGGGGTGAGGGGTGCGCCCTGAGTGCGCCCTGAGTGCGCCCTGGGTATTTTGCCGAAAAAAATAGTTGTCCCTGGTGGGGATGAGGTAGTTCCGGAACTTTCAAAAACTTATCCCTGGGGGAAGGGGGTAGTTCGGGAATTTTCTAAAGTCCCTAGGGAAGGGGGTAGTTCGGGAACTTTCAAAAAAGTTGTCCATAGGGATGGGGGTAGTTCGGGAAGTTTTGTCCTTGGGGGGAAGGGAGTTCGGGAACTTTCAAAAAATTGTCCCAGGGGGAGGGGCCACCAACAAGGGTTCATTAGCGCCTTCTCTTTAAACTTAGGATAAGAGGGGCCGAGGGAGGGTAGTATAAGGTAGGCCTATGATAGGAATAGGATAAGAATGGGATGGTGAACCACTTTACACCACTTTACACTTTACACTAGTTTACACTTTACACTACTTTACACCACTTTACACTTTACACTACTTTACACAAGTTTACACTTTACACTACTTTACACTTTACACCACTTTACACTTTACACGACTTTACACCTCTTTACACTGTACGTTACATTTTTTGCTGCTCTTTAAGCATGAGCATAGAATGAGAGGATTTGCGCGGGTCACAAGCACCACCAAAGCGCTGTTTTTGGAGGAAAAAACTTACTGCACTTGAGGCATTTTTGTAATCAGATCATAATGATGATTATTAGCAGCATGTAAATCAAGCACCTTATCAGCCACAGGTCCTTGAAAAAACAAAATATTATTATAATATACTTTTATTTGGTAGTCGGGCACTAGAACTTTTTGTATTTTTGCAGAGTGTGACGTGCTACTATAGTCTGCTAAATTATGGCAAATTACCATAACTCATTTTCATATACATGGATCAACCCCATATGTGGAATGTAAGAGCACCAACAAGAAAATCATTTTTGTATTATATGTAACCTACATAGGTTTTATTTATAGTCTATTGGTGTCTAAAATGCAATTTTACGATAGTTTTGCCGAATTCAAAAGGTACGGGCTGATTTTGATCCGTTTTGATATTTATTTCAATTGTGTTAAATGATTTCTTCAGCACGGGTATATAGTGTGGGCTAATATATGCATGGTTTACAATATCCATGTATTTTCCTTCAATGTTTACAACCTGCAAAAGTTGCGCAAAAACGTTTCCAACAATTTGAGGCTCAATTATATCGCAATAAACGTAAAAATTGTGCATTCCGCCTAGCATGTCAGGAGAGTGATGGGCAGCTATGGTCACTTCTTGTGCAAGAGTATAATTTACATTTTTAAGCTGACTATCTAAAAAGCCTAACATATACATCAAATGATTCGTTAGCTTTAAGCTTTTAATGTATGCAGTGTTAATTACTATATGACAAAATTTCTTATTTTCATGATACTTGAAAGTCAGGTACTCAGTATATTCAAATTTTTCATTTTGACTAACCATTTTCATTCCCTCACTGATTGTTTTAATAAGATCGTGTATATTTTGGTATCTAGCTCTAGGAATAAGCATTTTTACTCGTACATTATTTTTAAAATCATAAAATTGTATCATATTCTGATCCTCAGCAACATTGTGCCATGTATTAGCATAAATTATCTCAGCTAAACCAACTTCCCAATCGCCAGATAATATAATTTGCCTTGGCAGGCCAGTTACAAATGTAGCCGCAGTATTGGCTTCCTGTGAATTGCTCGGAAGCGTTAAATAGAATTGTTTAGTATCCATTTTTATAATTTAAGCTTATCAAAGTATTTATAAATTTTTTCGCTCAGCATAGATAGAACAATATTTTTGAAGGGAATATCATTACTCCTGCATAAGAGGAAGTAGATGCACATATGTCCACAACTAATGGAAAAAAGCCCTTGTGTTTGGACATTATTGTATGTAAATGAAAGCGCATTATCAGAAATATAATGCTTCAATTGCACAGGTGGCTCTAAGCCATAGCTATCAAAATAGTCACAGCGTTTCTTGCTTACAAAATACAAAGCAACCCAGTGTGAACCAGGCTCATTGCTAGCATCCAAATTAACCACTATAGCTGCAGGATAGTTTTTTATAGGTGGTAAGCGGTCTAATGGAAAAACGCCCAAAAACATATCCATTTTGATATTACGTTCAAGAATTTTAAATACTTCCATAGTATTCATGTTTATGCACTATAGTCATGAAATGTGTTTCGATTTTTATCAATCATTATTAAATTATCAAATTCAGCATATATAATGATTTCTATGCCAGAATCAGGCAAATTATCAGCAAACCTTACAGTTATGCTTGTTGTTCCTTCATGTGCTAGATCCCAATGCCCCCCATCATCTGCATCAGGTGTCAAGTCGAATACAAAAAAGCAGTGACTTGTCTTAAACTCATCTCTGCTAATGAAATTACCTTCACGGCCTATATCGAGTGCATCATACATTTGATTATAGGCTTGCAAGTACCTATCATGTTTGAATGCAATGCCAAGTGGGTAAGCAGGGTAGGTTATACCCCCACACGTTACTTTTGCATCATATATGCTGAAAGGTTTGAAGTTGAAAGGCGATTTTGCTAGATTGCCTCGATAAGCACTGCCTTCAACACAAGCAAATACAATACGTCTAGGTAGCTGACCAGTGAACAATGTATAATTTGGCGTTTCCCTAGCAGGGTTTGATATATGCAAGTTAGTGATAGCTACGCGCCTTATAGGATATTTGGCTGTGTATGAAAGCATTGTTTGCTCTAGAGCTAAATTTACTGTGTCCAAAACCTCAACTTTTCGAATAAAAAATTTCATTTGAGAGACTTTCAAATCTAAGTTAACATCTTCAAAACACTGCAAAGCAAATGCATTACTATTTCTGTGTAATTCTAAGCGAAAATCGGTAAAATTGACTAAATACCTATCTTGCAAGAACATATCAATATGCAGTGGAGCCGCAACTTCTACAAAATTTTCATCTTTAAACATAGCAGCTCGCTTTTTGAATGATTCACTATCTTTTGTGTCAACATTAATGCCGCCATCATGAAAATATAATGCTGCCTGTAAGTGTGAATGCTTTGCATCAAATCCATAATTTAATTCAGTTTCAAAATAAGATCTATATGCATATTTATCGGAGCTGTCAAAAACTAAACGGCCTCCTAGAAAACATTTTACTTGCTTGAAAAAAGTTTTACCAATAAGATTGATAGGTGCATAGTCAGGTACTACTGATCCTGCAGCAACTGTTGGTTTTTTAATTCTTAGTAGCATATAAATGTAATTTTTGTTCAGCTGAATATAATGAGGATCGGGAGGTATTCTAAATTCATATGGTCCCTCATTAGTTATGGGATGCGTTGGTTGTATTTCATGCCAAAAGCCGCGCTTTACTACCACTTGGGTAGGAGGGACCGTGAAAAGGTCTAACTCAGTTTTAGTACTCGGAATAGATTTTACGTCTATGAGAGCCATGTTTTTTAGAAAACGCATCAAGTGCATTAGTATTTATAGACTTTGGGCGACTACCAAGACCCTCTCCTTGCTGATGTTCTAGGGCATGAGAGGCTTCATCAAAAAGTTGGGCAGCTTCTCGCTTTGAATGCTTTTTAGTAGACTCAAAAAGAGGTTTTCCCTGGGCCAAATCGGATGCTATATTTGAACCTGCAACTAAAGCATGCTTTCCAACTTGCTTACCAATTGATTGCAGAACAGGGATGGCCATTCTGAATAGGGAGCGGAAAAAGTTGCCAAGACCAACGCCCCGCTGGTATGGGATGCCTTTAAACCCATCCAATCCATAACCAGTTTGGGCAGCCTGCCCTGTATAATATTCCAGCCAAATGTTGTAATTGTCGGGAGTAAATTGAACATGCATTTTTGTGATTATTTCACAAAAATTGAAACACACAAGGTATTTATAGACTTTCGTCCCAGTCAAAGTCATCACCTGCGGCAAAAATTTCCCTACCTTGTCTATTACCAATACTTGCTAGTGGGACATTTGTGCGGTTCAACACTTTCAGCAATTCCTTTGTACCAGGATGTCTGCTTATTTTCTTACGCTCACGTGCTAAATCATTAATTAAATCTGTAATGTTTGAGCCTTCAATTTTTTGCCCATCTATAACAAGCTCACCATCAGACTCTATTTCAATAAAAGGGTTTGTACGAATATAGTGGAGAAGCATTTTAGCCTTTGGAATTTGATTTTTTGGCATAGCAGTTAGTATTTCATCATTGCTAAGTACATCTTTTGTATGTTCAATTATATTGGCTTTGTACGGTTCCTGTTTCTGTTCATGCAATCGCTTAAATTTGCCAAGTATCTGATTATATTTTATAAGTTTTAAATCAGATGGTATATTTTTGCTGTTCAACACTTTCTGCATCTCATTATCCAAGGACTCTAGCACAACATCAATAGGTTTAGTCCGCTCGCTGATTTCAGCGGGTATAAGAATCATTTTTTCAGTATGTTTCATTTTCTACCTGTTATTGCATCAGCTAAAAGACTGCCTGCAATTGTAAGTATCGGAGTTAACAAAAGAGGAAGAAAACCACCGTCCTGTACTATAATATTTTTTCTTTCTTTTGTACTGATTTGTTTATTATTTGCCAGACGTCTTATTTGATTTTGATATCTCCGAAGTTTGTTTATATCTTTTTCGGAAAAAGGAATGTTACCATTTAAAAAATTGCTTGCACAGTCACAGAGACAAAGTATTTGATCTTTACTGGCAGTATTTATAATTGACTCCCTTTGAGGTTTTCTTGCTCGACTCAGAAGGTGTAAGCACACAATATTGCGTTTTAATCGTTCTTTACCCATTTTTATTGGTTACACCGTCATTATTAGTATTTATAGATTTTTTTACATAAACAGTCGGATGCTTGCTAAATATGTTTGTTTTAAGTCTTAATTCATCTCTAGCATTTTGGGTGAGATCTATCAAGAGATAGCCATGTGGCTGAGAGGTAGCATCAGAATAAGCTTCTAGGAAATATTTGGAATTTGTTGGATAAAGTTGGCGAGACAAAATTTGTGACTGTAATTGATCGGCAGGGTTTTTAAATAAGACTATATAATCAGAGTTTATGCGTGAAGTTCTGAGGCCTTCAAAGAACACATTTTGAACAATGTGAATGATGCTAATATTCCAATGATGACATCTCCTTGTGAAAAGCTGTACAATTTGAACATTACCCTTGCTCTCTTGCATTAGATCATCTAATATCAAAAGTTGCGGCATTGGACTAAACTTTTTTAAATAACTAAAATCAGGAAGCCCTTCTATAAATGAAACATCTTGCATTTCCCTATACAGCGGCTGATTTTCGGCAAAGCACCACCAAATCTTTTTAATTTTTGTATCAAACAAGTGTGCTCTGTTTTCTAATAATTGCCTGACAAAAGTTGTCTTGCCAGACTTTGTTGGCCCAGAAACAAGGCAAGTAAAAGGGTGTTGAAAAATCATGGTTTATAAATATGTATTAAGAAACAGGTGGGTATATATAGAAAATGGTTACTATTCAGAACATAGTGCTTACTGCAGCACTTAAAGACACACTTGATCTAGATGAGATATATGCAAAATTACCAAATACTGCACAATATAACCCTCAGAAATTTCCAGGTATCATATATCGACCACCTCATGCTACATTATTGATATTCAAGTCAGGTAAAATAGTATGCGTAGGAGCTAAAAAAGTTAAAGATGGCGAAAATGCAATAAAACATTTTATAGAGCTAATAAATGCACAAGCCTGTTACCTAAAAATACAGCCTCAGCTGTTTGTAGGCTCTGCTGATTTAGGATTTCGCATAAATCTTTGCAAATTTTATGAGTTGGTTAAAAGAAAATGCATGTATGAAGTAGAACTCTTTCCTGGCTTAATATATAAATTCAGAAATGTAACGTTTTTACTCTTTACAAGCGGAAAAATGATTCTCACTGGTGCAAAAAGAGAACATGAATTGCATATAGCACATAAAATAGTTGAATCAATGCTTGAGCAATGCCAAATTGGATGAACTAAAGTTTCATTCATTGCAAAAATTTTTCAATTCCAGCAAGAAATTTTTCAAACTTTACAATAAATTTTCTAATGTCTACAAATTTGCTATCCTTAAGCATATAAAATTGATTCCAAACTCTGCAAGAAATTTTTCAAACTTTACAAAAATTTTCCAAAACTTTGCAAGAAATTTTCCAAACTTTACAAAAAATTTGCGCTTTTTAGATGAAGAAATGTGATCATAATAAAGCTTTTTGCATAAAGATTAGCAGAATAAAATTCAGCCTTGGGGCTTAAATACTGGCATAACTTGGACAGGGTGCACACGTCGCCTTTTTCTAAGCATTTCCTAATGAAGCTTGAAAAGACTAAAATAGCGTGTCAGAAAAGTAGACATTTTGCAATTTGCTTGAAGAAACAATGACCAGCCTCCATTTTTCCTGTTTCAAAATCAGATTCAAAATTACCATTTATACGTTTATCAGATCAGGGACCCAAGAATCAAATTTGGGCGGGTAACCTCTCCATCGAACAAAATAATCAGTTTTGTTGCCGCGTTTTCGAGTTTTTAGAATTTTTTCGACAATGAATAAATCTTCAGTTGAAACGTCAATTTTTTGCAGTTCTGGTTCATAGAAAATACCTTCTAATTTTTCACCCATTTGGTCTTCTAAACTATACACTGGTGGTGTTCTAGCGTATCTCTCTTTAACGATATAAAATTCTTCAGTCCAATTGGGCCAGTATCCTTTTTCAAAAGTGCGCTTAACTTTACTTAGACGTATCTTATCGCCAACATTGAACTTAAATACTGCATCTTTTTTTGTAATGCGAAAGGCTTTATTTAAAATTTCTTGCTCGTTTTTTGGCGTAACGTTTTAGCTGGAAATGTACCTATAGTTCTATGCATAGAATGATTATAATTATGCATGAGATTGTCTAAGACGTCAATGTACCTGTACGTATTCTTTTTAGTATAGTACCGCCACATTTTTCTCTTTTAACGTGCGATTAAATCGTTCTACTACCGATGCTTTCGAAGTTCGCTTTTAGTAACAAAAAAGTCAACAGGATTCAGATTTTAAAAATTTCTGAAACTTCTTTGTTCACGAATTCTTTACCTGCATCAGTCTGTAATTTATTCGGTTTTCGATCTTTAAAGATTTTCTGGAAAGCTTCAACAATATCATTAGAAAATTTGCTTTTTAAAGGGTATAGACCATGAGTATTTTGAGAAAATGTCTATACAGTTCAATAAATACTTGTACCCATCATTACGCTGAGATAGTGATTGGAGATCAACCAGATCAGCTTGCCACTGTTCATCAATACTGCTTACTAAAACCCTGTTCCGCAGATATTTTCTTAATGCAGGTTTGTGCAAAGTATATGATGGTTGCTTTTCTAACCATTGTTTTATTCTTGATTTCGGAAATACTCTTTTGGCTCTGAGGTACAGCTGGTTTACACCAGAGTGCCCCGATTTAGTATCGTAATACAACTTTTTCAATTTTCTGTCCATTTTTTACGAAAAAACTAGCATTAATATTTATAATGGGAGAGCTATATAAGACAATTTACGTTGTACCAAATACAATTATCGTACATATTTTCAAACAGGTTCTTCCCGTTTGAATTGAACTGTTGCCATAGGCTGAACAGCTGTTCCGTTTTCTTTTCCAGAATACAATCTTTCAAGTCTCAACGCAAATCCGCCAAAACGCGTCGCGTTTGAGCTCTTCTTTTCTTTGCTCCTTAAACTCATCATTAACAATTCTCCAGAAAAAGGCACCTATACTATGAACATCACGATTCGTCACAAACCGTTTACAGGCTTTTTCAACAAGCTTAAGGATAAATTGCTGGTAGGTAAGCTCTCCGGGGAAGCCATGTTTTTAAGAGATTATTGAAATTACGCTAGTGGGTTCATATTTATAGACTTTTTTCTTGAGCAATTTTAGCTTTTAGTTCTTCGGCTGCTTCTGATGCATACCGTTTGAGCACTTTAGTTCCAGCCTCCTGCGCTGCTCTATTATATTCCCCCACATCTAGGGCACATCTGAATATTAATGTACCATAGACCCCCGTTAGTTTCAAAAAATTCCCGTTCACACGATGCTTTTTGGCAAAAATAACAAAGTTGAATCATCAAAGGGTACATGGGCCTCTCCATATTACGACCACATATCTCAATGGGCGGCTTTATTGCCTCCCATACGGTTTCCTTTCCGTGTCCACGAATGAACGCTTTTTTATTTCCTGAATTTCCTCCATTTTTATTATTTTTTAAGTAACAAAATATTAGTATTTATAGATTTTTGTCTATAAATATGGATATACATACATATAATTTTACTCAAAAATGGATCTGAATCAGTACTTTGGAAATACATAAACTCTGAGCATTTCTGTTCGTAGGTTTAGGACAACTGCCAAGGCATTTTTGTTGCGTTTTAAGAACCTTCATAGAATGCCCTAATCTCTTTGAGATTTTTGAACAGATTTTGAGGAAGCTATTAACAAGATGTTACATGGCTGCCCTTCCGACAGTATGGTAGGCATTGAAATTAGACAGCCAAGCCTTAATACGCCTGTGTTAGTTCCATTTACTGAGCGCCAGTATATTAATGCTGATAAGGTTTTGAGTATTATAGAAATGTGGCTCAATCGAAGAATGAGCTTTGCTTCAACGAAGACATGGAATTTAAGGTAGTACTCGTTGATAGGAGACCACAAATAGGTTGTGGTCTGGAATTTGATGTGAGTGAGTTCTGCAAAAATGGAGGAGCATTTATTAAAATTACATCAAATGATAATTTATCGCTTTTTTTTTTACCCAGAGCTATTGTAACAGGAATAGCGAAGCTGGACAGTAGCGCAAAATGGGAATCTATTCGGAAAGGATGACGGGGCCTCCCTCAGCTTACCTCAGGGAGCAGATTTTTACGTCATCGCCTATGTTATAACACAGCCTATCCTACAGCGTTGCCCCCAGGCTGACAGCCATTACTACTAACGCTAAAATCGAAGTATATTCTGCGGCTTCTGAAACAGCGTGCCTTCCGAAAAAAGCGTGCCTTCATAAAACATTGTTCACTAGCTCAGAAAAACATATGATGAGGAAGCCTTGTTTTACATACTTAATCGTCAATGGCTGGTTAAGGGAAATATATCAAGCACACCATCTTGTTAATTGCTGCCCCATACAATGCATACCATACAAGCGTTACAAAGCACGCTATACAGCTTTTTATTAGTGATCGCTTCTTTTCAAGGAATTAGCTTTTCATGTTATATATTTTTACGTCGGAGGTGCAACTTTCTTCTGCTGGCCGCAGAATAAACATCAATTTTTAGCGTTTTTAGTGGAAGTCTAATTTTTAGTAGATTTTTACAACTTTTACATGCGTGGTAACTTTTCCTTAGTCCCCTCCTTTTATGTCCTTAGTGATGCGGATTTTCAAGTATATTCGTCCTTTTTGCTCCATCTTAGCACTTTTCTTCACTAGTACCCTACTTTTAATTAGCAAGATTTGAGTAAATCGGTCAGTAAACACTTACGGGAACATACCACTATAATGACAGCAGTTCAAAAACGCGAAAACTGAGGACAAATAAATATTTGATGGAAACCACTTTACACTACTGTTTAGTGTAAGTAAAGGCACCCAACTGACGCAAAACGTTCGACCCCTTGTACATTTTTATAGTTGTGATCATGTCCAGACTCATGACCAGAGAAGTTGGAAGAAGAATAAGAAGAGAGAAACACGTTTAACACCCCCAATTTTTGACTTTACACCTCCCGAAAAAGCTAAATATTGATGTAAATGAAGACAATTTACTGTGACGTGCACCCCTTAGAAAGGACTTCATTTTGATTTTATTCGACTTATCCCGACTTCTAAACGAAGTAACAAGGCGAACAAAAGGACAAGCACGTATTTTTCCACCATCCGCCATATTGTAAACTTTAAAAATCTGAACTCGACTCCCCATTGAGTGTAAAGAAATTCGGGTTAAGCCAATTTGTAGCCTCTTAATTGTAGTACGTTTATGTGCGGAAAACTTCTGTTCTGTAAACTATTTGAGATATTTACCAACCAAAATAGAGAAAAAACGTGTTTTTTGCCTCATTTTACACACCTGATTTCGAACTTTACACCTCCATAAGTAATCATTATTTAATTTTTAAACGCAGTGTGCTGTGACTTGTAGCTCTTAAAACGAACTTTATTTTATTTCATTCAATTTATCCCGACTTGTAACCGTAGAAGTTGGCGGAGAAATCTCAGGCAAAACCTGTTTTTTTACACCATCCACTAGAGTGTAAAGTTTAAACCCGTAGATCTAACTCCGTATTGAGTGTACAGGAGTTTGCTGGTAAGCCAAAAGTAGCCCTTGAGTCGTAGTACGTTCCTGATGGAACAAATTTGTGGTGGACTCATAACCGGAGTTGTTGGCAGACAAAACAGGCCGAAATATGTCTTTTCACCCTCAGATTCAATACACTCTTTACACTGTCACTCTGGGAATAAGTCATTTTTTAAAAGAGAAAAAGAGTGATTTGGAGCTTACTCAATTTCCTACATTTAAAAACAGCCAGATTGAACAAATTACAATACTGAGTCAGGAAAGTTTGGTAACCAACAAAAATTTTAAAAGTATATCTTATAACGTTACAGTGAAACTTTACACGCTCTTTACACAATGGGTATTCATTTAAAAAAAACAAAAAAAGGGGCAGCGAATTTTTTTATTATTTATCTTTTAAAAAACTGCACAATTTAGAATTGTCCCTTTACAGCTGTAGGTGCGCTGGTGTTGGGGTACCAAGTATATTATAGGTACGCGCTAACGACTAACTAGTAACTGCAACTCTCTGGATGACCCCCAGATCGGCCGTGCTGTGCACTTTCGATTAGAGCCGGGATTTTAGTGGGAAAAAAATTTTAAGTGAAAGAGTATGTGGAAAAATAAAGCATTTTACGCGGAAGATTACGTAGGAAATTTTTTCGATAATCGTGCATACCAGCGTGACAGAAATTATTTTGTTCATTCAGAAACGCATTAAAACACTTAGCATTAACCATCTTGGTGTTTTCAAACGCAAATCTTCGACTATTACTTAGAATTAACTTGTATTGTGAATAAAATCGCTCACCGAAACCAAAATTGCACATGACGTTTTTAGTCAAAATTTTGCATTTTTGCCTGACGTAAATTGTTTCTAAATCAGGGTTTCTTCATAGGTCCAGGGCAAATTTTTCACCAGCTAAACCGGGCGGCATCATCAATATGATACCGACTGCTGATGATCGTTTGCATTTCTTGACTCTACTCAATTTTTATGATTTAATCGTAGATTTCTAATTTAATCAGAGAACAATCAATACATATGCATGAAATCTTTTTTATATTGTCGTGCAATCGGACTAAGCTTGACCCTCCGTTTACCGTGTCCTATGCCGGAAGTATAATGAATCACTTTCGTGGCATTTTTTTTTTGTTCAACCTTATCCATGTGTCCAAAACTTTGTCTAGCCTCGTTTTGGCTTCAGTTACATCGTTTTAATGGTTTAGCTCAAAGAGGAGTTATAGTTTAGTAAGAAATCGGCATTTTTTGGCCTATTTACAGTGATTTCACAAAAACTCAAGACGGGAAAATTAGTTTCTAATAAGGAAATTTAGTGGTTTATTCCTTTCCAGCTCTTTAAATGCATCCCCTGGATGTGTTTAACACAACAGAAATCTACTTTTTCGGTCTCTGAAAAAAGGTGGGTTAATTAGGCAAATCGGCAGGTCAGATTGTAAAAGTTGGTCCATCAGCAGAATATGTGGGTCGTTCCATAAAAAAGGTGGCTCCATCAGGGGAATGGGGGTCGGTCCCTGTGAAAAGGTAGGTCCATCAGAAAAATAGCTATGTCAGTTCCTGAAAAACGTGAATTCATCAGCCAATTGGTGGGTCAATCCCTGGAAATAGTGAGTCCAAAATGAGTGGGTGGGTTCCTGAAGAAGGTGGGTCCATCACCAAAATGGGTGGGTCGGTCCCCTAAATCGGTGGGTCGGCCCCCTAAAATGGTGGGTCCATCAGCAAAATAGGTGGATCGTTCCCTGAAAATAATGGGTCCATCAGGAAAATGGATGGGTCGATCCCTGAAAAAGGTGGATCCATCATCCAAATCATTGGGTCACTCCCTGAAAAGGGTAAGTCCATCACCAAAATGGGAGGGTCAATCCCTGAAAATGGTGGGTCTATCAGCAAAATGAGTGGGTCGTTCCCATACATGTACAGCGTAAAAATTCTGGGCGGGTCACGCCCAAAAATTTTTTAAAAGTGCCTTTTTTGAGCTAAAAAAGGATGGGTACACGTCAAAAACACTGTTTTTTCACACACGTTGGAAACACTGTTTTTTGACATTTCAGACAATGCCCGCTCATTATGGAATATATAAACGTAAAATAGATCTTAAAAAAATTGAAAAAATTCAGTAAATTGAACAAAATATAGTCAAAAGATGTGCTTATGGCGCGAAGCGCCGAAAATTTGAGATTTTGAGCGAAAAATGAGCTAAAAACGCCTAAAAAGGCATACTTTTTACAAATTTTACCAACTTTTACAAAAACTCGACAATTCTGTAGAGTCGCAGTCATTTTTCGGGGGTCAGATGCCATTCTGTGGGGGTCTAACCACCAAGAAAACGTATGGTCATTCACTGAAAAAAGGTGGGTATATCAACAAAATGGGTGCGTCGGTCCCTAAAAAGACGGATCCATCGGGCAAATCGGTGGGTCAGTCACTGAAAAAGCGGAGTCCTCACATAAAAATCCGGGCTCTACTTTCATGATTATGACCGTTCGATCTTATTTTCCATCTATGCCTTTTTGATGCAATTACAGACCGACAAAGATTATAGGTTTTCATCCTGATAGACCCATGTTCAAGTGCGAACACTATTTGATTGAACCTGGATAGATCGAAGAAAAATTTTATAACTATTAAAACTGTGCTATTGTCTTAGATTCATATGCTTTTTTGGAAAATAATTACTCGTATTACATATTATTCTTAAATTTTTACGGTTTCTGCAAAATCCTCTAAATATAAATGTAATTTTAAAAAAAGACAAAATCTTACAAATAAGTAAAAAAGCGTGTCAGTCGATTGAACAACGCTTTAAATCTAAGATCATGATAAACGCATTGCAGCACATTCGTATGTAAATTTATTATCACATTTGGTTATTTGTCTTATAGTCTATGATTGCTCCTTACACTGCTATTAGATTAATCTCGATTATCAGAGAGTGCTTTTATGCGTCTGATTCCAAGGTTTTCAAAGCTGTCTGTCTATAATTTCACGCTTACGATGCGAAAACCGAGTGATGATAGCAGTGAATAAAGCTAAACAAGGTCTTCTTCTATTCGTTGTGATTTATATATTTCAATCTACGGTACGTAAAACATTTTAATCGCAAAAATAAGACTAAAAATGAAATTCTGAGGGCCTTCCTGATTCTGTGGATTAAAATGCTGGCTTGTCTCAACCCCTTCATCCTTTCCACACCCATGTGTAGTCATGAGATTCAATTATGAACTTCCACTGAAGTTATTCATAAACAAATTTACTCAAACTTTTGAAGCTATTTTTTTAATAATAATTCTTAAGAAATCGAAGCATTTTAAAAATTTCCAGCGTTGTAATGAAATTAAAGACTATCACTATTCCAAAATAAGTCCATAAATTTGACCTTCGCGTGTGAAATAGTGTGTTTTTCTAGGTTTTTCATTGTCTAATTTTATTTAAAATAGCTTTTAGCGCAACATTTTTTCGAAAAATTTTTAAATTTTCGACAGTTTTGCCAAAAAATCATCAAATTTCTTTGATTTTAATGAAAATTTGGCGCGAAGCGCCGGAAAATGTCTGAAATCAAAGCGCATGAACTTTTAGAAGCTATATGTATTTATAGCATTTGACACAGAAAATAAAATATTGCTCGAAAATAGAACAAAAGAATGGTGAGGAGGCTCTTTCTTCTGTTGAAATCGTCTAAAACCTATTCTCTGGGCAAAAATTTGGCTTCCGGACTTCTAAGAAAGTGAATAAATGTTATTGATAAGTATAATCCGGCCATGGGGTGGCCGGCCCCTCCCCCACCTTACCGTCGTATCCGCCCTACACGACACCCTCCTTATGTAGCCCCTTATGCTATTTTCAGTTAAATTTTTATTTTCCCCAATTAATTTCTGTGCAAATTAATTACGATAACGCGCATTCCTCTTATCACATCAACAGGGCGTTTTATAATCAAAATTAATGACAGTCTTCGAATTTCCCGCCAAATTTCCTTTATTCAGCGGAGCGAATATGCTTCAATTGCTGATTTGTTCGAACTGGCGGAAAATTTGGACGAGAACCTTATTAAGTGCGATATAAAGGCGCACGTAGGATTCAATCCCTACGATGTCGCTGCTCGTTCGGATGGAGTCAAAAGTGGCATTGACCGTTGGTTTTTGTGTCACAAACGTCAGCCCTGCCTTTCAGTGACTTACATGATCGATTTTCGTTTATGCCTTCTCCACGATACCGTGTTAGAAAATGCTAACAAAGTCGTGGGTGTACCATTTAAAAACACGTTTTACTTGACGATCCTGTGCCCGTTCAGTAAGTTTACCATTCGGTGATATTTGCTCACTCTTTTTCCTTTTTTCCATCGCTTTGCTAATACATCTCTGCCATCATAGACGGGTGCACACCATAGGTGAACAGCACCAAAATACTGGGGTGCAAGATTTTTCAAAGATCAAACAATGACCTTTAAAATGGTGGCATGGTGGAAAAACTCTATTTTTCAACGTTTCTCATCGTGGACTATCCATTGGCATCAAGAAATTGCGAAAAAAACAAAAAAAAACTTCAAAATTTGAATTCTGGAGGGGGTATTTCTTTTTATCGGGGGTATTTCGGTTTCTCGGGGGTGCATACCCCCCAAACCCCCCTCCCCCACGCACAGGTTTGGTGCGCACTGCACAGCGCCAAAATTTCGAGTACTCAAGGGTCTACAAATATTCACGTCAAAAACGATCCAAAATATAGATTACTAGCTGAGCTGCCCGGCGTTGCCCGGGCTGAACCTAGGCCTGATAGCTGTATGGGATTGAGATGTCTCTTGTATTTTTTTATTTTTCAGGACTTTTGATGTTTTTGGGATATTTCTAAAAAAATTGTTGGTGAAAACCATATTGTATTTTTTTAAATTTTTAAAACTGTCTTTTGTCAACCATTTCTTTGATTAAATCCATATTTTTGACGTTATAGAATGGTTCTGAGAATTCTTTATCCTAAATCATATTTTTGATGTTCTGGTATGTTCTGGAAATTATACCATTAGATGGTTTGGGATGTTCAAAAATTTTGTTTGATCATAACCATATTTTTAACGTTTTGGAATATTAAAAAGCTTTTTTGGTCCAAAACCATACTTTTGATGTTTTTGGAGATTAAAATATTTTGTTTTGGTCAAACCATATTTTTGATGTTTTGGGGTGTTTAGAAAATTTTTTTGGTCAAAACCATTTTTTTGATGTTTTGGGATGTTTAAAGATTTTTTCGGTTGCAAACCATATTTTTGATGTTTTGGGACACCTATCTTACAGCACAGGATATGTTATAGCACTTTTACATTATCGACACATCCATGCTTCGAAGCACTTTTGATGTTCTGAGATGTTCTGGAAATTTTTTTAATCAAACCCATATTTTTGATGTTTTGGGATGTTTTGGAAATTTTTTTCGTCAAACCATATTTTTGATGTTTTAGGATGTTTTGGAAAATTTTTTGGTCAAACCATATTTTTGATGTTTCAAAATTTTTTGTTTGTTGTAGCAAAGGGTGTCATATATCACGTGATATCTCATATCACTCATATGTTATAGCTGATGGTATCTCCTATCTTATATCACTGCATGTTATGGCACAGACAGGGTATCTATATCACACCTATCTTATAGCATTGCCTATCTTAAAGCACGGGTATCTTATATCACACCTATCTAATAACATTACCTATCTCGTAGCACAGGGTATCTTATATCCCATCCTATCTTATAGCATTGCCTATCTTGCAGCTCGGGGTATCTTATATCACTTCCTATCTTATAGCATTGCCTATCTTGTAGCACGGGGTATCTTTTATCACGTTCTATCTTATAGCATTGCCTATCTTGTAGCACGGGGTATCTTATATCACGTCCTATCTTATAGTATTGCCTATCCTGTAGCACAGGGTATCTTATATCCCATCCTATCTTATAGTATTGCCTATCTTGTAGCACGGGGTATCTTGTATCACGTCCTATCTTATAGCATTACCTATCTTGTAGCACGGGTGTCTTTTATCACGTCCTATCCTATAGCATTGCCTATCCTGTAGCACAGGTATCTATCACATCCTATTGTATAGCATTGCTTATCTTGTAGCACACGGTATCTTATTTCATGTCCTATCTTATAGCCAGGCACGTAGCTGTGGGGGACTGGGGGGTCCGGACCCGCCCAAAATTCAGAAAAAACCATAACCCAGAAAATAGTGTAAACCGAGTTTTGTTCCTTTTTAAAATTTTGCGAAAAATCGGCCATGTCCCAAAAAATGCTATGCTTAAGCATAGGGCTGCCTCCCGCTCCACCCCTGTATAGGGTGACTGGGTGGGGTTGATCAAATTTTAATGTCGCTACGGATCCTTCCCCCGGTAGGCTGACCTCGGGCCAAAACGTCAGCCCACCAACTATTATGGAGCCGGAGCCAACCCCGAACAAACAGACAAACAAACTTTCACAAATATATATAGACTAGCAAGAAAAAATGCTCCGATGGAACAAAAAAAGGTAGAATATACTTGGAACAAAGAATTATCAAGGACGTAAAAGGAGGGGACTAGAAAAAGCTCTTATCTACAAATGTCACAAAATTTGCTAAAATTCAGAAATTTCCAAAACAAAGAAAAAATGAAAGTAAGTAAATCAAAGAAAAAACCTACCTGTGCCTAAAACTGCAAGATCTGCTAAAAATCAGACTTTTTCTAAGCAACGCAAAAATCGAAGTATATTCTGCGGCCTGCAGAAGAAAGCAGCATCCTGTCGAACAAAGATTAAACATTGGGCTAGATAACTGAACCACTCACTCTGCAAAAGCAGATATCGCCATAGCTGAGCAGCGCCATGTTGCAATATTTTTCTGGGTCAAAAAATAGTAATTATGGTATGTTGGAAAAACGGCAATTTTCGACGTTTCTGATTGAACACTGGTGCATACCCCTAACCTCCCATGCCTAATGGTTATCAGTTTACATGGGCAGGAATGAAGTCCGGGTGGTCTGGTGGGATTAAACGCAAGATGAGTACTGAATGGACGCATGCATTATATAGAAATTACAGTCTTTCGTTGCGGTATCGCATATAATCATAGGATATGACTTTTTGTAATATTTATCTAGCCACAATATCGAATAAATTAACGTTGCAAGTGATTAGCAAAAACGCAGATTTAAGATTTATTTTATAAGCTTTATATTAAGCATTGGACACCATAACTAGACGTAGGGGGTTTGGGGAGTATGCACCCCAAGGCAAAATACCCAACAAGAAAACGCAAATACCCAACAATACCTCCAGAATTCAATTTTTAAATCTTTCTGCTCTTTTTGGGTTTTTTGGTAGGTACCAATAGATAGAGCTCGACAAGAAACGTTCAAAAATGGTGTTTTCTTCGCCATAGCACTATTTTTAAGCCCAATATTCCAATTTGAAAACCCCCTCAGAATTTCGGAACCGCTCACTGTATGGTGGACAATATGAGAAGGTTCACCTATTTTTTTCAGAGGCCGCAGAATATACTTCGATTTTTGCGTTGCTTAGAAAAAGTCTGATTTTTAGCAGATCTTGCAGTTTTAGGCACAGGTAGGTTTTTTCTTTGATTTACTTACTTTCATTTTTTCTTTGTTTAGGAAATTTCTGAGTTTTAGCAAATTTTGTGACATTTGTAGATAGGAGCTTTTTCTAGTCCCCTCCTTTTACGTCCTTGATAATTCTTTGTTCCAAGTATATTCTACCTTTTTTGTTCCATCGGAGCATTTTTACTTGCTAGTACCCAACTTTTTGTTAGCAAAAAATAGTAGTTATTCCTATCTTTGTCAGTGTTGTAGCGAATGTCATTAGGTACTGCTTCCATCTTAGCAATTTATACTTGCATTCGCATTCGCTCAACTCACTCTATCAATACCCGCATTAACACTACGTACAGTAATTAAGCTTATTCAACAAGTCAAAGAACGACAAATCAATTACCTGCGGATCAAAGCATTTATGATAAATTTACACATGTATGATAACGTAACCAACACTTATAACAATTTCTAAAGCAAACCATTATGAATGCGGAGCAACATGCATGAATAACAATTTTTGAATCACTGTACTCACAAAACTGAAGTGACTTTAGCTGAAGCAACAATCATAATATTGTACTTAACAATTACATGACACATGAATGTTTACTTTTCAAAACTATATTACTGTAGGCAATTTTTCAATCACTTCTGTGGTCACTTGATAATGAGCTGAAAATTGATTCTCATGCACAGAATTACATGAAATACATAAGACTGTAGCATCAACAGTAAGCCAAAACCTATGTTCTAATCGTTATAAGACCACTTTTTGAAAAGCGTCATTGTAAACAAACGCGCCCAACTGGCATCTCACACTTGATTTATTGTTTTTTTGAATTTAAGAAAAATATTATGTTTTTGCAAGGCTCTAGGTCAAAAGTTCATATGCAGTGTTTACTTACATACACAGAATGCACAGAAGATTTTAGTCGGATTCGTAAATCTGATATTACGCGGATATTACAATCAACATTTATAAAGACATCACGTCTCAACAATGGTCTGATGACAAATTAACATTAGGTGTAAAACAGTTTACACCACTGTTGTGTAAAAAAATGTGTCTAACCGACTTCTCACACTTGATTCCTTAAAAATTTCTAGTCATAAGGAAAAAATTAGGTTTCCGCAAGGCTCTAAAACGAAGATTAATATGTAGTGTAAACGATATGTTAACACCTAGTGTAAAAAAGATTTTAGTCAGAATCGTAATTTTAATATTGCTTCGATATTACGACCAACTTTTATGAAAATAGTAAGTCTCCATAATGTCGTAAGGATAAATTAACATTGGTTTAAACCACTTTACTGAACTGTTGAGTGTAAACATACGCGCCAAAATTGCGTATCGAATTTGGTTTCAGGTTCATTTACAGACTTGAGAATCATGTCCCTGACTCATAACCGGAGAAGCTGGCAGAAAGAAACAAGACAGAAACCTGTTTAAAGCACCCCATTCTTGACTTTACACTCGCTTAATATTGGTTTAGACATACGCGATTCGCTATGACATACACCCCATATAAGGCACTTTATTTTTATTCTATTGGACCTATCCTGACTTCTGAAAGGAGAAAGTGGCGAACAAAACCCAAACAAAGACATATTTTCCATCATTCAGAACATTGTAAACTTTAAAAATCCGTACCGTATTCCCCATTGAGTGTAAAGAAATTCGGTTTGGTACAGTTTGTAGCTTTCGAGTCGTAGTACGTTTCTATGTGCAAAAATTCTGTTGCAAAAATTATTTGATATGATTTACCAATCAAAATTGGGGCAAAAACGTGTTTTTTCGCCCATTTTTCACGTCTGATTTCGAACTTTACACCCCCATAAATAACTCAATATTGCGTTGTTTTGAACGCGGTTTGCTGCGACGTGTAGCCCCTAGAAGCTGCTTGATTACTGTTATACTCATTTTAGCCCGACTCATAAGCGGAAAAAGCTGGCAGAGAATTCTTAGCTTAAAATCTGTTTTTTACACCATCGACTAGAGTGTAAACTTTAAACCCCAGGACCTAACTCCTTATTGAGCGTAGAAAAGTCTGCTTGTAAGCAGATTGTAGCCCTTGATCCGCTCTACATTTCTGTCAGAAAACATTTTTAAAAACTCATAACCGGAGTCAGTATCAGACATAAACAAGTTGAAAACTCGACCAAAATGTGCTTTTTCACCCCAGATTTTCGCACTCTTTACACTCCCATTCGAGAACTAATGCGAATTTCAACAAACAAAAAAAAGTCAATTTGGAGCATCCCTTCCTCTACAAATTTGTGCCATTAATTTATTTGAGGAGTCAATACTGAGTTGTCCACATGCCGCCTAAAAAACCTCCCAAAATTTATCCCATGTTATAACGTTACACAAAAACTTTACACCTTCTTTACACAGCCAGTTTTCAGTTTCAAGAAAAACAAAAAACACGGGCAGCGAATTTTTTTATTATCTATCTTTTAAAAAAACCGCACCTTCTAGATGTGTCCTGTTATAGCTGTAGGGGTGCACAGGTGTTAGGGGTACCCAAGTATATTATAGGTACGCGCTAACGCGCTACCTATGATTATGGGGACAAAAACACCATTTTAATGTTTCTCATCAGAGCTCTATCCGCCGTCAAGAAAAGCAAAATCAAACAGAATGTGGATTAGTGTCAGCGTGTAGAGCTAATAATTGCGAATAAGTCTCTGCCATCATGCTTAATTCTGCACAAGTGCAAAATTAATGGGTCGGCGAAGATCCTTGTTTGTGTTAAGAGAGAAAGAATAGTAAACTTCCGCATTTTTCTCCTGATGGGACACCTCTTGGGTTTTAAGTTTCTGCATTTTCCACCAAATTCGACTCGATGAATTCGAATTATGTTCAATTTCACACTTTACACGCGGAAACGTCTTTCTCGTACCAAGAAAAAACAAAGTAGTATCTAATTGCAGCATTTTCCCTGATTAATCAGAAGAATGTTCGTCATAATCTTAAAAAAATATCAAAAATTATCAAGCGGAGCATTATTCTAGAGATAAATTATAAATGAATATCTCAGATTTCTTGAACAGGAGTTTACAAATCTAACGCTAATTTCCGTTACAAAACATTAGGTGGCTTTTTATATTTATCAGTTTAATCTCAGATATCTTTGTGGGCTCATGAGCGTATCATCAATTGCTTATTTTTCAGTTTTCGCAGTGTGTTAGTTTTAATCTTCTAAATTTGGTTTTCGAGGAGAAGTTCACTTTGAAAGAAAAATCAAAAGTGGTCCCTATCGCGGTTGTGGTACAGTAGCATCAGCACAATTAGTTGTCAATAGAGGTCATTTGAGAAAAAGGATCGTCGGCAACCACAAAGCACCGGCGACTCCGTATTCTGTACCCTGGTTTGGCGTAATAAGGGAAAACGGCAAGCATGCATGCGGAATAACGTTGATAGTTATGAATGAAAAGGATACATCAACTCGTTTTGGAATAACTGCTGCGCATTGCTTAATTAATATGGGAATCTTTTTCCCGTATGTGTCATCTCATGCAATGTGTCATCTCATAAAATGGCCGTTCTTAGGGAGATGGAGTAAACGACATCTAGTTCTGACCAAAAACGACAAAAAAAGTACGTAAAAATGGCCAGAAAGGAAGTTTTTGTCCATTATGGGATATAGTAGAGTTAGTAACTATAGGTTTTCAGGAATTATTTGATCTTAATAATCTCTTTCAGATGGTGGGACGAGACAGCCTCCAGCTTTCGGGATCCCCTCATCCCCTTTTACATATACTCGTATGTCTCGTCTCACTTAGGGCTCCCACATACTTTATGCCAGAAAAAAGGACATTTTTCGCAAAAAGTCTAAATTGACAAACGTTTACTGAAATCATACACAACTAAATTAATACAAGACCAATACAATCAGATCAATGAACATACTTATTGCTAGATTGAATTTGTCTAAGAAACTTATCGTTTTTCAACAAATAATCGCACATTTCAGAGCACGTTAATGAATAATTGAACTTGACCTCTACTAAATTTTTAACAGTTTCAATTTAGAGACAATTTCTGTCATCAGTCCATTGCTTTTCGCACGATGAAAATATTCGCTCAACAGCAGCATTCGATGTTGGAATGGCAGATTGCGTATACCGATTTCTTCAAATCCAAAAACGATTTGTTTTGAAACAGAAAAGCCCATTTTTTATCAACCGGTAAATCGTGAAAAGTTTCTTTTGAATCTTTAAGCATTGAAATTAAAAGGCTAGTTTCATCAAATAAAGAATCTTTCACAGAAATTTCTGGCATTAGAAACTCTGCAGATTTTCGAATATCTTCATATTGATATTGTTTCGACGGATTTCAGCATTAGCCAAGTAGAAGACGGATAATCGGTAATTCTGAACCACTTTTGAATGTAATCAACGGCTGTTGAATAAAACGTCAAAAATTCTTTTCCTAGTCAATGAGCTGAATCAGAATATTCAATTAATTGCAGCTTAGATTGAGTCATGGCACCAAAAATTTCTCTTGCATCCTCTCAGTGCGCTTTTGTGACAAATTTTTGACAGATTCTATCATTTCAGGAAGCACAAGGTCCTTCTTTTCAAGTATCAGCAACGTTTGATGAAACAGCTGCTATGAGCTCTGTAGAAACCAAAAGTAGATTTCATTTGAATCATCAGAAAAAAATTCTTCAGAACCTTTGGAATGTCATCCGTCGATAAAACTAGTGATTTTAAGCCACTCCATAAAAGCAAAATTCGTTCGATCAATGGAAGAAGGCTTAAACATCGCGTGCGAGAATGCGTTGGAAATTTAGCATATTCAATTTCCAGAAATTCACATAATTCTTTAAATTTTTTGCGTCATAGTGTGGATCCATTAAAATAGTTCAAGATTTTGAACAAAAACGATTCAATGTCAAGTGAAAACCTTTCACAGGATTTTTTGGCTGCGTTATGGAGCATGTGAGCTGGGCAGGCTACAGCAATCAGTTTTGATTGAATGTTTTTCTAATTTGGCAAAAACGTTGTTTTGACTACCCAGTTTGGCTCCAACAAAGTTAACATTTGCGTTGACAGCACTGAATGCTATCAAATTATTAGGGCTCAACTTGAATCTGTCAAGTACTGTTGTCAGATAGTTGAAAATCAGTCCTGACGTTTCTCCAGGCAAATTTGAAAATTCCAACAATTTAACTTTCAATCCTTCATGCAAAAAATACCGAATAGTGACGGGAAATATTTTGATTTCTTTAAAATTTGACTAATCGGTTGCAATAGAGAATGGCTCGCTGCCTAATTCAGACAAAAGATTCTCAATTGATTTTGGTGCCAATACGCTTGTAATGATCGCCTGCGTTTTTGTTTGAGCGAACAAAAATTTCCGAGCAGACAAAAATTTCCGAGCAGTTTCCGAATCGGCGAAAACAGTTGAAATCAAACAATTTGTACAATCTGCAGCTTCAAACGATAATGAGTGAACAGCGACATGATATGCAAATGCTCCTTCTGCTGCAGCCGTTTTTCTAGACGCAGGTGAATCATTAGTGTGAAAAAACGTCGATATTCCGGCAGTAGACTTTTTGATTTTCACGTTGTATTTGTGAACTTCCTTTTCAAAATGTTATTTAATAGCTGAAACACCTGCGTTCACAATGCTAACATCAGTCGAACAATATTCACAGAATGCAAAATTTTCGTCTTTTCTACTTTTCTTTTTACCAGGATAGTCAGTTGAGAACTCTCCACGATATACGCATTTTTGTTTTGACATCACCTGGAATAACGAATAAATATAGAATAATAAAGGCAATCACTAAGTTCATATGTACAAAGATTTTGAAACAATATTTTTTAATGTCACAGCCTAATAACTTTTTAGGTTTTGAATGCAGCATGAAAAGTTTAACACCTTACTTTTTTATGGCAAAATGAGCAGTTCAGAATAATGCGAAATTACGAGGTAATAAAATAAGTACAGTGAATAAAACTATATTAACCTGAAAGAAAAAATATTAGTCTAGAAAACGTCCCTCCTGCAACGCTCATAATAACGGTACAACATTAATTTAAAACAAAATCCTTCGCGAATGGCCAGTCACCCTACGCGACGGTAATTGTGTAGAGATCTTTTCAGGCTAAGTAGCAAACAAAGGACAAAAAAGGACAGGTTTTAAAAAAGGACGCTGATGCAAATAAAACGACTGTGCTCTTAAAAAAAGGACATATGGGAGCCCTAGTCTCACTTTAGCATTTATCAATACATGTAACAGGGAATGGTGGAGATCATACATGGGCAGCAGCCAAATTCTGAGGGGTCCGATGGAGCGAAATTGCTAAAAATAACACTAAAAATTCAATTCTGGGGATTCATCGATTTTGGGAATCCGACGGATTCTAAGAGGTCCAGACCATACAAGTACAGCATGGGAATTTTGGGGGTGGGTGGGGGGGGGTCAGGCCCGAAAATTTTTAAAAAGTGCCTTTTTGGGCTAAATAACGATGAGTACACGTCACAAACATTGTTTTTTGACGTTTTAGACAATGCTAGCTCTTTCTAGAATATAAAAACAGAAATTAAATCTAACAAAATTTGAAAAATTGAGTAAATTGGACAAAATATGGTCAAACAATGTGCATATGGCGCGAAGCGCCAAAAATTTTAGATTTTTGAACCAAGAATGAGCTAAAAACGCCTAAAAAGGCATATTTTTTACAATTTTTACAAATTTTTACACAAAGTCGACAATTCTGGGGGATCGTAGCCATTTTGCGAGGGGGGGGGGGTCAGTTGCCATTCTGGGGGTTCAGACTCCCCCCAAGAACAAGTGTAGTAGACCATAGGTGCACAACATGGCGGATCTTAGGGAGGTCACGAATTGAGCTTTTTTGGGTCAAAATTAGTTCAAATACTGCTGGTGTAAGCGCTAAAATAGCGTTAAAACTACATTACCACACAGTTTATGGTCAATTTAAATCACTTTTGAAGAAAACTTTCGATTTTCATTTATTTTCGGCCTTCATTTGGCCTCATTTTCCACAAAAAAATTCTTCATTTTCCCATTTGGGGAGTTTAGGCCCCACAAACTCCCACGTGCATGTCTGGTCCAGATCCCCCATGCCCATGAGATGGTGGGGAATGGATTGCCCACCCAAAGTCGGTTTTACTTCCCATTCCCTAAAGTCAGAAAACTTTAACCCCCCTCCTTATTTTGGACAAAACCTTGCATGTCTTGATTATTTTTTAGGTGCGCTTTTGCTCTTTATAGAAAAAATTGCAGGTCATTCACACCACCCTCCTAAAATCGGCCAACTGTTCCCTACCCTATTATTTTATTGCAATTACTGTGTCGCAAACGAACTATAAAAAAGTCTATCATACTATTTAGGCAGATCGAATTTTGGTTTAGGGCAGCCCGATTCACGTTTTATGACACCGCATGTTGTAAAAGTTGAACATAAAAAAGTACAGGATGTTGCATCGATATGTGGAAGCAACGCTGATATTGCGTTGGTTGAATCTACGAAACCGGTCATTTTCAACGAGCACGTCGTTCCTTTATGCTTTTCTAAGGATGACGCAACGGGGGATTTGGACAAATTTTGTCGCGTTTGCGGCAAGGGGGCAATAGACCGTAAGTGTTCCAGCGTTTAAGTCAGAAATTGATCAAAAATCTGAGTTTACGGCACACTATCTCTGAAGAATAGATAATTTTATCAAGCTAAGACTTGATTAATGATTCATCGATTAATTAGTATCAATTACAATGTATGAAATCAGTGGCGGTTCCAGGATTTTCTGACAGTAAAAGCGGAACCCCGCATTTTCTCAATAGTGTCAAAAATCGTCCGAAAATCCGTACATTATGCTAAAAAATATCGATTTTTCGTCTTTTGGTCGACATAATCATTTCTAGTCCTAAAAAATTTAAAATTTTGAATTTTTGTGCCGAAAATTGCGCAAAATTAGTGCAAAAATCGGCACAAAGCACAAAAGACACTCGAGAAATCAGTGTAAGAACTAAATAATCCTTGTTCTGTGCATAAACTACTCTGTCGACATGGAAATAAAGTTTTTAGAACGCAAAGAAAGTTAGTATGAGTACTCGTATTACCCGGCGCAGGATAAAATTTGAAAAATTGTGATAAAAATAGCTTAAACCACAAAAAGATGCACATTGTTGTCTATTGCGCACAAGTATTTTTTGAGGACAGGTGAGAGGGCCGGGGGCGGCCGCCCCTCTAAATCCGCGCCTGTACGAAATTAAATGATTCTACGCCAGCGCATTGCTGTTGAGGGCTGAGAGGCCAGTCGTAAGATTTTTTTGAATGATCAATTGCCTCTAAAAATCACATTTCATTAAATAATTATGATTACAGTAATCGGGCTTTAATGCGTTTTACATAGGCGCAATGAGTTAATTTAAATTTCAACCTGTTTTAGGATTAAGCTGAAACTATTGAAATTAACACCGCTAATTCTTCTTCAGAATAATTTTCACTCAACACGATTTGACGAGTTTCTTTCTTGCATGTTCGCATTTTTTTGTTTACCGTTTTTCTACTCATTAGGTGCCGCAGAAGAATTACTGGACGTCCCTCAATGTATTGACACTAGAATAATCCGCAATAGATATGTCAATCCGAAACGTAGTAAGCAATATTGGGCGCTTGGCTTGTGCCCCGGAAACCAAGCCGGACTAAATTTCGTAGGTTTCTTTATCACCACTGAGTTAGCAAACATTGGGTAGGGTAAAATTGCTAAGAAATAGTAACAAAACTTTTATGGGGGTCTTTCGATTTTGAGGGTCCGTCGGATTTTGGAGGTTCCAGACCGTCTGCATGGAAATTCTGGGGGTCAGGCTCAAAAAATTTAAAAAATGCCTTTTTGGGCTTAAAAACGACGGGCACACGTCGAAAACACTTCTTTTTGACGGTTCGAATAATGCTCGCTCTTTAAGGAAAATAAAAACGTTAAAAAATTTCAAAAAAGTTCAAAAAAAATGAGTAAATTGAACAAAATATAATCAAAAAACGTGTATACGGCGCGAAGCGCTAAAAATGTGAGATTTGTCAACCCCCCAAGTCCAGACCCTACATGGACAGCAACAAAATTCTGGAGGTCCGTTAGGCAAATTGCAAAAGTTGCACCAGAAATTCAATTCTGGAGGTCTATCGATTTTTTGGGGGTTTTTCAGAATCAGGGGAAGGCCAAGGCCCTAAACGCTCATGTGTGGTTCAGACCCCACACCCATGTGTAATTATTGCCATGGATTCACAACATGGTCGGTCTGGGGTGTCAGCAGAGCGTTATTTGTTTGGAAATGGCTTCAAAAAAGTGGCAAATGCAAAAATAGCGTACAAACAATGATAATTTCATGGTCGATTTTAAGCAGTTATGAAGAAAAATTTTGAATTACATCCATTTTTAATCCTTAATTTTTTTCTTTAGAAAATTTCCCGCTCTTCTAATCTAGAAGTGTAGTAGACCTAAAAAACGTTCCCGCCTAAATGCATGTCTGTTTGTCACTACTCTCTAAAATTTCAAAAAGTTGGGTGGTATCAGGTGATTTGGGGACAATACAAGGCGTTGCAAGAAAATTTTGAATCTAGTGTGAAAATCCCTGGAAATGGTCGTAAAAGGGATTGGAAAGCCAATGCCCCATAATTTTGGATGTACTTTTCGACTATTTTTTCGCAGTGTTTCCACCCGAAGAAAAAAAACTGGAAATTCTCAAAGCACATTAGAAAGACCGCCAGAATAAATTTTAGCACCCTCGTGATCTAATAGACCCCAAATTTTCAGGCACTTCGCGGCGGATACATATAATTGTTTCTTCTGAAGCCCAAATTTGAGCGAGACAACACGTCAAATTTTTTTTTGGCGCTTCGCAGAATTATTTTTTCTTCCAATTTCTTGCAATGCGTCAGAATTTAATAATGAAAAACAAATTAAACATTTTTCAGCAGACTCGAGCTTTGATTGAATGTTGAAAAATCATTCATGTGGCTATTTCGAATGACATATTTTTGTATACGATCGAAATAAAGTTAAATATTTTAAATTTTCTCCTCTCAAGCTTATTGAGCTCGCTAAGAAACAACTCACTTCACCACCGGTAAAAATTTGAAATGAAAATCAATATTGGATTGAAATAAATACTGAATTAAACAAAAAAATTAGAAATTAAAACAATTGCATAGCTCTACTTCAGCTAAGCTATTTGTTACCTGGCGACCGTAACATAATTTTTCCCTATTGGCCTAATTTGCCTTATTTTCTACTAAAGGATTCATTTTGCTTTTCTGCGGTCTAGACCATAGGTGGGCAGCACCGAAATTCTGGGAGTGAAAAATTTTCTAGGGGGCTGAAAAAAATTTTCAAATGTGAAAAAATGGTCTTAAAAGTGGTCGTATGGTGACTCATCAAGCACTATCCAATGGCATCAAAAAGCCGCTGAAAAAAACAAAAAAAATTTCAAAAATTGAATTCTGGGGGGTATTCCAACTTTTGGCGGTGCATACCCCCACTCCCACGTGTGGTCTATTCATGTGCATGTCTGGTTTTGACTACCCCGCAATGGAAAAGCTGCGATTAAGCATTTCATTACGATTTTTTGATTGATTGATTGATCGATTGGCCATGCATCGTTCGGTTCCATCTGATTTGGCTTAAGAGCTTTTATGTTTTTACATTCTGTCGGGGAGATTAGATAATAGTCAGAAATGTAGGAAATGTCATTTATTGTGACTTATAATCGTCATAAGTCCAAAGAGTCAATTTTGAAGAACTTTCAGGACTGAACCTCGATTTGATTCCTGATCCATTAGGATCTCTGCTGCACATATGCTTATTCTCCGACCTGAAGCAGAAACAAAACTACAAACGGATGATAAACCAAAAATATGCGAGAAGTATGATATAGGTACGTAATATTATCTTAAATTATGCAATTAGTATAATCTGCAGACGCTTTTTTAAGTTCATCTGCCATTTTCTGTCTTTCCCGCGTTCCGCATTTCGGAAGGTCTGTTTATACTTTTGCGTTTTTAGGGGATTCTGGGAGTGCCGTGTTTTGCCCCGAAAGCGATGGCAAATTCTCATTCATTGCTGTCGCAACTGCCTTTCGTCTCTTACATGGAATTCGCAGAAATCGTTACGAATTCGTGCCAGTTCAAATAGAATGGATAAATAATACTATACAAATGTTCGAAAAATCGTCCGCAAAGACTTGTTATAAAAGAAATTTATTAGGTTGTATTTTGGGATCATAAATTTCTTATTTTCTATCTTTTTGTATGTATGTTTGCTTGGAAAGATCATCCAGATTATTACTGAATTTAAATGTAGTTGGTACATATGTATATAAGAAGAATACAGGCTGATAGTACATTGTTGTACATGTGTAATACATATACAGTTGCAGGTCTTGGCATCATAGGGTCTTCTAGGGCGATGAGCAAAATATTGGGGTCTTTGTCCAGATCAGGCGCCTTCAAACTGCCCGATTTCATTGCGTTCGATAATCCTGCTGTAATGGTTGTTATTTTGTCAAAAATAAAAAGATCTGATAAGGAACAGAAGCTATATAACTCAATTTAAAGATTTTTTCCTTTGTGTAAATCAAAAATTTTTACTTAGTCGTAGGACAGTAATACAAACTTCTGAAGTTATACCAAACTTAACTTTAAACTTTTAGGCAGATTTAAGTTAAAGTAAATAATTTTTTCTGATGTTTCTTTCATGACTGTACAAAATAAGCTGTCATTTTATCTGTTTGAACTATGCCTATCAAAACCAGTTTTTTGTAGACAACGATGCTTGAAATGACTATGAAAATCGATTATTTGTCATTTATCGATTTCAGATGTTTTGGAATTTCATTCCATTGAAAAAGTGTAAGCAAAATGTGTGATTCAAGTATATTCTCGCAAAATGGCATATCAATGAATCAAAGAAAACGACATATGTAGTATGAGAAGTAGATAGTCTTGATGGCAAAAAATTGTGAGAGTATATGTAGAGATTTTCAGTTAATTTAAAAGCTGCAGTTTGCCTTACTTGGTGATTTACTGTGACTCGACAGAAAAGGTGAAAAATGAAAAAAGACAAAAAAAGAAAAGGTGAAAAATGAATAAATCTCAGTAGTGCCAGCCCTAATTGCCTGAACTATAAAATTTATTCGACACTTTGTGTTTTTGAACCAAAAATGCAGAAAATTCGACATTAAAAAAGTATCTACACTAAGCTGACTGTGAATTGAAAATAATACAGTCACCCTTTGAAAGAAGACCGCGGTTTTTCGCAAATATTTTATATTATTGTAGCTTGTATACACACATGGGGGTTACTGTAAACCCCCAGAATTGTATTTTTAGTATCATTTTTGGTAATTTTACCCATCCTGACCCCAAGATTTTTGTTGCTGCCCACGTATGCTTTATCATTTTTGGTAATTTTACCCATCCTGACCCCCAAGAATTTTGTTGCTGCCCATGTACGCTTGTGTATTTTCTAACTTTTTTCTCCATCTTCTCATCCTTTACTATTTATCTTTTTTCTTGCTTCAGGTTGTCTTGGATGTTAAAAGTAGCTTTAAGAAGTCATATTTGATTTTCCTTATATTTTTCTTTTTTCGCATAAAGAGATATAATTTACCATGTTCAAAAAGTCGTATTGTTTATAAACAAAAATTTTTATGAACTAAGCGAGTCCGCTAGAAAAGCGATAAAGATGAAGCGAATTTAACGATAGGTACGTACTCGAAGAAATTTATGATTTGCGGAAAACTAAGTAGAAATAAAATAATGCTATGAAAAAATGAAAATGGAATAAATGACCCCAGAAATTCACTTTACTTTTTCTCTGCTCAATGTCGTTTGCTCATGTAATATAATTTTCAGACCTTTTGGTCTTTAAAAGTTTCCAGACCAATATAATTGTCCTTGTGTATTCATGTCGATCTATCGTTGATCGGAACTTCAGTATATTAAGAATATTTTTTTAAAATAAAAATAAATAAATGGGTACAAAAATACGCGATTACCGATATACATAAGGATTGGGATTCATAAGCGCCACGCTATACACTAACGCGACAGTAGTCAGAAGCGCGACACTATTCTGAAGAACGAGATGCGTTCGAAAACAGTTTGCAAATCAGTTTCATGACCAGAAATGCATGGGAGAGGAGTCTGGGGAGTCTTAAATGAAAATGGGAAATTTTCGGAGAAAATTAGGCGAAATGAAGGCCGAAAATGAATGAAAATTAAAATTTTTCTTCAAAAGCGCTTGGTATTGACTTAAAACTATGGAATGACGAAATATGGTATAAAAAATTGTATGCTGCCTGTACCTGCAGTCCAGAAATTAAAGCACGAAAGTAAAGCAGGATGTGCAGCATTTACATTTGCCTTACTTCCTTACCTGTCGCATTGATTCGAGATTTTATAGTTTAAATTGTGAATGTTCAATACGCTAAATCAATTTCAAGAGATGATACGCCATTCAGAATCGAAGGGTTGACTTGTATTGAGGCTAAAACAGATATAATGAGGAATCGACGCTTAATCACTCTGCTCTTTATCGTTTCTTCCGTCTATACATCGGTAAATTTGAAATAATTAAGATTTTGATCAAAACTTCATTACGATATGTATTTTGATTATTTACTCGTATGATCATGCATTTGTTTTGTACATGCACAACCATACATTAGTGTGTGGGGGTCTGGGCCCCATAATCTGGAAGATCCCCAAAATTCGATAACCCCAGAGAATTGAATATTCGATGTGATTTTTGGCAATTTGGCCTCATCGGACCTCTAGAATCTTGCTGTTGCCTATGTGATCGCCACTAAATATCTTGTACATTCCCTTCAAATTCAATATGGATGATAACGAAAAGTCGAATTATGACATCAGATTTTCTTTAGTGAACAGACTATCCTGCGAAGATGTTATACGAATTATTTTCTGCCTGGCGTAATATACAATAGTCTCCAAATAGCGATTTTAAAATCGGAACACTACACTTAATAAAAGATAGTGTTTGGTACGAAAATCTGTATCGGGGTTTAAAATTTGCTAAAAATAAATTTTTTCTAATTAACATTATTAGATTAGGTGGATGACGCACATGCTGTAAAAAAGTCGTTATAAAATCGTTTGACTTCCAGAAAATGGTCTAAACAGTAATTTTGCCGCAAAGCGCCTGATAATCTTGTTTCAGTTAAATAGCTCTTTGAGGCATTTTTCGAAACTTACGTTTTATTATCGAGCTTGCCAATATCTCAGTACCTATTTTAAAAGTCGTATTTTGCAATTTGTTCTCTTTATACTCGTAGATTGCGTCGTCATTGGGAGAATTATTCAATCGCGCTGAAAATTTGGCAATTTCGAATTACGGCTGCAAAATTCGCACCAGCATTGGCTTTAATCCTTTTGTCATTATAGCTCGGTTGGAAGGCATACGGTGTTCAATCCACTGTTGGTTGATATGCTACAAATATCAATCTTGTCATTCAGTCACTCATCTGTCCGACCTTAATCTATGTTTCCTGCATGACACAGTATTAGCTAATGAAGGCAAGCTAGTTCGATTTAGAACGCTCGGACTTACGGATTATACAGTGCTATTATGCGTGTCGAGAGACGCCGAATTGTAAAAACTTTAACCGACGGATCGCAAGGTCCTAGGTTCGAATCCACGTTAATGCAGTTCTTTTCGGCAGGCCAACCCAGCCTTTCATCCCTCCGGGGTCGATAAATGGGAAGCTGCACTTGTGTGGCGAAGGTTAAGCCCTTGGGAGTCGCGACCCCTTGCGATATCTCAGCGAGAAACACGTCTCTGACGTGCGGGTAATACTCAAAATGTGGGTGAAAAGCCCATCTAAAAAAATTATGCAAGCATCGTAAATTTTAGCAGTAGGTACCTACTTTTCTTATGATATATGACTTATTGCTTGTAAGTGTTGATTTTCCTATTATTTAAAATCCGTTGAGTTTCTTACTCCTGGCATTCTTAGTTTAATTCTTACTCGTTTCTTCGACGATGCTTTATCTTTTAGACTCCCTCCCCGATATTCTGCATCTGATTGTCTTAGAAGTCGAACTGTCCATCGCAATTAATGGGCAGCAACCAAATTTCGGGGGACTAAATGGGACAAATCGCGAAAAAAGTAAGAAAAATTAGATTCTGGGGGCAAGTCTAATCTCGGGTGAGGGATGGGGAGTTCCCAATTTAATTTTTTTTTATTCTTCTGATGTTTTCTTGATTTCGTAATCTTGATGCTTTTGGAATTATCACAGCTCTATTTTTTATTTGAAGCGGTCAGTTGATTCGAAGAAGGAAAAACTGCAACAAAATAAATAGGGAAGTGAAGGGAATTTAATTATTTCAGATGGATTTAAAAGCAGTTGCTTTAAGCAATGAGCAAATAGGTTTTGTCTCACCTAAAGCCAAATCGTTTTCTGTTACCAGTGGTGGTATCAGGATCTCTGCAAGCTAATCCCAACATTTCCATAGCAATCAAAAATATGTATCAAAAATTAATTTGTAACGTGCAGGGTATGTAGCACTTTCTGACGAGGAAACTTAATTCAAAATTGTTTCTGGTCAAAAGCGGATTTATAGGAGGGCAGGGGGCGAAGGGGGCGACCATCTCCTTAAATGGTGGTTAGATAAAGAATGGTTTCGTAATTTACAATGATTTATTGGCGTCAGCTACTATAATTTCTCGAATTTTTCCGGCGCTCCGTGCTGAATGATACAAATTAATGACATTTATTTATTTTCTGGACGATCTGGAAAGCAGTTTTTGTTCTTGGAATAGTTTTAAAAACAATTGTAACAGCAGAAATAGCTATTTCAGTTTTTTTCTTCTGTTTTCGAGCATAACTTTTCTACGTTCAGCGTCAAATGGAACAAAACAGGAAATCGTGCAGTTAATCAAGCTTCCAAATGTGCTTCTGCCTTAATTTCACGGATTGTCCGGCGCTTCGCGCCAAATTTTCGCAAAATTCAAAGAAATTTAACAATTTTTTGCACAAAAATGTCGAAACTTTCAATATTTTTCTAAAAAATCTTGCGTTAAAAGAATTTTAAATGAAAGTAGACAACGCGAAACGCCGTAAAACGCTAGCACGTGATGGGCCAATTTTCGGACCTATTTTTGGCGGTTTTTGAAAAATCTATGGTACCACCCCCTTTGAAAAATTCTAAATCAGCCACTGTTTCCGGTGTATAAATTTTCCGAGAAGATTTCAAAATTTTTTGATAATTTTGTGCGAAAAGGGCTTATAAAAGATTTTCGCTGCCTAAAGTTTATTTAATTGGGCGAAAATTTATGCAAAGCGCTAGTGAATTCGTGAAATCTAGATAGAAGTGCGGCTGGAGATTAGTAAATTTGATGTTTTGCTCCGTGTACTCCTGCGCTTGTAGCATATTGACGGAAAAATCCGTTCCGTACCCATGTCAACATTCATTTCGTAGAAGAATTGTGTGTGTGTGTCTCATGGTGATTATGACTATATTTACGAATTGCATGGATCAGTCGGTCTGGGGAACAAGGGTCAGCCAGGAAGCTTTTTGTGCCCAAATGGTTATAAAATTGGTATAATAGTCAACAAAAGAGTCTTTGTCAATTTAAAAAATCGAAAATTTCAACTAAACAAATTAAGATATTTTCATATCTAGCTATTGAGTTCGAAAGAGCAATACGCAGTGTAACGTACCGCGGCTGTGGCTTAGGATTGTCTCCAGTTGCTGCTACTCAGAACCAACCGAAGCTGAAACGAATTATCGGCGATAAAGCAGCAACCGCTACGCCATACTCCATTCCCTGGTTTGGCATAATGTACATTGATGGCCGCCGTCATTATGGCGTATCCCTGATCGCAATGAGCGATTTTGTATACATCGACATGGTTTGGAATTACTGCTGCCCATTGCTTATACGAATTTTGAATTCGTTGGGATATCGTACGCTTTTATTTTACATCATTTATTCACGTCGTATCGTTTTCAACAATCGTGCTTATATTTTCAGCGATTTCTGGTCCCTGCGTCAAGCCCTGGTGATTTTTGTTCAGAAAGGCTTCGCACTAGACCAGTGCTCACACAAAACCGAAAAGTAAGCGTTCTATGAGCGTGCACGTGCAGACTGCAGAGTCCGTAGTACATCCCTTAGACCCGTTGACCTCCAGACGGGTGCACCTATGGTATAGACCCCAGAATGAAAATATAGGAAATTTCTGGGAAAAATATGACAAAATAAATGTCTCAAACGGTTATAATCAAATATTTGCTATAAGTATGAAACAACTGATTACAAACAGTAAATTAAGGCATTTTGTACATTTTGTATTTTAGGAGTTTGAGGACATTTACTTTCAAAAAACTTGCTGGCTGGCTGACCTCCCATATTCTTGCGACTCAGAATGGTTCTGAGATTTTATAGGTGAGAAAATAAAAGTATAGCTAAAAATCACTAATTTTCTTCCTAAAGATAGTTTTTTTAACTAATATTTAGGTTTTTTTTCAAAATGGCTCTTAAATTCCTACAGCGATGTCTGTATGATCTATAGCAAAAGAACATTGCTAATCCATTACTCATGTCATATATACATGATATATTATGCAAAAGTTATGACTATGAGCAATGTATATGCAAAGTTGCAAAGTAACGTTACTGTAGCCATATGGAAATTACTTCGAATATTTATACACAAATTCCGTGTATCATTCTCCTTCCTTTCGTGTCTTTAGTAACAACTATACGATTTTTTTAAAATGCTTTCTAGGCTAAAAACGATGGGTTTACGTCAAAAACCCTATTTTTTATGTTTTAGACAATACAAATTTTTTTGAAGATCATATCATTAAAAAATTCGAGTAAATCAGTCAAAATTTAGTAAAAAAAAATTAGTAAACGACGCAGAAGCGCTAAAAAATTTGATCCTTTCGACTCGCTTAAAACTGCACGAATTCTGCGATTTTTTCGGGACTCGGCAATCCTCGGGGTCGCAGTCGCCTCTATTTTACGGGTGGGGTAGGGGTAAGTAGCTATTCAAGGGAGCCTAAAAACCAGACTTCATCAGGAACGTGTACATGACAAGAACAGCTTTTTTCGGAAGTATTTACGACTTCTCGAAATTAACCTTTGGGAATTCAATTATTCGACAGCAGAAACGCTCATTTAAGGTTGTCCGTATAAAAATTTTTCTTCCTGGAAATTAAAATATGTATAAAATTCAAAGATGAAAAAACTATTTTCGCTATGTCAAAAATTCCTGCTTTTCATGCGTCATTAATATGCATTTTTTAGTAATTTTAGATTCCGTAAATAACGACCGGGTTAACGCAGGGACCAGAAATCGTTGAAAAAATAAGCGCGATTGTTGAAAACGATACGACGTGATTTAATGATGTAAAATAAAAGCGTACGATAGCCCAAAGAATTCAAAATTCGTATAAACAATGGGCAGCAGTTATTCCAAACCATGTCGATGTATCAAGATCGCTCATTGCGATCAGGGATACGCCATAATGACGGCGGCCATCAATGTACATTATGCCAAACCAGGGAATGGAGTATGGCGTAGCGGTTGCTGCTTGATCGCCGATAATTCGTTTCAGCTTCGGTTGGTTTTGAGTAACAGCAACTGGAGACAATCCTAAGCCACAGCTGCGGTACGTTACACTGCGTATCGCTCTTTCGAACTCAATAGCTAGATATGAAGATATCTTAATTTGTTTAGTTAAAATTTTCGATTTTTTAAATTGACAAAGACTCTTTTGTTGACTATTATACCAATTTTATAACCATTTGGGCACAAAAAGCTTCCTGGCTGACCCTTGTTCCCCAGACCGACTGATCCATGCAGTTCGTAAATATAGTCATAATCACCATGAGACACACACACAATTCTTCTACGAAATGAATGTTGACATGGGTACGGAACGGATCTAGGGAATTCAGGGAATCTAGGGAATTCAGGGATTCTGAGGAATCCGGGGAATTCTGGGATTCCAGGGAATATAGGGAATCCAGGGAATTCAGGGATTCTAGGGAATTCAGGGATTCCAGGGATTCCAGGGAATTCAGGGAATTCAGGGATTCCCAGGGTTCTAAAACAGTGCATACGATAAATTTAAAATTATTTTTACATACTTCACGATGATATTCTCTCTTAATGCTTCTATTAAGCGATTCCACTTCATTTTTATCTATTCTCTTATTCCTCTTCTTCGTTTTTAATAGCTTTCTTCGCGATAATTTGCCATTTTTATATTGCAATAAGTTTTTCTCGGTCTGCTTGTCATTGAACGCTACAGCTTTTTACTCGCTACATTATCATTGAGAAAAAAGTAATAATATATTTTAGATTAAACGAAATAGCCCATTTGTAGCAAATTTTGTTTTATCGGTTTAGCTTCAGTCGCTGATTTATAGTACCTATATCAAGAATGTAATCGAATGAAATACATACATAGCTGCTCAATTTGCTGAAGTTTATTCAGACAGAATTACAAGGGCGGGCGGGAAAGCATTTTTGAAATGCTGCTTTAGCGTTACGAAAATTTTCGGTTAATGGTGAAAATGATGTCAATCAGGAAGGCAATTAAGGAATTTCACTCATTACAAAATAAAGATAAAAATCGAATTAAAAGAGCCGGCCCACTCATGACTTATATCCATAGGTGGGCAGCACCGAAATTCTGGGGGAGGGAATTTCTGGGGATTGAAAAAATTTTCGAAGGTCAAAAAATGATCTTAAAAGTGGTCGTATGGTAAAAAAACACCATTTTTCGAGGTTTGTCATGGAGCACTATCCAATGGCATCAAAAAATCGCTACAAAAGCAAAAAAATTTTAAAAATTGAATTCTGGGGGGGTATTCCAACTTCTGGGGGTTGCATACCCCGAAACCCATCCCACGCCCACGTGTGCTTATACCACCCATTTCAACGTACAAAGTTTTGGGGTAAACTGCAAAATGTCTATGAACTCATAATTAAATATTCGTTTAACGCCTTTTACGAAAAAATGTCCTGTACGATATTTTTTCCACAGAACAGAAAACGGAAAAAGAGGCTCGGAAAACTAAATTCAAAGAATGATTTAACTTAATTAATTGACAAATAATGCCAAACACTCTGTTGATCCATAAATTGTAAGCAAGAGTACTCATCACATTTCTATGCTTTTGTACAAGACTAAAGGTCCTGCAGCCGGTCGGTATTATTCGTTCTTCCGCCATACCTGGGCAACACACTAAAATTCTGGAGGGGGTGTAGATGGCTGAGATTGCCAAATATTTTGATAAACACAATTCTGGGGGTCTACAGTAATATGCGTAGGCACGTATACTGACCTCCTGAGTTTAGGGGACTGAAACTCTAAGGTCATATATCTCAACAGGCATAGATAGACAGAACTAGTGGTTTTTGAGCATTTCTCATCAAGCACTACACACTGCTAGAGGTACGAAATTTTATTTTCAGTCAAATTATTATCTAAAATGATCACAAAAACTTTTAAACATATATCTGATCTTCTGCAGAAAACATGGGCTCCTTGGAAGAAAAAATTATACAAAATCAATAGATTTGGCGAAAAGCGCCCGAAAATTTTAAATTTAATTAGCTCAAAGGTGTGCTAAAGCTATTCTAACGATCTGCGCTTCAAGAATTTTCAATTTTTTCTTTTGGCGAACCTTGTGGAAAATGCCTGTGCTTCCAAAATTTGGGGGAATTGCCCCCTTTCCTGCCTCCCACAGTCATGTCCCAGAATCTGCCCGGGGGGGGGGGTTTCCAACTTCTGGGTGGGGAGGGGTGCAAATCCCCAAGAATGAACTCACTGCAATATTACTCATTTTTGTTTAGACAAAAACACATAATTTCCACCATTCAGCGTATATTTTCGTGAATTCTAACCAAGCACTCCAAATACTTCCTTGCTCATCCTTATAGTTCTGCCTGAACGAAAATTCATCAAGATGAGCAGCTGGACATTCAAGGCCTTCGATTATGTTTGTACTAGCAAAGAAAAATGCTCCGATGGAACAAAAAGGGGAATATACTTGGGATTGTGAATTATCGAGGATGTAAAAGGAGGGGACTGAGAAAAATCTCCCTATGTTATATGCCAAGAATCGCAAAATATGTAAAAAATCAGACTTTCTCAAACAATGCAAAAAATCGAAGTATATTCTGCGGTCTCTGAAAAAACGTAATTATTTTAAAATAAATTTTTTTGATTGACATAATATCTTAAAAGCATGTTACGTAATGCAACTTTTTGCAGACTTCATTCAACTTTGAGTTGCTTAATAATGTGACTGAAAGTGAAATGCTATTAACAAATCATAATTAAGTTGTTCGTATTTCATTATTACTAAGCATGTCACTTAGCAGATACAGCCATTCTAAGTGTCAAAGTGCAAGCAATATTCAGATTCCCAAAATTGATTGAAAAAAGCAGCGAATTAGCAATGCAGTAGCTAAGCGAATTGAATGAAATAGTACATATCGATGCATTCAAGACAATCGATGATATTGTTTGTTCAAAGCAGTAGGAAACACGGAAGCTGACGTGCAACAGACCTTATGTAGTATGTAGATACTCTTTTACATATGTCTACAGTAATTGTTTACTAAACTTTTACATTTTTCAAAGGCCGCAGAATATACTTAGATTTTTTGCATTGTTTAGAGAAAGTCTGATTTTTTACATATTTTGCGATTCTTGGCATATAAGATAGGGGGATTTTTCCTAGTCCCCTCCTTTTACATCCTCGATAATTCACAATCCCAAGCATATTCCCCTTTTTTGTTCCATCGAGCATTTTTCTTTGCTAGTACCCCACTTAATTAGCAAGATTTGGAAATACAATACTAGATTTCATTAACTGTGCGGTTCTTCTAATAATTGAATGGTTTAAACTTTACAAAGCTACTAGCTGTAGAAGAAACAAACATTCTGATTAGTAATTCTTATGTTACGTAGAACATCCTGTAAAGAAATATGCTTCCAAAACTTTCTAGAGCTCAACTTAATTTACATTTTGAACTTCACACAAGAGTGTAAAGAATTTTAGTGAGATTAATAATTTCTGATATTGCTCTGATATAACGATCAGCATTTATTAAGAAATGAAACCTCTATAATGTTCTAAGAACAAATTAACATTAATGTTAATCACTTTACACAACTCTTCATGCGCCCCTAGCAGACGTATCACATCTGTTTCCATATATATTTTACGACTTTAGGGAAAAAATAAGTTACTGTTAGGCTCTAGAATGAAGCTCATTATATAGTATAAACTTTACACTAGCAACGAGTGTAAAGAAGATTTTAGTCGGATTTGTAAATTCGATATTACTCGGATATTACGATCAACATTTATGAAAAAATTACGTCTCCATAACGGTTTAATGACAAATAGACACAGATGTGAACCACTTTACATCACTGTTGAGTGTAAACAAATGCGCCCAGCTGACGTCCCTTATTTGATTCTATCTAAATTTTCAGATTTCGGCAAAAAATTCAGGTTTTCGCAAAGCTCTAGAATGAAGATTAATTAGCAGTGTAAACTTTACACAACCGTCTAGTGTAAAGAGGATTTTATTCCGATTTGTAAATCTGATATTACTCGGATATTATTATCAGCATTTATGAAAAAATTGCATGTCTACAATGGTCCGAGGACAAGTAAACAATGAGTGTAAACTACTTTACATCACTGTTGGATGTAAACAAACGCGCCTATGTGACCGTCTCACATTTGATTCTTTGAAAATTTCTTGACTCCAGGAAAAAATTAGGTTTCTGGAATGCTTAAAAACGAAGATAAATACATATGTATTGTAAACTTCATGTAAACACCTAGTGTAAAGAAGATTTTGGTCAGATTCGTAATTTTGATATTGTTCCGATATTACGATTAATATTTATGAAAAAAATCAAGTCTCAATAGTGTTATATGGGCAAACTAACAATAGGTGTAAACCACTTTACAACACTGTAGTGTGTAAACATATGCGCCAGACTGGCTTATCAAATTTGGTTCCTGGTCCATTTCTAGACTTGATAATCGTGTCCCTGACTCATAACCGGAGAAGCAGGCAGAAAAAACAAGACAGAAACGCATTTTAAACACCAAATTTTTGACTTTACACTCGCTAAATATTAATGTATAGACAATTTGCTTTGACATGCACCCGATATAAAGCACTTTATTTTTATTCTATTGGACTTATCCCGACTTCTGGACGGAGAAAGTGGCGAACAAAAAACGCAACAAAAACGTATTTTCCATCATTTAGAACACTGTAAACTTTAAAATTCCGTACCGAACTCCCCATTGAGTTTAAAGAAATTCGGTTTGGTACAATTTGTAGCTTTTAAATCGTAGTACATTCTTGTGTGCCAAAATTCTCTTGCAAAAATTATTTGGTATGATTTATTAATCAAAATTCGGAAAAAACGTGTTTTTTCGCCCATTTTTTACCTCTGATTTCGAACTTTACACCCCCATAAACAACTCAATATTGCGTTTTTTTAAATGCAGTTTGCTGCGATGTGTAGCCCCTGAGAGACATTTTATTACTGCTGTATTCAATTTACCCTGACTCATAAGCGAAAAATCTGGCAGAGAAATCTTACTTAAAATCAGTTTTTTGCACTATCCACTAGAGTGTAAACTTTAAACCCCAGGATCTAACTCACCATAGAGCGTAGAAGACTTTGCTTATATGCAGAATGTAGCCCTTGATCCGCTCTACATTTCTGTCAGAAAACATTTCAAAAAACTCATAACCGGAGTCAGTATCAGACATAAGCAGGTTGAAAACTCGACCAAAAAGTGCTTTTTCACCCCCAGATTTTCGCACTCTTTACACTGCCATCCGATAACTAATGCGAATTTCAAAAAACAAAAAAAGTGTGTCGTCTGTAGAATTTATCCCTCTATTATCCTATGCTGTTCAATTCTTCGAGTCATCAATACTCAGTTGTCCACTTGCCGCATTATAAATGTCCCAAAATTTGTCCTATGTTATAACGTTACACAAAAACTTTACACCTTCTTTACACAGTCAGTTTTGAGTTTCAAGAAAAACAAAAAACACGGGCAACGAATTTTTTTATTATCTTCCTTTAAAAAAACCGCACCTTCCAGAAGTGTCCCGTTATATATATGCACAGGTGTTAGGGGTACCCAAGTATATTATAGGTACGCGCTAACGCGCTACCTATGATGCACACCTTCAGCATTTACGATTTCTCGATTTTGATAAACGACTACATGGTTATATCCATAATCTTGAAGATTACTGTACGAAGCTAAGCCGTCGTGATAAATGGTTGTTTCGCGACCAATGTGTTTTTATATAAGAGGTATTAATATTTCTTTTTTGCAGATTCAATCAGGTATAAGGCGCACTTCTTGCCAGATTTTTCCCTGATACCAAACACAAGTTTGTCCTGTCTTGTTGTTCCTCTATCGTTCTTAGCGCTTTTTCCGAAATAAGACTCGTCGATCTCGACCGCGTCTCATTGCTAATTATTGCATTATCGGTAAACGTTATGGGATTGTTAATCAAAACAGTTGAGCTTAATCCTCTGAATATTTCGTACCACGCTAATATAGTATCGTCATTGACGCATTCTGGCCCCATTAATCGTTTAGCTATTTAAGCCATCACATCAGAGCAAAAAATACAGCATAAGCAGGCTATATTCTAACGCGATATTGCTGTCCGCAAAAACAGATCCACTTCATATAGACTTCTGTTTGTGACACCCACGCCAGTATTGCCACACTAATCCGTCTGTCATTTGTGCCTTTTTATTTAATTATTTCGTGCATTCATCGCATCGCATTTGATCTGCAATAAGTCCTCGTTGACGCAAGAAATCAATAGTTTCCTGCCGGTCATTGCATATCTCAGCTATTTGTAAAATTATTATTTGAAAAATCCTAGATCAAATCAATATTAAATATTAAGCTTCTGCTACATTAATAAAAATCAGTTGATTAAGTGCAATATAACAATCTCCTTTAATGTCATCATACTTGAGGGTTGGTTGGTAGTATTCGTACGCGCAATGGCGTTTGTCTGTCTGTCAGTACATACGCTGGACTGTCATTTGATCTCGCACGAGCTTCATTAACATATTGGTGTAGCGTGTTGTGTTGCGGACAAGAGTACCTACACTTTTTGGACGTCAGTATGCAAAACCAATCACTGCGATTTGTACAATTACATATCCTATCGGTCATATATGTATGTGTATTGCGGCTGAATTCCCTGAAAGCCCTGAATTCCCTTAAATCCCTGAATTCCACAATAAATATGTGTGAAGCTCTGAAATCCCACAAATAAAATCGTGTAGCAGGGTTTCAGGGTTGCGCCGCAACGATTGTGTGCACTATTTAATTGACGCCAGGTTTGCTTGCTGTAATTCTCTTGATAACGAATTTTAGGGGTCTTCTAGATTCTGGGGCTCAGACGTCCACACTTACGTATGGTTGTGCATGTACAAAACAAATGCAGGATTATGCGAGTAAATAATCACAATACATTTATAAATCGAAAAGAATAATTTTCGAGTTCAGATACCGATCCCAGAAAAAGGTGAGTCAATCGGGCTAATCGGTAGGTCAGTCCCTGTAAAAGGTGGGTCCATCAGCAGGATGGGTAGGTCACTTCCTAAAAAGGCGGTTCCATCAGGAAAATGGAGGTCGATCACTGAAAAAACCGTAGGTTCATCAGCAAAATAGATGGGTCAATCTCTTAAAAAGGTGGACCAATCAGGAAAATAGGTGGATCAGTCCCTGAAAACGTGGGTCCGTCAGCCAAATAGTGGGTCAATCCCTGGACATCGGCCTAATCGGTGGAACATCCTCTAAAAAGAGCGAGTTCATCAACAAAATAGGTGGGTCTTCCCCTGAAAATAGTAGATCCATAAGCAAAACGGGTGGGTCGGTCCCTGAATAAGGAAGGTCCATCAGCCAATTCGGTGGGTCACTTCCCTGAAAAAGGTAACTCCATCAGCAAAATATGTGGGTCGTTCCCTGAAAAAAGGCGGATCCATCGAGCAAAGCGCCGAGGGTCAGTCCCTGAAAAATGGGTTTATCAGCAAAATAAGTGGGTCAGTCTCTGAAAGAATTGGGTCCATCAGGCAAATCGGTGGGCCAGTCACCGAAAAAGGAAAGTTTCTATCAAGAATCCGGGCTCTACTTACGGTCATGACTGTTTTTTTCATGCATGCCTTTTAGATGCAATTACAGACCGACAAAGCTTATAGGTTTTCATCCTGATCGAACCTCTTCAAGAGCGATCGCAATTTGATTGAACCTGCATAGATCAAAGAAAAATTTTAGAACTATTAAAGCAGTGCTATTGTCTTAGATTTAGATGTCTTTTAGAGAAAAAATTATTCTTGTTGCATATTATTTTTAAATTTTTACGGTTTGCGAAATCCTTTAAACATAGAATGTAATTTTAAAAAAACAAAATCTCACGAATCAGTAAAAAAGCGTGACAGTCGATTGAATAACACTTTTAATTCCACATCATGATAAACTCATCACAGCACATTTATATGTAAATTTATTATCACATTTGGTTATTCGACTTATGGTCATATGATTGCTCCTTACCGTGCTTTTAGAGGAATCTCATTACCAGAGTGCTCTTATGCGTCTGATTCCAAGGTTTTTAAGCTGCCTATAACTCCAAGCTTACGATGCGAAAGTTGAGTGATGATAGCAATGAATAAAGCAAAACAAGGTCTTCTATTCGTCGTGATTTATATATTTCAATCGATGGTACGTAAAAAATTAGTTTTACCAAAACGAATAAATCTTAGTTCGTTTTACTAAAAAACTATGTTGGGGTCTGAAGGGGCAAAAATCGCTTAAATAAGACTAAAAATTAAATTCTGAGGGCCAACCGGATTCTGTGGGTTTGAATTCTGGCATGTCTCAATCCCCATCATCCTCTCCATACACCCAGGTGTAGTAATGAGGTGCAATTGTGAACTTTCATTAAAGTTATGTATGCAAAATTTGCTTAAACTTTTTAACCTATCTTTTTACGATAATTCTTAAAAAATCGAAGCAGTTTAAAACTTTCCTGCCCGGTGATAAAATTGAAGACTTGCACTCTTCCAAAATAAGACCAAAAATTTGACCTTCACGTGTGAAAAAGTGTTTTTCAGCGTTTTAAATTGTCTACTTCTATTTTAAATTGCTTTTAGCGCAACATTTCTTCGAAAATTTTTATAAGTTTCGACATTTTGCTGGAAACAAAATTATTAAATTTCTTAGATTTTAGCGAAAATTTAGAGAGAAGCGCCGGAAAATTTGTGAAATTGAAGCGCAAGAACCTTTAGAAGTTAGAATTGCTACTCGATATATACATATTTATAGCGTTTCACACAGAAAATAGAGTGATGCTCAGAAAAAGAACAAAAGAATGCAGAGAAAACTCTTTCTTCTTTTGAAATCTTCTATAACCTATTCTCTGGGCAAAAACATGGCTATCGGACTGCTAAGAAAGTCAATAAATGTTATTAATAAGTATAATCCAGCCATGGCGGTAACGGCCACCCGCTTCCCCACCTTACCGTTGAATTGGCCCCTGCATTACACCCTCCTTAAGTAGCTCTTTATGATTTTTTTCAATTAGATTTTCGTTTTTCCTAATAACTTCCCGCGCAAATTAATTACGATAACGTGCATTATTCTTATCACATCAACAGAGCGTTTAATAATCAAAATTAATGTCAGTCTTCAAATTTAACGCCGAATTCTCCTTATTCAGCTAAGCGAATATGTTTCATTTGCTGATTTATTCAAACTGGCGAATAATTTGGACGAGAATCTTATTAACTGCGATATAAAGGCGCACGTAGGATTTAATCCGTACGATGTCGTTGCTCGGTCGGATAAAGTCAAAAGTGGCGTTGACTGTTGGTTTTTGTGTCACAAACGTCAGCCCTGCCTATCAGTGACTTACATGTCCGATTTTCGTCTATGCCTTCTCCACGATACTGTGTTAAAAAATGCTGACAAACTCGTGAACGTACCGTTTGAAAACACGTTTTATTTGACGATCCTGTGCCCATTCAGTAAGTTTACCATTCGGTGATATTTGCTCACTATTTCTCTTTTTTCCATCGCTTTGCTAATACATCTCTGCCGTCATAGACGGGTGCGCACAGCACAGCGCCAAATACAAACGTCAAAAACGATCCAAAATATAGATTTTTGGGACAAAAACACCATTTTAATGTTTCTCATCGAGCTCTATTCGCCGTCAAGAATGATTGTGTCCCGGGTGACCGACAGTCCCGAGTGACCGACAGTCCCGGGTGACCGACAGTCCGGGTGACCGACAGTCCCGGGTGACCGACAAATGGTTTTAAGAATAGATCTGTCAATCAAAAAATTCCCGTCTGGCCGACAGTCCCACCGGCTATACCGGGTGTCCGACAGTCCCGGGTGGCCGACTGTACCGGGTGGCCGACAGTCCCGGGTGACCGACAAGTGGTATAATAATAAAATTGTCGTGAAAATTCCTGACTAATGATTTCGGAAAATTAATGCCTTTTCAAGTAGGTACGTATTTATGCACATAAATAGTTTTACCAAATGCAATAACATTGCTCATATGAATTCATAGCAAATTTAAAACATTCAGGATTTAGTAAAAAAGGCTTATTATTTACATTTCGTAATATTTTAGTGCTATCCTACTTAAACTTATTGTGGCTGCAAAATTACAGCTACATATTTGTGTAACTTCAGTGCGGCGAAAGTGCCATCAAATGATTTACTCGCCATTTAACCAAAAAGAGAGGCGTAGCCAAGACTTTTGTGCAGCCAGTATCTCAGTTTTCGAAAATACTGTGCAACGCTTCATTTAAAAATGTTTATTTTGACAAAAAAGGATTAAGTATCCGCTCGATTCAAAATGCAAATGAGGTTCTACTTTTAGAATTTTTTGATTCTGAAAACGCGATTCATTGCTTTTGCATTCCATAGGATTGTGACTGAACTTGGCGCATGTCTTGACTTGGCGCATGTCTGAATTTGGCGCATGACTGAACTTGGCGCATGTCTGAACTTAGCGCATTGTCGCATGTTGGCGCATGTGACTTGTCTTACCTTGGCGCCTGTCTAAACTTGGCGCATGTCTAAACTTGGCGCATGTCTTGATTCGGAGACCCGTTGGGCTTGGTATATGTAAATAACCTCCATTTTTCGAAGGAGTCTGCATTAAAACCTCGTGAATTCTGGGGAATCAAACAAAAAAGTGTTTTTGAGCCTTTTGTGAGTTGAAAAACGATGGCTATGCGTTAAATCCACCGCTTCTGCGCGTTTTGATAATGCTTTTTTCTTGAACACAAAATTTTAGAGAATTCCTGAAATATAAATAAAACGCGATCAAATTGATGAATTATGGTCAGATATTGATAAAATGGCGCGAAACGCCGAAAACATGACACTTCGAGCCGGAAACATGACCAAAAAATGCTCGACAGCAAAACACTTACCCTACAATTTCTGTTAAAGATAACGAATTCTGTGGGGGGGGGTTTAAACAAATTCTGCTTGTTGAAAACATATTTTGGCAAATTCGCCATAGCAGCATTTTTAAGGCCATTTTTCGACCTTTGAAAAATCTTGCACCCCCGGAATTTTCTTGCAGCCCACATATGGTCCTGAGCATAGATGGGCAAGGTACAGCTGACCAGGGATGGGTGAAATCCAGGAACCGTTATGCAGTAAATTGTAGTCTTATTTTCGGTGCAATGTTATTTTTGCACAGGTACAAAGATAGCACCGTAATTTATTTGTTTTGTAAATGGGAAATTGACTGGATTTTCGATCGTTAATAACAGAGTTTAGATAATACCTAGGTTTTCTATATCTTATAAATACAATAATGTGTAAATGTGGCGCGATGCGTCAAAAATTTTGATATTTCACATCGTGTTTGGACAGGATTTGTATTTTTTCACACTAAGCTAAAATATGTCGTGCAGCACATTTCTTTTCCCTCAAAATTGCCTAACAGTACCTGATTTTTCAAAATCTTAGGTAGGAGTAATACTCCCCTCTTAACGCTACCCCTATGCCCACGTGTGGCCCTGCGTGCTATAAAAGTAAAAGATTGGCCAAATTAATTTTCTGGATGGTTCACGACGACCGATTTCGCTTGAAAAAACGATAAATATCCAACAAAATAAATAAAATTGAATTAAAATATGACATAATTTGATTTTATTCACATTAAAAAGTTCTCATTTATTTTATCGACATCAGAACAATTTTATGCAGTTGGTCGACCTTTCTGGACCATCAGCCTTCCTGAACACTGAATGCACTCTTCTTACAGCGTTGGTCGGCCCTCCTTCTCAATATAGGTACCAAAAGAATGGTTCGAAAAGATTTTACATCAGAAAAACGATGTTTCTGATATGTTCCCGAAAGTTCCGAGTGTGCGTGCATAGCGAATTTTTCCGTAAATGGGGGCGTTCTCTTGACTTTTCCGAAAACTGTTATACAATAGGTCGAAATATTTACCTTACACGTTCAAACTGAAGTTTTCCGGCGTTTTGCTTCATATACTTTTATTTTAAATCGCGCAGAATTTTTTTTAAAATCTACTAGATTTTTGCTGATTCTGTGTAGAAAATGATTAAATTCGTCTGATTTTAGCAAAAAAAGTAAATAGAACGGTATTTCCATTTAATTTTCATGCGCAAACATAGATATGCGCCAAATTCAGACATGCGCCAAGTTCATACATGCGCCAAGTTCAGACATGCGCCAAGTTCAGTCACAATAACAAAAGGCGCCAAGTTTAGACATGCGCCAAGTTAAGATAGGCGCCAAGTTTAGATGGGCGCTAAGTTCAGTTCATACAAGAAAACAAAAGGCGCCAAATTTAGACGGGCGTTAAGTTCAGACATGCGCCAAGTTAAGACATGCGCCAAGTTAAGACATGCGCCAAGTTAAGACATGCGCCAAGTTAAGATCGAACGTTCCATAGCGCATGTGAAACTACGCTGTAGGCCGAATTTAACGCGCACAAAAATATGAGTAATTCAAGATCTTAAAGACGACTGGACAAAAATGAATATTTGATATTTGATACAAAATTGTTAGTAAATATGCACATTTAATTAGTTTATGTACAATACATATATGTACATGTAATAAGTTTATATTCACATTCATGCCAGTGCAAACTTTATTGCTATTCTAAGAGAATGAAAAAATTACGTATTTCGATTTTGAAAAAATATCTATCCATAGTGATAGTCACACATGGGCGTGGGGGGTTTGGGGTATGCACCCCCCAGAAGTTGAAATTTCCCCCAGAAATCAAAATACCCCCCCAGAATTCAAATTTCGAAAATTTTGTTGCTTTTTTTAGCGATTTTTTGATGCCATTGGATAGTGCTTGATGAGAAACGTCGAAAAATGGTGTTTTTTTCGCCATACGACCACTTTTAAGACCATTTTTCGACCTTTGAAAATTTTTTCACCCCCCCCCAGAATTTCGGTGCTGCCCACCTATGGTGATAGTACAACCGGGTCATTTGGAAATTTTCATGACATCTATCGATCACCCGGTACAGTGTCGGCCACTCGGGACTGTCGGCCAACCGGTACAGTCGGCCACCCAGGACTGTCGGCCACCCGGGTACAGTCGGCCACCCGGGACTGTCGGCCATTCGGAACAGTCGGCCATTAGGTACTGTCGGTCACTCGGGAATTTTTAGATTGACAGATCTATTTTTATACTATTTGTCGGTGACCCGGGACTGTCGGTGACCCGGGACTGTCGGTCACCCGGGACTGTCGGTCACCCGGGACGTTACCTCAAGAATAGCCAAATCAAAGAGAGTGTAGTGTCAGCGTATAGTGCTAATCATTGATATTAAGTCTCTGCTATCACACTTAATTCTGCACAAGTGTAGAATTGATGGGTGGCGAAGATCCTTGTTTGTGTTAACACAGAGAGAACAGTAAACTCCGGCATTTTTCTTCTCACGGGTAAACTCTTCAGTTTCAAAATTCTGCACTTTCCACCAAATCCTATTCGATGAATCCGAATTATGCGCAATTTTACACTTAACGCGCGGAAACATCCACCTTGTTTAAGAAAAACAAAGCAGATTCTAATTGCAGCATTTTCCCTAATTATTCCGAAGAGTGTTTGTCATAATCTCAAAAAAAATTTCAAAAATTATCGAGCGAAGCTTTATTCTAGAGATAAATTATAAATACATATCTCAGATTTCCTGAACAGGAGTGTACAAATCTTACACTAATTTCTGTTACAAACCATTAGATGGCTTTTTATATTTATCAGATTGATTTCAGATAATTTTGTGGGCACATGAGCTCACCGACGTTAGCATATTGTTCATATTTTAGTTTCCGCAGTGTGTTAGTTTTAATCTTCAAATTTGGTTTTCGAGAAGTTCAATTTGAAAGAAAAATCGAAAGTGGCCCTTATCGCGGTTGTGGTACGGTACCATCAACACAATTAGTTGTCTATGGAGGTCATTTGAGAAAAAGGATCGTCGGCAACCACAAAGCACCGGCGACTCCATATTCTGTACCCTGGTTTGGCGTAATAATGGAAAACGGCAAGCATAGATGTGGCATAACGTTGATAGTTATGAATGAAAAGGATACATCAACTCGTTTTGGAATAACTGCTGCGCATTGCCTCATTAATCTGGGCATTTTCCCGTACGTGTCATCTCATACAACGGCTTAAAATTGGGAGAAGGCGAGGCAGTCGGCTGTTCTTAGGGGAGATGAAGTAAACGAAATCTAGTTCTGATTAAAAAATGACAAAAAAGTACGTAAAAATGGCCATTTTCAAGTAATTTATGGACTTGTTTTATTTGTGTTGCCTTGTTGATTAGAATCGATAACCCTGCCTAATGTTGCTGAGAGAAGCTGTGAAATATACGAAAATTTCTTTCGAAAACATTATCGAAGAAAACAGCATCGTGTCACGTGTAAAAATGGGTTTCCTGCAATACGACTACTGAAAAATGGTTAATAATTTCAAAAACGTCAATTATTTTCGTTCTCTTACTCTTAAACCCTCCTACATTCTAAGTTACTATAGGATGCTAATCTATGAACCCTTCAATGAGAATATTACAAATATACATTACTAAATAGACGTCCGCTTGCCGGTAACGTTCTCTCCCTCGGGCTCGTCCGCGCCCTTTTTCGCAATTTTCCCAAATCCGACGGGTTGGGCAAAGGGCCAATTTCTCCCTAATAGGTCGGATCGGCCATCATTTTATCCCGTAGTTCCATCAATAAGGTTCCCATTGCATTTTCGCCAGGCCATCGTTTTGGGTCCTTAATGTGTGTGTGTGTGTGTGTGTGTGTGTGTGTGTGTGTGTGTGTGTGTGTGTGTGTGTGTGTGTGTGTGTGTGTGTGTGTGTGTATGTGCGTGTGTCACAACATGGCTTGTAGAATTGCGTACATATTGGGGGAGTGGGTCAAGAATTGAAGTTTTTTGGACCAAAATGAGTTCAAATACTGCTGGTAGAAGCGCTAAAATAGCGTTAAAACTACATTATCACACAGTTTATGGTCAATTTAAGGCACTTATTGAAAAAAACCTTCGATTTTCATTCATTCTTCGGCCTCCATTTCACTTCATTTTCCACGTAAAAATTCCCATTTTTCCATTCAGGGGGTTTAGGCTCCCCAAACTCCCACGTGTAGGTCTGGTCCGGATCCCCATGCACATTAGTTGTAGGGATTCCTAACCAAAAGTCGGTTTTACTTCCCATTCTTTGAAGTCAGAAAACTTTAACCCAAGTGCGCTTTTGCTCTTTCTAGCCAAAATTGAAGGTCACTCACGCCTCCCTCCTAAAATCGGCTAACTATTTCACCCGCCCTATGATTTTATTGCAGTTACTGTGTCGCAAACGGGCTAGTCTTTCATAGGTGGATCGAATTTTGGTTCGGGCAGCCCGATTCACGTTTTATGACACCGCATGTTGTAAACGTAAGACGTAAAAATGTACAGAATGTTGCATCGATATGTGGAAGCAACGCAGATATTGCATTGGTTGAATTTACGAAGCCGGTGATATTCAACGAGCACGTCGTTCCTTTATGCTTTTCTAAGGATGATGCAGAGGCTGATTTGGACAAATTTTGTCGCGTTTGCGGCAAGGGGGCAATAGACCGTAAGTATACCAGCATTTAAGTCGGAAATTGATCAAAAATCTGAGTTTACGGTACACGATCTCTGAAGAATAGATAATTGTATCAAGTTAAGACTTGATTAATGATTAATCGATCAATTAATTGATTAATTAGCTATCAATTACGACAAGTAAAATCAATCTTAGTTCCAGGATTTTCTTACAGTAGGAGCGGAGCGAAACCCCGCATTTTCTCAATACTGTCAAAAATCGTCCGAAAATCCGTACATTATGCCTAAAAGTATCGGTTTTTTCGTCTTTTGGTCGACATAATTATTTCTGATTCTCAAATAATTTGAAATTCTTGAATTTTATGCAAAAATTGCGCAAAATTAGTGCAAAAATTGGTGCAAAGCAAAACAAACACTTGAGAAATCAGTGTAAGAACTAAAAAATCCTTTTTTCTGAACACAAACTACTCTGCTGACGTAAAATTGAAGTTTCTAGAACGCCAACAAAATTAATATGAGTACTCGTACTACCCGGCGTGGGAAAATATTTGAAAAATTGTGATGAAAATGGCTCAAATTATAAAAAATACACATTGTTGTGTATTGCGCACAACTATTTTTTGACGACAGGGGAGAGGGCCGCGGAGGAGGGGAGGGGGGCCGCTTTTTTCTAAATCTGAGCCTGTATGAAACTAAAAGATTCTACGCCATCACATTGCTGTTGAGGGCTGGGAGACTAGTCCTGAGTTATTTTTTAAATATCAACTGCCTCTAAAAAATCATATTTCAATATGAGTTAATTTTAATTTCAACCTGTTTTAGGATTAAGCTGAAACTATTGAAATTAATACCGCTAATTCTTGTTTAGCATAATTTTCAACCAGAACGATTTGGCGTGCTTTTTTTGCATGTTTGTGTTTTTTGTTTACCGTTTTTTACTCATTAGGTGCCGCGGAAGAATTTCCGGACGTCCCTCAATGTATTGACACTAGAGTAATCCGCAATAGATTCGTTAATTCGAAGCGTAGTAAGAAAGATTGGGCGCTCGGCTTGTGCCCTGGAGACCAAGCCGGATTAAATTTGTAGGTTTCTCTATCACCACTGAGTTAGCAAACATTGGGTAGGGCTAAACTGCCAAAAAATAGCAACAAAAATATTATGGGGGTCTTTCGACTTTGAGGGTCCGCCGGATTCTGGAGTATCCAGCCAGACCATACAAGAGCTGCGTGGGCATTATAGAGGGAGAGGTCAGACCCGAAAAATTTTTAGAAAGTGCCAAAAAGTCGGGTGGACTGGCATCAGGTGATTTTGGGGCAATACAAGGCGTTGCAAGAAAATTTTGAATCTAGTGCGAAAATACCAGAAAATAGTCGTAAAAGGGATTGGAATACCAATGCCCTCATAATTATAAACGCACCTTACGACTATTTTTCGCAGTGTTGCCATGCCACTGGGAGGAAAAAACTGAGAATACTCAAAGAACTTTAGAAAGACCGCCAGAATAGATTTTAGCACCCTTGTGACCTAATAGAAACCAAATTTTCAGGCACTTCTTGGCGCGGCGGATACATATAATTGTTTTTTCCGAAGTCCAAATTTGAGCGAGACAATACGTCAAAATTTTTTGGCGCTTCGAAGAATTATTTTTTGTATCTTTTTCTTGCAAGGCGTCAGAATTGATAATGAAAAACAAATTAAATTTTTTTAGCAAACTCGAGCTTAGATGGAATGGTTGCTTTTCCGAATGACATACGAGTATTTTTCTATATAATCGAAATGAAGTAAAATATTAAATATTTTCCTCTCAAGCTGATTAAGCTCGCTGATAAATAACTCACTTCATCACCAGCGAAAATTTGAATTGGAAATCAATAATAGATTGAAATAAATATTGAATCAAACAAAAAATTACAAATCAAAACAATAATTCCATTGCTCTATTCTAGCTAAGCTATGTGTTACCTAACGACCGTAACTCAATTTAGTTTTCACTATTGGCCCAATTTGCTTAGATTTTGCCTTATCTTCTACAAAAGGATTCCTTTTGCTTTCCTGGGGACTAGACACGTGCATGTCCGGTTTTGACTCTCCCACAATGGAAAAGCTGCGATTACGCATTTCATTGCGATTTTTTTGATTGATTGATTGATCGATTGACCATACATCGTTCTGTTCCATCTGATTTAGATTAAGAGCTTTTGTTTTTACATTCTGTTGTGGGGAGATTTGAGAATCGTCAGAAACGTATGGAATGTTTTTTATTGTGCCTTATAATTGTTGCCTATTTTAAGTCCAAAAAGTAAGTTTCGAAGAACTTTTAGGCTGAACCTCGATCTGATCCCTGATCCATAAAAGAATCCTGCTGCATACATATGTCTATTCTCCGACAGCAGAAACAAAACTAAAAACGAAAGATGAAATCAAAAATATGCGAGAAGTATAGTAGGTATGTATCTTAAATTTTGCAATTAGTATAATCTGCAGATGCTTTTCTTAAATTTAACTGCCATTTTCTGTCTTTTCCGCCTTCCGCATTTCAGATTCGTAGGTCTGTTTATACTTTTTCGTTTTTAGGGTGATTCTGGGAGTGCCGTGTTTTGCCCCGAAAGCGATGGCAAATTCTCGTTCATTGCTGTCGCAACTGCCTTTCGTCTTTTACATGGAATTCGCAGAAATCGTTACGAATACGTGCCAGTTCAATTAGAATGGATAAATCATACTATACAAATGTTCGGAAAATCGTATGCAAAGACTTGTTTCAAAAGAAAGTTATTAGGTTGTATTTTGGGATCATAATTTTATTATTTTCTACCTTTTTGTGCGTATGTTTGCTTGGAAATTGCAGGTGTCGGCAAAAAAAATCACAGGGTCTCCCTAGGGCGATGAGCAAAATATTGGGGGCTTTCTCCAAATCAGGCGCCTTTAAATTGCCCGGTTTCAATGCTTTCGATAATCCTGCCGTAAGGGTTGTTATTTTGTCAAAAATAAAAAGATCTGATAAGGACTAAAGCCTATGTCACCAATAAAAAGATTTTTTTGCTTTGTGTAAATCAAATAGTTTAATTTCAGTCGTAGGACAATAATACAAACTTCTGAAGTTATACTACACTTAACTAAAAACTTTTAGGCAGATTTCAGCTAAAGCAAAAAAATTGTTTTCTATCGAATCTTTCGTGACTATAAAGTAAGCAATCATCATAAGTAGCGCGTTAGCGCGTACCTATAATATACTTGGGTACCCCCAACATATGCCCCCCTCACAGCTATAACGGCACACATCTGAGAGGTGCGGTTTATTTTGAAAGGTAGATAATAAAAATACTTAGTGCTCCCATTTTTATCTTGTTTACACTCAATACCGAGCGCGTCGTGAGTGTGTAAAGTTTACACCAAAAATTCAAATGATTTTCAGAGGGCCAATTTTTCAAAAAATGTTTTCCCTAATCAGCAGGTTACGCATCTAGTCTTAAAATTTCTTTACACTCATTGGTTGTTGCACAGGTGTGTAAATTAGACGGTTTTTTTACTGTTTTTATGTGCCCGAGCATATCTAACTCGATTTAACATTCCATGCAGTCTGATTGGTTTCGAAAGGTAGACGGTTATAAAATCTAGAGGAGACTTTCTTTATTTTTTTAAAAAGTGATATTTTCGAATTTAGAGGCGGTTTATTGTAAAGAGTCTGGGACAAAAAAATATTTTTTCCTTGCCATATTCTCCACTTAGTAGACATAACGTGGTAACTAGCTTTAAAATGTGCCTCGTCTTAAGCGCTACACGTTAAAATTTATTTTGTCTCTTTGCAATCAATATTGCGTTATTAGTGCAGGTGTATACTTTACACTGGAAAAATTTTTTCCGCCCAGAGCGTCGTGGATGATGAATTTTTTTAAAATGTTTTCCCTAATTAGTAGGTTACGAATCTGGTCTTAAAACTTCTTTACACTCATTAGTTGTTGCACATGATTGTAAATTAGACGGTTTTTGACTGGACTGTTTTCATGTGCACGAGCATATCTGTAAATACAGAGCCGCCTTATGTCTACAAAGAATCGACATGGGACGGATGTATTTGCCTTCGAGATTTACCTAGATACGTAGGTGCTGGCCCGGATCGCGCGGCTCTGGACGGCTTTCGATCTTTGGACCCTTAGAGACCTTACGGCTTCGATCCCCTCAGCCCTAATATTGCTGGCCGCTTTTATGTCGGGTGATCTCAGCAGCTACGCCCTAAGACCTAAGGCTACCTACCTAGTCTCGGTAATTGCCGCGGAGGTCAGTTGACCTATCTCAAGCTCAAGTTGTTTATTTAACTTATTTTCCAATCAGTGCCTGGTTCGAAATGTTTTGGTTCCTAATATGTGTAGCACGCTGAACTATGAAAACAACAACATCGAGCTCTAACCTGATTAATCATCTCTGAAGATTAGATAATATTTTTCGATCAATTTTTGGTTTGAGAAATAAATTAATATTTCCAAATAAAATAAGTTATCATACGAAATTTACCTATCAGTCCACTAAAATGGGTAGAAGTCCTCGACGTGGGTGTGGCCGACCTAACCCTCGGTATAACCAAAAACCACTGGGTAGGTTTTTCTATATTTTATTCCGAACGAAGAATTCACGGCCTGGATGCAGGACAACAGCCATAAAGCAAAAAGAAAATGGAAACGTACGGACTATACAATCGTACGACTGGCCAACGAAAAAGCCAACTGCCAGACTAAACTACAACGTTAAGTACACTGGCCTCAAGGACCATTACAGTAAAATAAACAAAGATCAATTTAACGTAATACTGAATCACTTTTATCTCAGATCGAATGTTATCGATTACACAAGCGGTATGCATGAAATAATTACTATTATCATACACTTAACTCTATGCTACCGGACAAGTATCTAAATGTTTTTTATTATTGAAAAATTGGGGAAATAATGGGAAGACCGAAGGCATAGCCTCACAGTGCACTATCGTAGATAGCTACTAGTATTGGCTATGTTATGGCTATCGCGAACTGCTAAGGCAAGTTCGCCTACACGTGTAACTCTCGCAGTTACATATCTAACTCAATTTTACATTCTATGCACTCTGATTGGTTTCAAAAGGTAGACGGTTATAAAATATAGGTGCGACTTCTTTTATTTTTTTAAAGGTAATATTTTCAACTTTAGAGGCGGCTTATTGTAAAGAGTCTGGGACAAAAAATTTTTTTCCCTGCCATATTCTCCACTTATCAGACGGAACGTGGTAACTACCTTTATAATGTGCCTCGTCCTAAGCGCCACACATCAAAATTTATTTTGTTTCTTTACAATCAATATTGCGTTATTAGTGCAGGTGTAAACTTTACACTGAAAAAAATTTTTCCGTCCAGAGCGTCGTGGATGATGAATTTTTTTAAAATGTCTTCCGTAAGGTCAGAATTACGAATCTGACCTTTAAACTTTTCTACAACCACTATTTGTTGAGGTATGAAGAAGTGAACTTTGAATTATACATCTATTTGCTAATGCCGATAGATAACTCCATATTGCATATTGTTTGATCAGATTATTCTTATTTCAGAGGTTTTTGACTGTCTTTAATAAATACTTATTTTTATTATCATGAATGCACTATTCTTAAACTTCAGCAGAATGATGAATATTTTTCAATAATTGACTAAATATTAAAATCCGCCGATATGTCGAGTTGGCGCAGAGGCTGACGCATCCGTTCTCGCATGCGGGTTTAGAAAAAGACTAATGGGTCAAGGTGTGAAACAGACTGTTTTGTTTATAAATAACAATAAAGTAGAATGTGTTCATCTCATACGGCTATTTAGAACTTATAGTCTGTTTCACATGTAACTTTGGGCATTAAGTCTGAGAATTTTCATCGACAGTAAGCCGAGGGTTACGATAATTATATATCAGATCAATGCTATAATCGCGGTCAGTTTATTGTCTGATTCAAAATGTATGACTTAAGTTGTGTGAAAGAGACTATAGATACTTACATACTATTTATACCTAAGAGTGAATCAAAGCGATCAAACGCAAGATACGGATGAAAAATGTTAATCAATGTTCAAAAAGGTATTAAATACGAGCGAGCAAGGCAGATATCATGAAATAATCATCTATTGATTGCAGTATGTATATATACGGCATGGAAATTATCAATACGGCATGGAAAAGAACAATGCTTAACGCAAAGTCAATCCAGCTACGGCAACCATATTATCAGCGAAAATGATCGAATTTGACCTCGACTAGACATCATAGTAAGCGAATTATACTCACGGCGTACATATACAGTAAACCAGAGGTAACGAAGATCAGTGAATTGTAAAGAGGAGTAGTTTCGACCAGAGCCTCTGCGCGGGGCGGGTCGGCCTGCCCCGCCCCGCAGGCCCGCGCGACCGGCGCGGGCTTTTGCGGGGCGGGTCACATGGCTGGCGGGGCGGGGCGGGCTTTATTTTCTAAAATTTTGGCGGGGCGGTGCGGGGCGGGCCTTTCTTTTTTTAATTTTTGTTGTGCAAAAGGATACGTGCGCGAAATTGATTTCCATGCACAAGGTTTCGCGCAATAGACTATATTTCTAAGTATTGCTCTGCTGCTCATCCTTTGAATAAATACCTAATGAAATAGAACACATGGGGGCTGTTAAAATAATACAAATTGAAATAATCCAGCTTTACCATGCATAAGCTTACATATATACAGTGTTTCAAAAAAACGAATTCCATATTTGACCTTGTAACTTTCCAACGGCTCGCTCAATTTCAATGCAAATTGCTTTAAACGATAGACAAAAACCTTCGTAAGAAACTTGCTAAGTTTCGTATCCGTAGCTTGCTCTGTTCTTGTGCAACGCGCAATTGTGTAAAAGTCGTTTTTTTCATTGAATACAATGCGTGTTTAGAAATAAATCATGTGTTTGCAACGTTGTAGCTTTCAATCGAGTGAATATTTTAGAATACGGTATGCTCTATTCAAAAGCCTGTTTGTCTAGCTGTTAGCCTGTAAATTTTCGTACTATTTCGCTACTTGGTTCGAGAGTTATTGAGCTTTCGCCAAATGTCATTCCTTAGGTCATTCACAAGCGCAAGCAACTCGCTGCTTATTTTGTCATTGCTGGCTCAATCGCCGAGGGAGTGACCTTAGGCAAAAGCTCAATAGCTCTTGAACCAACAAACAAAATAAACTAAAATTTAGAGGCAACTAGCTAGATAAATGAGCTTTTGATTGAAGCAAACTGTATTCTAAAATGTTCACTCGATCTAAAGCTACAACGTCGCAAACACATATTCATTTCTTACGACACATTGTATTCAATGAAAAAACGACTTTTACCCAAATGCGCGTTGTACAAGAACAAATGAAGATGCGCAAACTAAACTTCACAGGATTATTATAAAGGTTCTTATCTATTGATTAAAGCAAGTTGCATTCCAGTTGAGCGATTCGTTTCGAAGTTACAGGGTCTGATATGGGTTTCGTTTTTTTTAAACACCCTGTATATATAGGTAGGCAGGTACCTACATACACACGTGGGCGTGGTGGGGGGGGTTGGGGGGGCATGCACCCCCAGAAGTTGAAATACCCCCCCAGACATCAAAATACCCCACCAGAAAGAATTTTTTTGCTTTTTCAGCAATTTTTTGATGCTATTGGATAGTGCTTGATGAGAAACGTCGAAAAATTGTGTTTTTTTGCCATACGACCACTTTTAAGACCATTTTTTGACCTTTAAAAATTTTTTCACCCTCTCCCCCAGAAATTTTTTCACCCCCCACCCCCAGAATTTCGGTGCTGCCCACCTATGCATACATATATGTAGGTACACACTACGTCCTCACTTAAGGTAGACTATCATCTATAGGATTTGAGTAATGGCGAGCATTGGGATCTGGGTTGTCCCCTGGGATCCAGCAGACCCCCAAAATTGATTTTATTGTGCTAGTTTTGTCGATTTCGCCCCGTCAGACCCTCTCAGAATTTGAGCAATCAGCAGTGCAAGATTGTTCCCTTTGCAGCTTACCTACATACCTAACTACACCTATCACAGTAACATTGTTGTTCCAATAAAGTTTATTGCTGTAAGACATTAGCTCTTATTCAATTTACAAAATTGCATTGCACTCATTTACATTGAAGATTTTGTATCACTCATTGTCCGGTTCTATATCTTCTTGCATTCTGGCTCCTTTTCGACCAGAAATGGATACATAGAGTACATGAAAAAATTTTGCGGGGCGGGGCGGGGCGGGCCTAATTTTTGTAACATTACTGGCGGGGCGGGGCGGGTCTGAGGAGCTGCGGGGCGGGGCGGGCTTTATTTCTTTCTTGGTGGGGCGGGGCGGGTCAAAATATTTCGGCCCGCGCAGGGCTCTAGTTTCCAGCCCTGATCATTAAACGCAGCGCACTGCAAAATGTTGTACTCTTTAAACGCTGTTTAAATTATTTTAACGATGCATAATAAGCTGTTTACAATGACAAAATACATTGGTATGCCTATTTGCAGTGTAGATGATAACACGCGGTTAAAAAAAATTTACTCCGGTACCGAGCTTTCGATCGTTTTCGCTGATCAAATTGTCGGAGCTTTCATTGATTGGCTGCGGGTTTTTATTCAGGTAGCCCAATAAGGGATTTTGGAGAACATTTATTGAAGAATCGGCATCGGCATTCTCCTTTCGTCATCGAATGGATCGTAGCCGCTGACCTTTCGTTTCTTGTTGCGCATTTCGGACTGTTGTATCTTTTGAGCACATTCTTTTATAACTGTACGGAGAAATGGAATGATTAAACTTCTCCTCTAAACGTTAAGGACAGAAGAAAACAAAAATAGGAAGAAAAAGACAATTTATGCAAAATCATACCTCAGCTAGCTAAAATGACCAAAAGCTTATTGCATGCATGTATTTCAGATCATTCTAAAAATGTTAACCTAAAAATTTGAAAATGAGCTGCAATCACTTCAATGTTAAGCTGATTACAAACCACGTGCAGATTAATGCCTGGCTCAACGGCTCAAACCCTGAAGTATTGAAATCGGAGTCAGAAAGCCCTTGAGTCTATTATCAGGAAGCCCTTGAGTCTTGTTTAAAAAGGATGATGCTGATGTCAAGAACAATATTGTTTTCCGCGTTCTTGGACTGCTGTCATTATTGTGGCATGTTACTGTATGTGTTTACTGACTGATGTACTCAAATCATGCTAATTGAAAGTGGGGTACTAGCAAAGAAAATGCTCCGATGGAACAAAAAAGATGAATATACATACTTGGAATTGTGGATTATTAAGGATGTAAAAGGAGGGGACTAGGAAAAAGCTACCTAAAGTCGCAAAACCTGATAAAAATCACATTTTCTGCAAGCAACGCAAAAAATCGAAGTATATTCTGCGGCCAACAGATTAAAATAAATATTTAATTATAAAAATGATTGAAAAAGCAGCACGTTAGCTATGCAGTAGCTATGGGAAATGATATTGAGTGAAGTGAAAGTCTTTCTAAGCCAATTGAATGAAATAGCAAACATTTATGCATCCAAGACAATCAAAGAAATTGTTGGTTTAAAACAGTAGGAAACGCGTAAGTTGACTTGAAACAGACTAAATCTAGGTACACTAGCATTCCCGTAACGGTTGTATGCACTAATAAATCGGCCCTTGCTTTGCTTGCTATAATGCTTATAACAAAATAAAACAACTTCAAATACAATACCACTTACTTTTCTATCAATCAGTATACGGAGCTAGTCAGCGTTGCTACTCGCCAGCAATTTAAAAAAATATTATAGATGTCGTTTATACACTCTTATCTGAAACTTTGAAAATTATGTAAAAAAGACACTTTTTTAGAGGCCGCAGAATATACTTCAATTTTTAGCGTTGCTTAGAGAAAGTGTGATTTTTATCAGATTTTGTGACTTTAGGTAGCTTTTTCCTAGTCCCCTCCTTTTACATCCTTAATAATCCACAATTCCAAGTATATTCATCTTTTTTGTTCCATCGGAGCATTTTTCTTTGCTAGTTTTTGTCTGTTTATACTATACCTGTTAAAACTAGTTTTTAGTAGACAACGATGCTTAAAATGTCTATGAAAAATTATTATTTGTTCTTTATTGATTTCAGATCCTTTGAAAAAGTGTAAGCAAAATGTCTGATTCAAGATATTCTCGCAAAATAACATTTCAATGAATCAAGGGCCAAGTGGACGACGACATATTATGAGAAGTGGAAATTCCTATTGTCGAAAAATTGCGGGAGCATGTGTAGAGGTTTTCACTTGATTTTTTTGAAGGCTACAGTATGCTTTACTAGGTGATTTACTGTGACTCGACAGGATAGGTGAGAAATGAAAAAGACAGAAAAAGAAAAGGTGAAAAAGACATAAAAGGTGCAAAAATGGAAAATCTCAGTAATTCCAGCTCTAATTGCCTGAATTATAGAATTTATTCGACACTTTGTGTTTTTAAGCCAAAAATACAGAAAATTCGACGTTGAAAAATGTATCTACAATAAGGTAATCCTGAAGAGTCACCCTTTGAAAAAGAGCGTTTTCCACAAACATCTTATATTATTGTAGCTTGTATACACAAAAGGAAGTGGGGAGATTGTACCTCTCCCAGATTACTGTAGACCATCAAATTCTACTTTTATTAACATTTTTGGCAATTCTATCCATCCTGACCTCCAATAATTTTGTTGCGGCCCACGCTTGTGTATATTTTCTACCTTTTTTCTTTATCTTCTCATTCTTTGCTATTTATCTTTTTTATTGCTTCAGGTTGTCTTGGATGTTAAAGTAACTTTAAGAAGTCATATTTTGTTTTCCTTTTATTTTTCTTTTTATCGCATGAAGAGATATGATTTGCCATGTTCAGAAAGTCGTATTGTTCATAAAGAAAAACTTTTATGAACTAAGCGAGTCCGCTAGAAAAGCGATAAAGAGGAAGCGCATTTAACGATAGGTATGTACAACTCGAAGAAATTTATGATTTGCGGAAAACTAAGTAGAAATAAAATAATGATATGAAAAAATTTAAAATTGAATAAATGACCCTAAAAATTTACTTTACTTCTCTCTCTGCTCAATGTCGTTTGCTCATGTAATAAACTTTTCAGACCTTTTCGACTTGTGGAAATTTCATAACCAATATAATCATCCTTGTGTATTCATGTCGATGTATCATTGATCGGAAGTTCAGAATATTGAAAATTTTTTTGAAGATAAAAACAAATGAAACGGGTATAAAATATGCTATCACCGCTGAATTTTGGATTAGGATTCATCAACGTACAAGAGCGACAGTAGTCAAAAGCGGCACGACGCTATTCAGAAGAGCGAAATGCGTTAGAAAAACAGTGCGCAAATCGGTTTCATGACCATACATACATGAGCGAGGGGTTTGGGAGGTACTTAAAGCCTTAGAATAAAAAATGGGACATTTTCTGGGAAAAATTAGGTGAAAGAAGGCCAAAAAATGGATAAAAATTAAAGTTTTTTTAAGGACGCTCGGTATTGACGTGAAACCATGGAATGACGTAGTTTCGACGATATTTTAGCATTTTTGCCAGTTTTTGAGGTCACATGGGCCAAAAAAGGCTCAGATTTTCGGATCTAGTATACAATTTACCCACCAGCGTTTTTTAGCCGATCCATAATGTATTGTAATGTGTCATGTGTAATGTATAATGTGTAATATGTACACTTTACACATTACACATTACACACTACACATGACACATTACGCAATACACATTACACATAACACATTACATATTACACACTACACAAAAACGGTGGTGGGTAAATTGTATACTAGATCCCAATTTTCCACCCCCCCCCAGATCGACTGACCCTTTCTTTCCCCAGATCGGCTATGATGTGTATTTATGAAGATGACTATTGAAGAGGTGAGTGTTTTGCCTATACCGATATATCCTAATTATACGGGTACCTGCGGACACATACTTATTGTACATTTGAGAGTATTACTTGAATACATTTTAAAGTATTGCACATTCATGTTGCGTCTTTAAAGTTGCGCAGGCTTGTTAAGAGACATTGCTTTTTTTAATATGTGAATAAAATAAGCTCGTTTTTCAATCAAATAATACCAATCGACAACGCTTCTGATTTGTTTTTTGAATACTGTATAAAAACATCATTTTTAAGTTCTTATTAACAGTCTATAACGTAAGGCTATGCTCATAGGTGGGCGGCACCAAAATTCTAGGGTGTGCAAAAAATTGGCAAAGGTCTGAAAAGTGGCCTTAAAAATAATAATATGGCGAAAAACACCATTTTTCAAGGTTTATCATCGAGCACTATCCATTGGCATCGAAACATTGCGAAAAAACAGAAAAAATTCCAAAAATTGAATTCTCAGTGTGCACACCCCCAACCCCCACGCTAAGGTGTAGCTATGCTGTACCGCGTTTCTGACTACCGTCGCTCTCGTTAATAGCGTCGCTCTTGTTGATAGCGTCGCTCGAATGCCTCCGACCTATACATAAGTATACATATGTACCTTAGTTATTTGACGATACACACGTGCATAAATACATTAACATCACATGGCTAAGTTTTTAAAAGTAGATAGTACATACATAGCTATGCATATCCTAGCAGGCGGTACAAAAACAGTTCCTCGTTACACTCTGCACGTGATTGTCATTCAAACTCCCATTTCAAGTTGACATCCTTTTCAGCACGGCAGCAGAGCTAATTCGTTTTTACAGAATAAAATTATTCGTTATGCGCATCAGGCCTGATAACAAATTTGCCGAACGTCAAGTTTTCTTTCTATTACTTATTCTTCCTCATCTAATCCACGCCTCGGTAGACCATACACATTTTTATATACTTAAATTATTTATAGTAATTATATAAATTTTATTTGTTTTTTTTCGCACTTGAGGTGAAAGGAACGAAAGACAACGGAGGAAGAAGAAAAAATAATAAATTGATAAATAAATAAGAACGAATTTTTTTGTTTTCAATTTTTAAGGCAGGTAATTATTTTTATGTTTTCACTCATGTTCAAGCGCTTCGATTTTTTATATCCTTTGTTAATATTCTAGTTGTTGGATAATTTCATTTTCAGCTGTTCTTACCTTAGATAGATTAGGTACTTCTATTACTATTCGTTTTAATTGCAATCCAGGATTATCTGCAGGGGGTGCTACCACAACTCTTCGCAAAACTACCAGAAATCTCATCAATACGTATAAAATGACTTTCTTAATTTTAATGCAAAAGTCGTCAGAGAAAACCCCGACGGAAAAATACACGTCAGAATAGATAATGTCAAAGATAAAATTGTAGCCCTTTTTGTTTATACTATGCATGCGGCGAAATAAAAAATAAATACTAGCAAAGGAGAAAACTGCTTAATTAACTACTCTTCTACTTGAATTCAATGTAAGAAGCATAATCTTTACTGCTTCCTAAAAGTATTTTTCTTCAGCTAAAAGCCTCCTAAGGTGCAAAGAAAGGCAATAAGTCATTATTTCGCATGAAAGTCCCGAAAAATCTGCCAGGAACTGGCTTTAAAATGTAAGAAATACAAATCTCTACATCTCGCTGACTATCTTAGGTCTAAAGAGTGAAGCCGAGCCGCTCCTCCACACCCCATCTGAATATGCCCTTAAATTATTTTATTAAATTGTCCATTCGCAATAGCGGATCCATGAATTTCGTATGTATAGGAGGCAGTAACCCAAATTTTTACCTGACAGTCGAAAATAGGTCCAAAAACTCGGTATTCACGTGCAGAGTAGCGTTTTTTCCACTTAAAGATTATCGATTTTTATTTGAAAAAATCATTCCTAGTGCAAAAGTTTTCCGGAAAATTTTACAATTTCACGCAATTTTGTGCCAGACAGAAGTGCTTAAATTTCCTCAAGTTTAGCTAACCAGCGTTAAGTAGAAGAAAAGAGTTGAAGTTTAGACTGAAAGACTTTCAGATCCCGGAATTATTTCGTTATTTATTGTCAAAGCCTAATGAAGAAATAAACACAAAGCGCAGAAAATTTCTAGAATTGACGCTAAAAAATGGAAGAAAACTACAAAATATAGTTTTCTGTCCGCTAAATGAATGAATAAATCAAACATATCGGTGTTATTCGACACACCGGAAAATTCAAGAAACACGATAGTCAATGGCCGAAAATCATTGCAAAGTACGAGCACATATCCATCCTTTATCTTGCCAAGTCTTTAGGCAGATGGGGTGCTCCCCATTCCTGGGCGTGGGAGGTTTGGGGTTATACACCCCCAGAAACCAAAATAACCTCCAAAATTCAATGTTTGAATTTTTTTGTTTTTTTCGCAATTTTTTGTTGCCGATGAATAGTGCTCGATAAGAAACGTTGAGAAACGGTTTTTTTCGCCAAACCAATATTTTCAAGGCCATTTTTTATCTTTGAAAAAATCTTGCTTTCTCCAGAACTTTGATGCCGTACACCTATGGTGCCCCTTCCCTTAAATCCGCCCATGTCCATTCGCATAATCAAATACTGTTTTAACAAATGAATTGATCATAAATTTCACAGATCAGTATAAATTTGGATAAATTGTTTGGTCTCGCGCTGAATTTGGACAATCGTCAGATAAATTGTTTAACAGAAAATCATTACGGATTCTACCCCTTTGACATCACCCATCGGTCGCCTCGAGTCAAATCCTACTTAGATTGCTGGTTGTTATGCCACAATTTTCCCCTTTGCCTTTCGATCAGTTACCACGACAATACTGATTATTGTTTTTTACACGATACCGCGTTGAGAAACGTGGATATGCTTATCCATATAGCTCAAAATATCTATCACACTGATCTTCTATGCGGCCGTAGTAATCTTTGAAAGCATTGAAATTTACTATACGATTTATGATTTATCATATACTGCATGCGTATTATATTACGGAAAACAGATTTATGTGAAACAAATTGGGAATCTTTCAGTGACAATATGTAAAAAAACATTTGTGAACATTTTTATGTTTTTTTCTATTTCATTACTGTAGTAATTTTTGCAAAAACTCTACATTTTTAGAACTCTTCTGCGAAAAATTTTCGAAATTCCATCAATCACTTTTTAATACAAATTTGACGTTGGAAAATCTCAGGTGAAAATGACTATCTACTCGTGTGCACTATTTCTTGTATTCAAGCGTTTGGAGCAAAATATGCATACGTACACCTACGATAGATACAGTCACACATGGGCGTGGGAGGGATAGGCTTGGGGGTATGCACCCACCCCCTCTCTAGAAGGCTGAATATCCCCCCTAAGAAAGCAAAATACACCCCTCCCCCAGAATTAAATTTTTAAAATTTCTTTGTTTTTTCGCAATTTTTTGATGCCAATAAATAGTGTTCGATGAGACACGTTGAAATATGGTGTCTTTTTGTCATGCCACCATTTTTAAGACCATTCTTTGACCTTTTCGAAAATCTTGCTCACCCCTAGGAGGGAGGGAGGGAGGGAGGGAGGGAGGGAGGGAGGGAGGGAGGGAGGGAGGGAGATTTTACACCATTTCTTCAACTTTTGCAGAAAATTTTCAATTTTCATCCATTTTTGGCCTTCATTATCTCATTTCCAAAAAATTTTCGTTTTTCCCTTCTTTGAGGTCCAGGTCCCCTAGCTCTCCCCACGTGATGTCTAGTGTATACAACAATGCCTCAGCACTAAAATTGAACACAGGCAGCAGGATTTAAATCGGAACGTAAGCATGATTTGAAAATCTGGGTCATGGAGAAACTTTTTATTCCACAAAAATTTGAAAGATACTGGGATTCTATCGTTCATCTTGATTATTTTTCATGCCATTTGAAATACACAAAATTATATCAACAAATTAAATTTAAGGAGAAATTAAGTATAACAAGCATATAACGACTGGTCCCTTCCGTGGTTGTGGCGTGGTGCCCACCAGTTATAATAGCCAGCGAAGAGAAAGAATAATCGGCAAAGATGTAGTACCTGCTAGTCCATATTCACTGCCTTGGTACGGTATCATATTCCAGCATGGCCAACCCGTTTGCGGCATTACGCTGATCGCATTGGGTCGCCAAGACAGATCAACTCGTTTTGGAATCACAGCCGCACACTGTTTCTGCTCTGATGGACGCGTAGAACTTCCGTATGTTTAAATGGATTTAAATATGGCTAAAACTGCTTTTCCGAGTGAATATTCTGAAAAAAACAGAAAAAGTCCTAAATATTGAGATGGGTTGGCTGTGCTTATGTCTTGATCAATACTTTTATTACAAGTATGATTGATGAAAGTACAGAACTAAGATTCCATTCCGTTTCACTTACAGTCTATTTCGTTTATTGGAGATCGCAGAATTTTTCGAAGAAGCACAACTTTATAGCGCAGTCGGCGAATAACCAAATGTATTCAGTTTTCGAGCGTTTCGATCACCGACAAGACAAAGTCCGCACTAGGTATCACAGGTAGCGCATTACCGCGTACCTATAATATACTTGCGTACCTACTCCTAAAAACTACCCCCTGCAGCAAGACTGGGACATTTCTGTACTGAGCGCTTTTTTAGAAGATAATTTTAAAAATCTTGTTGTCTTTTTTCGGTTTACATTGAATAGCTTGACGAGCATATTACTTTTACTGTAACGTTATGACATATAATTTCTTTGAACTTTGTTCGGTCACACGACTTTTCTAACTCCGTTTCGCATTCTTTTCAGTCAGGTTTTTATATATTGTAGATATTTTAGTAAGATTAAAATAATTTTTCTTTTTGAAAAGTGACATACTCCCGAAGGGGCAGTTTAAATCTGTATAAAATCTGTTTAAAAAAATAAAGAGTTTAAAAATCTGGGGTTGAAAAACACATTTTGGTCTCTATTTTGTCTTCTTTCTGTGTGCCAACAACTCCAGTTATGGAACCAAGGAATATTTTCCGATAGAATTTTTTTTACTTTATACGGAGTTCAGGTGTTTAAAGTTCGCAATCTAGTGGATATTGTAAGAAACAGGTTTTGTCACAGATTTTTATGCCATCTTCTCCATTTATAAGTCGAGGATAGATGAAAAAAATTAAATTAGTTCCAGGGGTTACACGTCGCACCGAATTGTGTTTAAAAACTAAATATTTAGTTACTCTGGAAGTGTAAATTCGAAATCAGGTGAGTGGGGTGAAGAAAAAACACGTTTTACGTTTTTTTACATTGTCAACCGCTCCGCTTATGAATCGGGACGTGCGAAGTATTTTAAAAATAAAGTACGTCTCGAGAGTTACACGTCGCACTTGAACTCATTTCTTTAAACGTAAGACAGCCTTATGTACATAGGTGGGCAGCACCGAAATACTGGGAGGCGAGGGGTTGAATAATTTCTGGAAGAGGGGAGTGAAAAAATTTTCAATGGTAAAAAATGGTCTTTAAAGTGGTCGTATGCATAGGTGGGCAGCACCGAAATTCTGGGAGGGGGGGTGAAAAAATTCCTGGGAGGGGGGGGGGGGTTAAAAAAAATTTTCAAAGGTCAAAAAAATGGTCTTAAAAGTGGTCATATGGCGAAAAAAACACCATTTTTCGACGTTTCTCATCAAGCACTATCCAATGGCATCAAAAAATTGCTAAAAAAGCAAAAAAAAATTTTTCTGGGGGTATTTTGATTTCTGGGGGGTTATTTCAACTTCTGGGGGATGCATACCCCCAACCCCCCACCCACGCCCATGTGTGGTCGTATGGCGAAAAAACATTATTTTTCGACGTTTCTCATCGAGCACTATCTAATGGCATCAAAAAATTGCTAAAAAAGCATAAAATTCTCAAAAACTAAATTCTGGGGGTATTTAGATTTCTGAGGGTATTCCAACTTCTGGAGGAGTGCATACCCCAAACCCTCCCCACGCCCATGTGTGGTTTTGTATAGTGGTGTCAGTTTAAAGTCTGGGATAAAAAACATGTTTTTTACCGTTTTTTGTCTATTAAATACTCAGATTATAAAATGGATAATGCGAACTATTTTACGAATAAGGCGCATATCAGTGTTTACAGATCGCACTGGGTCACTTTGCTTTACACTTAAAACTGAATAAGTTTCACAGGTGTACAGTTCCAAGTTAGGCGTGGAAGAAAATGTTTTTGTCAGCTTTTTATCTGTCAACTTCTACCGATATGAATTAAAACATGATCATAATGATAAAAATGTACTAAACATCGAGACACACACATGCACGAAGGCGCTTTTATCGAGTTATCGTAGAGGTATAAAGTTTACACTGAAAAATCAGTTAACTTCAAGAGCGTCACAAATATTAAATTTCTTTCAAAATGTTCTCCTTAAAGTCAGGACTACGAATCTGACTCTTAGTTTCCTCTACACCCAATACTTCTGTAAAGTATCCACTATTCAGTTATTATAGAGGTGTATAATTTACACTAAAAATTAATTTCACTCCTAGAGCATTATAAAACGTGAATTTCCTATAAAATGTTCTTCGTAACGCTAGAATAACGAATCTGACAGTGTTTTTTTACATTCAGCAGTTGTGTAAATTTTACACTAAAAATTAAATGTAATTCCAGAGCGTAGCGACTTAATTTTTAGAAATAATGTATGTAGCGTCAGAATTACTAACATGACTGTAATTTTCCTCTAAACATAATACTTGTGTAAAGTTTACGCTATTCACTTAACGCAGTGGTATGAAGTTAACACTAAAATTTTATTCTATTTAAAGAACATTGCAAAACGTGATTTTTTTCAAAATGTCCTCCGTTACGTCAGGACTATGAATCTGACTGTATATTTCTTTAACTCAGTAGCTGTATAAAGTTTACAAAGAAAATTGACCTTAGTTGCTGAGCTTTGCAAGAGCTTAATATTTTTTATCAAAATGTTACCGACATCATCATGGATGACAAATCTGACTGTAAAATTTCTGTAAACCTAGTAGTTGTGTAAAGCTTACACTGAGAATTAGCTTTAGTTTCTCAGCGTTACAGAAGCTTGTTCTTTCAAAATTACGAATCTAACAGTGCGTTTTCTTTACACCCAATACTTCTGCAAGGTGTACACTAAAAATTAAATTGTTCTAGAGCGTTACAGAAGCTTATTTTTTCAAAACATTCTCTCTAACATCAGAATTATGAATTTGAGTGTCAGTGTCCTTTACGCCCAGTAGTCAGTAAAGTTAAGACTGAAAAAATTCGATATCTTTCAATGAGGTAAGGTTGTCTTGCTTAAAAAAGATAATGCTAAAGTTTAAAACAATCTTGTTCTCGACGTTGTTCAAGTGCTGTCATTATTGCCGCATGTTACAGTACGCGTTTACTGACTGGTTTACTCAAAACTTGCTAATTAAAATCAAGGTGCTAGCAAAGATAAACGCTCCATTTGAACAAAAAGAACGAATTTACTTGAAATAACGCGTCATTAAGGATATAAAAGGGGGACTGGGGAAAAGTTACCTTGGTATGTCTGTGAAACTTCTAAGAATCTACTAAAAGTTAGACTTCTGCTGAAAGACGCAAAAAATCGAAGTATATTCTGCCACCTCCGAAAAAAAGAGTGCCATCAAAAAATATTAATCACTAAAGCGACTAAGCTCCTTATAAAATCAAACCTCTCTTTCAATATATACATCATAGGTAGCGCGATAGCGCCACCATAATATACTTGGCCACCCTTTTTTCTTATATGTTCTTCACAGCGAGTGCGAAATTTCTGTCCCCCCTCACAGCTATAACGGCACTTATCTGAGAGGTGCGGTTTTTTTTAAAAGGTAGATAATAAAAAAACTTAGTGCCCCCATTTTTTTCTTGTTTACACTCAATACCGAGTGCGTCGTGAGTGTGTAAAGTTTACACCAAAAATTCAAATAATTTGCGGAGGGCCAATTTTTTTTTAAAAATGTTTTCCCTAATTAGTAGGTTACGAATCTGGTCTTAAAATTTCTTCACACTAATTGATTGTTGCACAGGAGTGTAAACTAGACGGTTTTTACAGTTTTCGTGTGCAAGAGCATATCTAACTCAGTTTTACATTCTATGCAGTCTGATTGGTCTCAAAAGGTAGACGGTCAAAAAATCTAGGGACGACTTTTTTTTAATTTTTTTCAAAAAGTAATATTTTCGAATTTAGAGGCGGTTTATTGTTAGCGCGTACCTATAATATACTTGGGTACCCCTAACACCTGTGCACCCCCTGCAGCTACACTTCTGGAAGGTGCGGTTTTTTTTAAAAGAAAGATAATAAAAAAATTCGCTGCTTGTGTTTTTTTGTTTTTCTTGAAACTCAAAACTGACTGTGTAAAGAAGGTGTAAAGTTTTTGTGTAACGTTATAACATGGGACAAATTTTGGGACATTTATAATGCGGCATATGGACAACTGAGTATTGATGTTCGAAAAATTGA